>JAGDYQ010000092.1:3678064-4077449 GCA_021962125.1 Bulinus truncatus
AACTTGGTCAGTTTTCAAACTCAAATCAGTAATAAAATGAATCAAGTATACTGATCAGGTTGAATTTGAATCATTGTAAGCCAGACGAGCCTGTAATCAATAGGTCTTTCAACGTCATTCATTGGTGAATTCCACACTAAAAAAATTATTATTGAATTCGAAGTCCATAAATTTTTAGCCACCATAATTTGTTTAAATATTTGTGAGATCTAAGTAATATTATTACTTTCAATTCAATTTATGTAAAAAAAAAATATTTAAAAGAAATATATATCTTTAAGTGATTGAATTTTTAAATGAGTCACGTGTCTATATCTTCAAATTTCAGTGCAATAAAGTTTTCTGCCTTAAATATCACACACTGGTTATAGCCAAAGTCCGTTTCTTGCTTTTATATCAGAAAGAACGAAAAAAAATCTGGTACGGTAGTTGATGGTGTTCCTCTATTTCATATACGTCTGGAGAATTTAGCGCTGGGCATCAGTCTTGTATGATTATAGAACTTCTTCCTGATTCAGACTTATCAAAGATAAGGGGGAGAGAGTTCTGTGGCAGCCATAGATGATGGGTTGTTTCCTCTTGGCCAGAGTGAAAGAAAAATTAAAGAGAGATTACTTTAAGACTAAATCTCTCAGACTAATCGAACTTTAGTTTAAGAAGATAATTTGATGTTTGTTTATCCAGCACTCACTTTCAGTATAGTCCATGGGAGTAACCAACCAAAGTTTTCTAAAGTAGTTTGTGAAGAAATGAAATTATGGAGCACAGGATTGTTTGGGGGGCGGTGGTACAATTACACAATGTTGTAAGAATGACAGAATGTACGCATGTTTGTAATATTGACAGAGTGTACACATGGTTGTAAGATTGACAGAGTGTACGCATGGTTGTAAGATTGACAGAGTGTACGCATGGTTGTAAGATTGACAGAGTGTACGCATGGTTGTAAGATTGACAGAGTGTACGCATGGTTGTAAGATTGACAGAGTGTACGCATGGTTGTAAGATTGACAGAGTGTACGCATGGTTGTAAGATTGACAGAGTGTACGCATGGTTGTAAGATTGACAGAGTGTACGCATGGTTGTAAGATTGACAGAGTGTACGCATGGTTGTAAGATTGACAGAGTGTACGCATGGTTGTAAGATTGACAGAGTGTACGCATGGTTGTAAGATTGACAGAGTGTACGCATGGTTGTAAGATTGACAGAGTGTACGCATGGTTGTAAGATTGACAGAGTGTACGCATGGTTGTAAGATTGACAGAGTGTACGCATGGTTGTAAGATTGACAAAGTGTACGCATGGTTGTAAGATTGACAGAGTGTACGCATGGTTGTAAGATTGACAGAGTGTACGCATGGTTGTAAGATTGACAGAGTGTACGCATGGTTGTAAGATTGACAGAGTGTACGCATGGTTGTAAGATTGACAGAGTGTACGCATGGTTGTAAGATTGACAGAATGTACGCATGGTTGTAAGATTGACAGAGTGTACGCATGTTTGTAATATTGACAGAGTGTACACGTGGTTGTAAGATTGACAGAGTGTACACATGGTTGTAAGATTGACAGTGTGTACGCATGGTTGTAAGATTGACAGAATGTACGCATGGTTGTAAGATTGACAGAGTGTACGCATGTTTGTAATATTGACAGAGTGTACACGTGGTTGTAAGATTGACAGAGTGTACACATGGTTGTAAGATTGACAGAGTGTACGCATGGTTGTAAGATTGACAGAATGTACGCATGGTTGTAAGATTGACAGAGTGTACGCATGTTTGTAATATTGACAGAGTGTACACGTGGTTGTAAGATTGACAGAGTGTACACATGGTTGTAAGATTGACAGAGTGTACACAAGGTTGTAAGATTGACAGATTCTTGAAGACGAGTTGTAAGAAAATTAAAAGCTGTAAGATTCTTAGATTGGAACACATAGTTTTAAGATTGTCATATTATTGTAGACATGGTGTAAGATTATTCGATATGTTTACACAAATTGTAAGATTATATGAATGGTCTACTAAAATCGTAAATTGTTAGATTGGTGTGCTCAAGCTGTAAGATTGTCAGATAGGTGTTGACAAGTTTTAAGATTATTAAAATGATACACCTAGTTGGTGTAAGCTATACACCACGTTAGAATACAGTCAGCTGTGATTATAATATTTCAATACGGTATGTGGATTGTTCTAATGATGACCGTAACGGGAGGTTTGATAGAGTACAACATAAATGGGAAAGATTGTTAAATTGTTAGATTGTGGCTAGAAAAAAACATTTCATTGTCCCCCGACGACCCTCAAGAGCTAATTGAACTTTTCTTACTTTACAAAATGTATTCAATGCCATTGACAGCAATGTGGGTCATGCACGTCAGGCTTAAAACGCTTCAAATGTAACCTAATTAAATTATACGACAGAGCAACAACTACCATCTTCAAGTGACCTACTTTAGCGATATATTTTACTCATTTACAAATCTATAAAAATAAAAAAAAATATTCACTCACTTCCCTATTGAAATACAAAAAAAATAACGCGGCCGGACTAATGTGTGAGTGAGGTCACTGGGGAATAAAAGAATTCGATTTTTAACAACCTCATAAATTGTGTCCTATTAATTTTTCGATTCCCCCCCCCCCACCTCCTCTTCCCTTCTCTACCCTCACCGACCTCCCCCCCCTCTACCCAGACAAGTGTATGAGTAAACTAAAAGCTGCAGACCTGATCGAAATATCGCTCTTCACAGGCGTAACTTGATTGTAGCCGCAGCAATGGACAGCACTCATCCATTAATTTTGACAATAACAATCAATTATTTATACTATGAAAATATCGCTTCACTTTAGGTTTATACCCCCGTATGTCATAAAACTTACAGAAAACCAGTGCACGTGACTTTGGGGAATTCCCCGTGTCCACTAAGTCATACATTATGTAGACATAACCTATAATACACGTCAGATAGATACACGAGTTTCTACATACGTAATACGTGTGTTTGCTGACAATTCGTAGATGAAATGATGTTTCCCCATTTATTAAAAAAAAAATGTAATCGTAAATAAAATATGATAATGCTGAGCTAGAAGTAATCAATTTACTCTTTAGCTGAGCTAGAAGTAATCATTTTACTCTTTAGCTGAACTAGAAGTAATCATTTTACTCTTTAGCTGAACTAGAAGTAATCATTTTACTCTTTAGCTGAACTAGAAGTAATCATTTTACTCTTTAGCAGAAGTGTATGAAGTCCCTGTAAGGATGAGATAAAATCTCTAAGATATATAAACCACTCATGGGACGGTTTTTGCAGTGCCCTTCTTTTCATCCCCACCATATCCGATAGTGCAATTGGCATGAAGGCACCACGGGAGACAAAGCTGGAACTTCAGCCATGACCTGAAATATGATCGTGTAGAATAGTGCATAACTGTTGACCTGTGGGTCACGGGTTCGATCTCCGGTGAGGCGCAATGGATATTTCAGGTCTTGGTTAAAGTCCCCACTATATCTCCCGTGGTGCCTTATTGCCAATTGCACTACGGTGAGGATGAATGAAGAGCACCATAAAACAACGATCCCATTAGTGATTAGGAATCGAATCATCACAAAATCATGATGCTGAAGTAGAAGTAAATATTTTGATCTAAGAGATTTCATTTCATCCTTAAAGGGACTTACTTTTATTTTGTTTAATAAAACAATTCAATTAAAACCAAGAAAACTTTACATGTATGTGGTAATATTTATTGTCTTATCAGGAGCTGAATAAATTACTGACTGCGCTATGTAACATGTTATATGCATTCAGTTTTCTAATTATTTCATTTGCCTGTTAGTCTTTGACCACTCCCCCCACCCACACACACCCACACAATGACACACCCATTTATTTTTAATATTCACAAGCAAGAGACGGGGAGATGGGAGGTCAATACGTCAATAGGGGGCAGGGGTGAAGTAATGATTTTGTTGTTCGATTCCTGATCACTAATACCACAGTAGTTTTCACCTTCATCTGGGTATGTTCCGAGCCAATTTTTGACCGAATCCAAACATTTTCCTAACAATACCAACACAAGGCTGTGTGTTCTTAGTCGGATTCTACATTCTGTATTCATAACAGCAATGATAGAGACACAGAGTAATGTATGTGTTCGTGTGTAACGATAGAGACACAGAGTAATATATGTGTTGGTGTGTAATGATAGAGACACAGAGTAATATATGTGTTGGTGTGTTCAGAATCAACTTGGCTGTCGTACCTGGCTGAATGTAAATATTATACTCAAATTTGGATATGACATACCAGATCTCAGTGAGATGACATACCAGACCTCAGTGAGATGACATACCAGATCTCAGTGAGATGACATACTAGATCTCAGTGAGATGACATACCAGATCTCAGTGAGATGACATACCAGATCTCAGTGAGATGACATACCAGATCTCAGTGAGATGACATATCAGATATCAGTGAGATGACATACCAGATCTCAGTGAGATGACATATCAGATATCAGTGAGATGACATATCAGATATCAGTGATATGACATACCAGATCTCAGTGAGATGACATACCAAATCTCAGTGATATGACATACCAGATCTCAGTGAGATAAATGAAACTGGCCATAGAAGAAAGTCAAACATTTTTTTTTAATAACGCCTCCTGCCATTATTAATATTGTGTACTGCATGTCTCGATTGACGTCATGTTGTGAACTTTCACATTAATTCTGATTGGTTATAAATCTAGATTAATGACATGGCTTCACCAAACCAAATAAAATATGTCTCTCTTTTGATGCGCATTGTACAGACAGGTCAATAACAAATATTTTAGCGCCGATCGACAAGGTTTAATAGATTCTTAGGTATATTGAATAAATGTATCAAAAATATAAGTCATAAGCCTTTGTTAATAGCCTTTCATAAACGTTAGTTGTTGAGAAAGATTGTTTATAAGGATGGACGTAATCTAATACCAAAAATATAGGACGTAATCTAATACCGAAAATATAGGACGTAATCTAATACCGAAAATATAGGACATAATCTAATACCGAAAATATAGGACATAATCTAATACCGAAAATATAGGACATAATCTAATACCGAAAATATATAGATACTATACTATCGATACAGGGCCTCATCAACACGAACAAGGTCATCATTATGTAGGGCAACAAAAGCCTTTTTTTCTGGGTATTAATGAATATGTATTTTCTTGATGTGCGTATTTATTTGAGGGTCTTGTCTGGACTGACCGTCAACAGTATTCACCTTCACCCAGCCCAGTGTAGATATGACATTTGTATGACATCACGGATGTTCTTAGGCATAGACGAACTAGGCGACGGCTTGGTCTCGTTTCAGTCAAGTGCCCTCTACAAGTACACATTCCTATAATACTACCAAGGGCAATGTACAAGTACACATTCCTATAATACTACCAAGGGCCCTCTACAAGTACACATTCCTATGATACTACCAAGGGCCCTCTACAAGTACACATTTCTATAATACTACCAAGGGCCCTCTACAAGTACACATTCCTATAATACTATTAAGGGCCCTCTACAAGTACACATTCCTATAATACTATTAAGGGCCCTCTACAAGTACACATTCCTATAATACTACCAAGGGCCCTCTACAAGTACACATTCCTATAATACTACCAAGGACCCTCTACAAGTACATATTCCTATAATACTACCAAGGGCCCTCTACAAGTACACATTCCTATAATACTACCAAGGGCAATGTACAAGTACACATTCCTATAATACTATTAAGGGCCCTCTACAAGTACACATTCCTATAATACTATTAAGGGCCCTCTACAAGTACACATTCCTATAATACTATTAAGGGCCCTCTACAAGTACACATTCCTATAATACTATTAAGGGCCCTCTACAAGTACACATTCCTATAATACTACCAAGGGCCCTCTACAAGTACACATTCCTATAATACTACCAAGGGCGATGTACAAGTACACAATCCTATAATACTATTAAGGGCCCTCTACAAGTACACATTCCTATAATACTATTAAGGGCCCTCTACAAGAACACATTCCTATAATACTACCAAGGGCCCTCTACAAGTACACATTACTATAATACTACCAAGGGCAATGTACAAGTACAGATTCCTATAATACTACCAAGGTACTTTTGCCTAGTACCCCCATATAAAATAATTTCTGCTTGGTGCCCCCCCCCCAAAGAAAAACCTACAAAAAGTTTTTGTACTTAAACATCTCGAAGTACTGTTGAGATGTATGGACAAGACAATATATAAATAATGATTCTTAATGACGTCATTATCAGAATTTTTTTTTCTTCCCGTTGGTTATAACTTGAATAGGTCAAATAGTTTGCATAAAGGCTTCTATTTTTAGCACGTTACAAATATCAATAGAATGGAGAAACAATGAGCAAAAGTTCAGGCCAATAACCAGAAACTTTACTCACAGACACCAGCACTTTAAAACCTTGTTTTTTTGTATCAATTCCATTTGATGTCCGGATCTATTGATCTCAAGTGTTTAGTGTAATTGTCGAGATAGTCCCAACTGTGTGTCAGCAAGGGTTAAGTATACTGACGGATGGGTTTCAACTGGCCATCGATCATGTTCAATCACCGCGTCATCTGCTGACAGATGGGTTCCAACTGGATATCGACCATATTCAATCACCATGTCATCTCTAACCCCCGTCCAGTTTTTTGCATTGGTGACTTTTTTTTTCATTACGACGTGAAGCGGTCATACACTTTACCATTCCCCCCCCCCAATCCAATCAGAATGAGTCACGTGACACTATGGCTTGGGTCTTTTCATTGATGCTGGAATGTTTACTTTTTCTCCCCATCACTAAAGAGATTTTTTTTATATTTGTTCTTTTCTGTAATTCCTGTATTTGACTATGAATGAGTTATCTGTAGCGTTGGCCCTCTGCATACCATTATCATAATTCCATTAATCATCAGCGCTATTGTAGTATATGTTATGAATTTGTACAAAAAAATGGTGGAGTACTTTATCATGCACATAGATAACAGCAGCTATGGCCGTATGCTGAGCAATTGTTTTTTTTTTAATATTTATAAATAAAAATGAATGTACAAAGTTGTTACTCAACAGCATAAATAAAAGCGATTTGGGTTCTGCGTTAAATCGAAAGTAAAGAATAAATACAACAGTATTCCGTTTAAAATACAATCATGAATAAAAATCGGATCTGCCCGAAACCAAAAAATAACCTAGTCTACCGATAAAGACTAAGGGGATATAACTCTATGCAAAGGTTTTGCAGGGTACGGCTAGTCCCAACTAATTGAAATAATGATATATTTGAGGCTGAGAAAGTGTGCTAACAGTTAAAACATTCATAAGTGTTATACAATAAAAGAAAAGTACTACAAAGAGTCAGACATGGTTAAATTTACAAGATTTTGTGGGGAAAAAAAATTAAAAAAAATAATTAGACCAATCTCATCCCTTTAGAACGGAAGAGGTGCAAAAAAAAAAGTCGCTTTCGGCCACCGATGTTATTTTTAAAATAATTATCGTCTGCTAAAATGTTTATAAACTATTTTCTTGTATTATTAGACTAATTAGAAAAAGTTTAAGTTAAAAATAAAACCGGCCCATGTGAAATAACATTTTGTTACGGGGGGGATCTCTGAATGCTAGAGCGATTGAACCATTTACATGGTTTGAAATAATCGGTATAGATTTTTGCTTCTTTCACCCGCCATTAATCTGCTGAAGATGGAACGCTTTCACTCTCCCGGATACAGTTTCCTGATCTCTTTTTAAACTTCGTCTTGTGGAGATGATTCCCATATGAAACATTGGCCAACCAATTGGATTGAAGGTCGTTGAGTATTACAGAGAATCGACGCAAAACTATTTGTGATTTAGTGAGTTGGATGTGTTTTATTGTGTGAGTGTTTGTGAGGGAGAGTTATTGTGTTGTGTTGTGTTGTGCTTAACAAGATATATCACTTAGGCGAAGCAATATAAAAACTCAATATGCATGTCCATGGCTATCTATCTCTTAAATTATATATACATATATCAAAAATACAGTTCTATGCGTGAGTTTATATGCACTTGATTGTGAGCAGTTGATTGATTGTGAGGCGTTGATTGATTGTGATCAGTTGATTGATTGTGAGCAGTTCATTATGAGCAGTTCATTGTGAGCACTTTATTGCGAGCAGTTGATTGATTGTCAACAGTTGATTGTGAGTACTTTATTGTGTACAGTTGATGGTGAGCGGTTGTTTGTGAGCAGTTGATTGTGAGCAGTTGCTTGTGAGCAGTTGATTGTGAGCAGTTGATTGATTGTGACCACTTGATTGTTAGCAGTTGATTGTGAGCAGAAGAAGGTGAGCACTTCATTTGATTAGCTGATAGTGAGCAGTTAACAGTGAGCAGTTGATAGTGAGCAGTTTATTTATTCAAACGATGTTAAGAAAGTGTGTGTTATCAAAAAAGTTTGTCTGTTGTGTCTTTTGTTAGCACCATTTGTTTCCGTTTCTATTTGTTTAACTAATAAAAAATGTGTAAGATGTGTTTGTTTATAGATGTATGTATGTATGTAGGTACTTATGTATTTGGGTATTATGTAAGTATGTATGTCTGTATATATGTAAGTATGTATGTAGGTACTTATGTATATAGGTATGTATGTATGTATGTAGGTACTTATGCATATAGATATGTATGTAAGTATGTATGTATGTCTGTATATATGTAAGTATGTATGTAGGTACTTATGTATATAGGTATGTATGTATGTATGTACTTATGTATATAGCTATGTATGTAAGTAAGTATGTATATCTGTATATATGTAAGTATGTATGTAGGTACTTATGTATATAGGTATGTATGTATGTATGTATGTAGGTATTTATGTATATAGGTATGTATGTAAGTATGTATGTATGTCTGTATATATGTAAGTATGTATGTAGGTACTTATGTATATAGGTATGTATGTATGTATGTATGTATGTATGTAGGTACTTATGCATATAGGTATGTATGTAAGTATGTATGTATGTCTGTATATATGTAAGTATGTATGTAGGTACTTATGTATATAGGTATGTATGTAAGTATGTATGTATGTATGTGTGTATGTAGGTACTTATGCATATAGGTATGTATGTAAGTATGTATGTATGTCTGTATGTATGTAAGTATGTATGTATGTCTGTATGTATGTAAGTATGTATGTATGTCTGTATGTATGTAGGTACTTATGTATATAGGTATGTATGTAAATATGTATGTATGTATGTGTGTATGTAGGTACTTATGCATATAGGTATGTATGTAAGCATGTATGTATGTCTGTATATATGTAAGTATGTATGTAGGTACTTATGCATATAGGTATGTATGTAAGTATGTATGTATGTATGTGTGTATGTAGGTACTTATGCATATAGGTATGTATGTAAGTATGTATGTATGTCTGTATGTATGTAAGTATGTATGTATGTCTGTATGTATGTAAGTATGTATGTATGTCTGTATGTATGTAGGTACTTATGCATATAGGTATGTATATAAGTATGTATGTATGTCTGTATATATGTAAGTATGTATGTATGTCTGTATGTATGTAAGTATGTATGTATGTCTGTATGTATGTAGGTACTTATGCATATAGGTATGTATGTAAGTATGTGTGTATGTCTGTATATATGTAAGTATGTATGTAGGTACTTATGTATATAGGTATATATGTAAGTATGTATGTAGGTACTTATGTATATAGGTATGTATGTATGTATGTATGTATGTATGTATGTATGTAGGTACTTATGCATATAGGTATGTATGTAAGTATGTATGTATGTCTGTATGTATGTAAGTATGTATGTATGTCTGTATGTATGTAAGTATGTATGTATGTCTGTCTGTATGTATGTATGTATGTATGTATGTATGTAGGTATGTATGTATGTATGTAGGTACTTATGCATATAGGTATGTATGTAAGTATGTATGTATGTCTGTATGTCTGTAAGTTTGTATGAAAAATAAGTCTCCAAACATGTATGTTATGCAATGAATAGATGTTTACAAAGTATCCGACAAAATATAAACCTATTTTTTTTTCGTTTGATATTAAAATTCGAAAACATGGGCTTTCCTTCATTTAAAAAAATTGTTAAATATTAAACATGTTGGGTATAGGGGACTGGTGGTCGTGTGGTGTAGAACTCTACACTGTCGACCGAAGAGTCCTGAGTTCGAACCTCAGTGATAACCTGTGGAATTTCTCAGGTCTTGGTGTAAGTACCCAAGTCCACCCAGCTTTAAATGGGTACCTGACTTTAAGTTGGGGGAGTAAAGGCGGCTGGGCGTCGTGCTAACCACACAATCCCTTCATGTGCCGAGGTTACTGACACAGATGAATTCTACACTTCATCTGCCCCGAATAGCCCTTAGGGTCTTTATTTTTTTATCTTCACATAACACCAAATGATGTTAAAAATAACTCTTCAATGAAAGGCTGCATAGCAAATTATGACATCAACATATTGATTCAGTCATCTGGAGAAAATATTTTAAAAAACAAAAATCGTTCAGTCATATTTGCAGACGACAAATAGAGTTCCGAGTTGTTGTTGTTATTTTTTTTTTAATATTTTGTTCTCTCTATCCCTCTTGAGACGCCATATTATATTAGCTAACTAAATCCCATGACCAGCTGAGCTCGTCTCAATGCTTTCATATCATGGACTGACATCGTCTGGTCGTTACATTTCGTCACATCCTGTGGCTGTTTTATTGTGTCTGTTGGACGTCTGGTGGCAGTGGATGTGTGTGTGTTCGACTGACATTGGTCAATGGTATCGTTTGGTCACTACCCTGATATAGCCTTGACTATTATGTGACTATTGTTTACGTTAGAACGACTAATTGTTTGATTAAAAGAAAATTCTAAAGTTTGTATGAATTATTGTGACTGTCAAAATGAAAATAGATTCCCAGACCAAGCGAAGATAATAACAAAAACACGAGTATCCCTCGTTGTTTCCTCTTCCTGTACTGTTGGGTCAGTCCTATCTCGTCTGCCTGATATCTTGAAAACATTCTCCCCCCGCCCCGCCCCCCAATTCTTTGAGTATGTTTCTTTTATCTTTTCTCCTCCGTAGATCCAATTCTTTTGTCTAGTTGTTTTCCTTTGTCCGACACTGAGGTGGTCTCACCGACTTAATTAACTCAAGTTCTAACAAAAACAGTTTCCTTGGTTCCAACGGTATTACTTCATCTGTGTACATCTTACTTCCCTTGATCCATCATTTACATATCAGCTTGGACGTATTTTAAGACATGGTGCTCACGTTAAAGTAAACCAGTTACACACACACACACATACACACACACTCACTCAAACACACACACACACACACACTCACACACACACATGTTTAAATAATGATAAAGAAGACTATAGTCTTAAACAATTGAATATAGTACATTTACATACATTCCCAATTGGTGTAACCGGTCCCCCGTGTAGGCATACTGTTATACTTATCAGTTGTATAGTGAATGAAGTGTTATATTTCACTCGACTGCTGGCCAATTAGGCATTAAGTTGTTGTTATGAGTTTTTTTGTAATTTGCCTCTATATAAAACAAACGCCAGGAAAAGTTCGAACCCAAGTATATAAACAAAAAAAGGTTTTTAAAAAAATTGAATTTTTTAAATTTTATTTTAAGATGAAAAAATACCAAGCACACATATATGTATATTAAAAATCAAAATCAATAAATCCTAGAAATAAATCAGCTAATTGCTAATTAACAATATAAAATGTCCATCAAAGATCTTTTTTTTTCCACCACAGCTTTAACACAAGTGCATCGCTCTGTCACAGCTATAACACTATTGTATAACTTCTGTCACAGCTGTAACACTATTATATCGCTTCTGTCACAGCTGTAACACTATTGCATAACTTCTGTTACAGCTGTAACACTATAGTATCACTTCTGTCACGGTTTTAACACAATTCTATCCCTTCTATCACAGCTGTAACACAATTGAATCACAGATATATCATATCGTGCTTCGATCACAGCATACAAATATCAAAAATAAATTACCTTTTCATCATATACAAATGAAATTATTTTTAAATGCGTCGTACAAATTTAATGTAAAATTCTGAATTGTTGAAAAAAAATTATCACTGGCAACTAATCAATGTTGAACTGGATACAAACTGGCAACTAATCAATGTTGAACTGGATACAAACTGGCAGTAATAAAATGCTACATGTCTTTGATGACGGCTGGGTCAATTGCATCTATGAAAAATTGTGCAACTGTCTGGGGAGTTTTCTTAACAAAATCTGGAAATAGTCGGCTTGGGAACATCCTGACGGAATACCCCGGAGGTTCAAATCAACCTAACAGCAGAAGTTAGCAGTTTGTTGAAGGGGGGACATTAGAGAAGGTTAAACTGTTGTCTGTAAGGGAATGCATTTGTTTTTTGTTGAATGGTCTGAGCAAGTAATAGTGGGAGCATAGGTTAGAGAGGATACATACGCCCACACATTGTATTAGTACATAGAGGTAATGAAGAGGTAGGTGGATAGATAGATAGATAGATAGATAGATAGATAGATAGATAAATAGATAGATAGATAGATAGATAGATAGATAGATAGATAGATAGATAGATAGATAGATAGATAGATAGATAGATAGATAGATAGACAGACAGACAGACAGACAGATAGATAGATAGATAGATAGATAGATAGATAGATAGACAGACAGACAGACAGACAGACAGACAGACAGACAGACAGACAGACAGACAGACAGATAGATAGATAGATAGATAGATAGATATATAGATAGATAGATAGATAGATAGATAGATAGATAGATAGATAGATAGATAGATAGATAGATAGATAGATAGATAGATAGATAGATAGATAGATAGATAGAAAGATAGATAGAAAGACAGATAGATGAGAGAGAAGGGGTTAGTTTAATGGACAATATGTATAAATCTTTCAACATTTTGTCGACTATAGACCACAACTAATTATATATATATATATATATATATATATATATATATATATATATATATATATATATCAATTAAACCATTATCATTATGTCAATTATAAATGATTATAAAAGATGTATGATAACAGTAAATAGTTACTACATGCATAGTTTCCCTAAATAGTTCCTCCAGCGACCTAATGCTGTGCAACAATATCACACATACGGTATTCCCTGTGGGAAATGAGTTGATAACCTTACCTATACTGCTGTACTCAACACACAACAAAAAGTCAGCTCCAGTCACCAAACATGACTTGACATTTTGTACTGACTTGTTTTGTCTAGGAGTTGGCAACAGTCTATATTGTGAAATAAAACTGTTCTGCGGTTTGCACATTGTAAGTTATTTGTATTGATGTCTGAGAAACCTTAGAGAACACATTGAATCATGCACCATACGAACAAAGTGTACAAAAATATTCATAACTTAATAATAATAGATAGGCTATCCCCCGAGTCACCTTAACAGCAGCTTGAGCCCCCCCCCCCTCGGGGTAAACGTATATAGTGCGATACCGTCTAAGTTTAAAGAATCAGAAAATATAATTTACTAAATCAAACGGGATCTTCATAGACGTGTGCAGGACTAGAGTTTCCTATTAACAGTGAAATCGCGTTATTAGAGCCCAAAGGGAGGGGTGGATGGAGAACATTACAAAAAATGTTCTTTACCTTAAACATCATTAAATTATTAAATTAACATTTGTTGTTCTTCTATATTTTATCAAATGAATTATTTCTATTTATATAAAAAAATTTTGTTTTATCGCCATTGTTTATTCTACAACTCAAAGTAAAATGTATTCGTAAACTGGCAGCAACTCTAGACGTTTTTTTGAAACAGTACTTAAGTCATTCATTGTGATCTGGATGAAATTATAATAGAAGACGTGTATGAATCTTTCAATTTATCTCCCCCCCCCCACCCCAGAACAGCCGTTACAACAAGTCAGACTGGAGGCGTATATCCTTAACGATTGTTTGTTGATGATGAGGTGGGTACAACTGTTTGCTTATGGAGAGATGGGTTCAATTGTTTAATGAGGTGGGTACAATTATTTGATGATGACAAGGTGGGTTTAATTGCTAGTTGATGATCAGTTGGGTACAATTGTTTTTTTTTATGACTAGGCGGGTTCAATTTATTGTTGATGACTAGGTGGGTTCAATTTTTCGTTGATGACAAGGTTGGTTCAATTGTTTTTGATGACTAGGTGGGTTCAATTGTTTGTTGCTAATAATGTGGGTACAATTGTTTGTTGATGACAATGTTGGTACATTTGTTTGTTGATGACTAGGTGGGTTCAATTTTTCGTTGATGACAAGGTTGGTACAATTGTTTGTTGATGACTAGGTGGGTTCAATTGTCTGTTGCTAATAATGTGAGTACAATTGTTTGTTGATGACAAGGTTGGTACAATTGTTTGTTGATGACTAGGTGGGTTCAATTTTTTGTTGATGGTGATGTGGGTACAGTTGTTTGTTGATGGTGAGATCGGTACAATTATTTGTTGATGATGAGGTAGGTACAGTTGATTATTGAGATCTGATATAAAAAACAGCAGGGCAGAAATGAATGCTTCTCCAAATTTTACTGTAAAGTTATTAAATGTTGTATGTTGGATGAATAAACTCTTTCTGTGTTGTTTTTTTTTCATTCTTGAGTTATAAGTGTACGGTACGTCATAGACATACATTGAGCAGAATTTGCAATCTTTCAATAAAAAGTTATACAACTTATCAAACCATTTAAAATGTTATTATACATACATACACACACACACACACACACACAGACTTTGAGGGTTCCATTATTTATTTTATTATGTTCTCTTACGCCACAAACGGCTCATCGGGCAGACAAAGAGTATAATTCATCTGTTTCAGTGGCCACTACACATTTCTTATTCTTAATTAACAATTAATGATTCAAAATACAAATATGATCATTTTTAAATAACACATAAATATTGCTATTCTAGCTCCAGCTAGAGAACTATGGCTGTAAACCAGTGGCTCTCAATGTGTGGGTGACAGGGGGAATTGAGGGCGTGTCTGTCGCAGACATTTTTTTTAATTTAAAATGCATTAATGTGTCAATTTTAGCTGTATTTCTTGATATGCTAATCATCTGAACGTTCTAATATTTGAGAATAATATATATAATAGCGATTTTGGTGATGCGTTAAATCGAAATTAAAGAATTAATACAACAGTATTCCAGTTTAAAATACAATCATGAAAAAAATCGGATCTGCCCGAAACCAAAAAATAACCTAGCCTACCGATTAAGCCTAAGGGGATATAACTCTATGCAAAGGTTTTGCAGGGTACAGCTAGTATCACAATATTTAATAAATGACACTTTTTTCATATTTAATGAATAACAATTTATACTATTTATATTGTTGTAGTTTTTTCTTTCAGGTGAGTCGCAAAAAGAACATTATTGTTTTTCAGGTTGGTTTTGAAATAAAAACAGTTTTCGTGGTGGGTCGTGATATATAAAAGTTTGAGAAGCCCTGTTTTAACACTTGCATGTGGCCAATTGAGTTACATTCAGAAACAATTTTTACTTAATCAAATAATTACGGAAATCATTACAATTTAAATAATGAAAGTAAATTGCCTGACAGACAGAACGAATGTAACAAATTATTTATTTCATTTATTTTTAATTTTATTTCATTTTTGTCAAAAAAAAAAGATTACAGAAAAATAAAACTTACATTTAGAAAAACGTTTTAGAAGACAGATTTTTCTAACTGAAGTATAAAAATAGCTTGTAGCCACTTATTTAGAAAATATAAATTATCATTATGTTTGTCGAATAAAGACTTTTAACATGGGTGTGCAATCTGTTAAACTACAATTTAACATTTATGTATAATATATGATGTATTAAACATTTATGTATAATATATGATGTATTAAACATGTATGCTGCTATATGACTTCATGCTGGTCAAAATATTTTCCCTTCGTGTCTCCTCCAATCAAATCAATGCATGCAGAGTTACATGTTCTTTGTTGCTCTGTATAACGACGAGCAGACGAGCGGGGAAAAAATGGACGCATAAACAAATGAAGAATCATGCAGAGCGTCATTGATCGGGACATTTGTAATCATTCGGTGTGTGTGTGTGTTTGTGTATGAGTCTGTGTGCGCATATATGTGTGTGGGGGTGGGGGTGAATATTGTGCTATGGACCCATGTGATTTTTATCGAAGTGCTTTGTGTAAACGTTTTTCGAGCGTTCTCGTCCAGAACAATCTACGTCCATAACAATCTACCGTCGTATGAAAGACTTTCAAATCTGAAGTTGAATGGTTGGTGAATTCAGACTCTAATGGAGCAAATAAGAATTTCTGGAACAAAATTAGACCGTGTCTCATTATATCTATGTATAAAGTAGTGGTCATCAGTCAGAGTCCAGTTTAGGCGTGAAGTAGTGGTCATCAGAGTCCAGTTTAGGCGTGAAGTATGGTCATCAGAGTCCAGTTTAGGCATGAAGTAGTGGTCATCAATCATTGTACCGCCTAACAAAATTAAACAGTGTCTCATTATATCTATGTATGAAGTAGTGGTCATCAAAGTCTTGCCTTAGTATGAAGTAGTGGTCATCAGTCAGAGTCCAGTTTAGGCATGAAGAGTGGTCATCAATCATTGTACCGCCTAACAAAATTAAACAGTGTCTCATTATATCTATGTATGAAGTAGTGGTCGTCAAAGTCTCGCCTTTGTATGAAGTAGTGGTCATCAGAGTCCAGACGAAGATTTTGCCGATGATCTCCACGTCGAATTGACCATCTCTAAAGATTTTTTTCAGTTTTATTTATTTGTTGTTTTTGTTTAATTGTTAAGAAAATCCAGGAGTAAAAATAAAAACGAACCCAATGAGACATTTTTTTTTGTCATCAATTTCATGAAAAAAAGATAAAAAAAAGTAAAAACTATCTGGAGTAAACAGCTGGGGGTAAAGGAAGGCGGGGATAGTTAATGTATCGGGTGAGGCCAGGGTCGTGTGTGTGTGTGTGGTGCCGGGGGTGGTGGTGGGGGGTGGCTAGGGATGAGCTTACTATTGACCAACAGAGTGAAATGTGATATTTACAGATCTAACCACGACACACCCAGACACACTGAAGCACATTCCGACAGACACATCATTCACTGTGACGTATATCCAGTTTCTATCAGACCAAACACTTTTTCTTTTAGATGACTTTTTTTTTATATTTAACTTGATTTCGCTTTCTATCTCATGATTTTTAAAAGTTTCAAAACGAAGTTCATCGATTTTTCAAAACAGTAAAGTCAAAATGTTGAGTATTTAAAATCAGTTGAACTACTCTTTGTCCGATATTAACATTTCAAAAAATAAATAAAACTACTGATATCAGGTAAATATTACAGCTAAAGTACGCATATATGTATTTTATTAAAGTATAAGTGTAACATTATACACATGCAGCAGTGTTACATTACTGGTATGTAGCAGTGTTACATTACTGATATGTAGCAGTGTTACATTACTGATATGTAGCAGTGTTACATTACTGATATGTAGCAGTGTTACATTACTGGTATGTAGCAGTGTTACATTATACACATGTGGCAGTGTTACATTATAGACATGTGGCAGTGTTACATTATACACATGTGGCAGTGTTACATTATACACATGTGGCAGTGTTACATTATAGACATGTGGCAGTGTTACATTATACACATGTGGCAGTGTTACATTATAGACATGTAGAAAAGTTACACTTGCATACATGACTGAATAAACATTTATGAGCACATAACTGAACCAAATATTAGAATGTTAAGAGAAAGAGTTGCTTGTTTGTTTATGTTTTTGAGACTCGTTTAACAACATCAAACAATTATTCGATTCCAAAATTAAAAAAAAGACAATTTTTACTAGAATTGTTCATGAAGCAAATGAAATATTAAACACTGCTTGACAAAGTGTATTGACTTTGGTCGACGTAAACAATGACTGTGTAGTAGAAGACTGAGATTGATATTTTATTTATAATTGACTTAAAACGGTAGAATGTTGAAGCTCTAATTCTTTTTTTCTTTAAACAGCAAGAAACTATTGTCACGTGACATTCGAGGGGGGAAAAATAAAGAAATATCGGAACACAGAGACGAACTTTAGCACAAGCCTTTCGAAATGACCAGTTTGCATAACAAATATGTATTAACAAATGATACAAATAAAAAACAGTATGCTACATCCTTTAAATGCACACATTTGATTGGCTCTTTCAAATATTGAGCAAAATATCTCATCTCAATAAATTAAACACAATAATGCCACTATATTCAATATAACTAAGTATTTTTTTTTATTCTTGAATTCAAAAATGAAAGAATCTTTCTTATGTGTTACATACCAACCCGCCTTTTATCTTCATTGTGCAACCGTATTTTCCGTACAGTTTTTAGTAAGCTACACGTTGATTAAGGTTACGGTGGATTGTTTTGTAATAAAAAAAATTTTTGGTTCATTGGGATCTTCACACACTCAAACGATAAGCCACATTCGACACCCATTGATAGAAAAAGTAGCTGTCAAATTACAGAGACTTTAAAGCAGCTGTAGACAGTAGTGTTCAAATTACGGAGACTAAAACAGCTGTAGACAGTAGTGTTCAAATTACAGAGACTAAAACAGCTGTAGACAGTAGTGTTCAAATTACAGAGACTTTAAAACAGCTGTAGACAGTAGATTTCAAATTACAGAGACTTTAAAACAACTGTTTGGGTAGAACACTTTTCATTAAGAAAATTTTTTAATCAAGGTATTTCACACTATTGTTTACCTGTATCCGATTACTGATAGTCACTTCACAATTCAGTATTTAATACTCATTACATCACTGACATGTGATAAGTCAAATCAAAAGAAACTCTATGTATAAATAAACTCAATGACTAAAATGTTTACAACACTTCATATTTAGCTCCTTTTGTGCTGTACGTTGTCAAAAGAACCATTTATTAAATAATACACACACAAAAAATATAAAATGAGCATTTGTATAGCTTCAGCTAGTTGAAGACAGTCCTTGGCATACTTTAATGCTGGCAACACTTGACTCAGTCAAGTCATATTATCCTATAAGAAGCACTTGACTCAGTCAAGTCATATAATATTGTTGCAAGAAACATTTTCTAACGAGAATAATAAATTTAAACAACACACCAGAGTGGGTCTAAAATTTTGGAATTAAGGAAAACAAACTTGAAAAATTTGCAAACGAATTGTAGAACTTGAGAAAATCAATTTTTTTTTGTTCTTGATGTTTTTGTGTTGTTTGTTTTAACATGAATTAAAATTTATTGATTCTCTACAAATTAAACTGAAATTGATTTGTTTTCATCGGTGGAATTTTTTCGTTCATCATTCGGTCTTAAAACCTCTTAATATTTTTAAACTATTTAAATGGCAAATCCCAATGATAAATTACACCAGAGAGATTTAATCTTAATGTAACTGAACTACCACAATCGTTTGCGCTATGTAGACTCCATAATAGTATACTGTGGGTATGTTATGGAGAGTATCATAGAAAGTTTGGCATGATATTTTATGAACTCTCCTTCCTGGTCTGAGAGATATACCATGATCCACGAGGGATGGATCATAGGGGTTCTCTAGTCAGGTCAAAAACCCATTACTTGCGAGGGTGGTGATACTGTGGTCAATGAGGACTATCCGAGACCGCAGTATACACAGCTGATGGTGGTGACGGATGTGGTCGGCACACAACACCCTTCCACTCCGTCCCACTCAAGCACACCTGCACAGCCTGCCATTTCGGGCTGAGGGTACAGGCACACTACACCCTCCCCTCTGTCCGAGTGGCAGGAAAAACCCCGTTCCTTGCCATTCTGGTCGATCGGCAGTACACACACACTGCTGGTCTGGCCAGTTTAGGCAAGGATTAAAACCCATCTTTCTGCCATCCCTGCAGATGATAGCGGGCACATCCACCCCGCCGCTCTGTAGGCATGGCATACGTGCATCAGCGCCGCCAACAATGCTGGTGTGGTAGGCACACTACACCCTACCATGCTGGCAATGGCGGCGTAAAAAAAAATAAAAAAAAAAGAATAAAAAAAAAATAGCTTTATCAGAGGGAAAAATAATCAGGGAGTTCATCAACTTTTACGGTTTGAGGGCCACTTTAAAACAAAAACTGTTGGGTTCACGCAAAGATTACAGATATTATGTCAGAAAATGGCAGTATGTATGAAATATATTGTACATCATTAAATGTATTTAATTGTAGCTTAATTATTAAGAAAATGGCTTCCTTTTAACATTTATTTATGTTTTACTTAGCTATAAAAAATAAATAATAATTAGTAATCTTAATGTAGCTGTACCAAATTCAAAAAGTGACAAGACAGACACCAAATGTGTTTCAATTTATGTAAAGTTCGCTTTATTCCTAGTATTAAAGTTTCTAGCTACTACAATGTTGTTGCTCCACTCCTAGAATCAAAGTATCTAGCTACTACAATATTGTTTGCTCCACTCCTCGTATTAAAGTATCTAGCTACTACAATATTGTTTGCTCCACTCCTAAAATCAAAGTATCTAGCTACTATTAACTATTGTATAGTTATGGAAGTTCAAATATTCTATTTATAGGATTAAACTTGAATACAGCGGTTCGTACCGTGTCATCTCTAGATAACCAAAAACTTCTAACTATACACACGTAAATTTTCTATTTAGCATTGATTAGATTAGTTAGGCGACTCACATCAAAATTAGTTCTTGACCCAATGACATATGCTCTTAGCCCACCAGTAGGAAAGAGTATCTAGTGTTTTATTATCATCTGAATGTCTTTCATATTCCACTTGATAATGTGATCTACAACCAGGAGATGTCACACTTGTCTGTGTGAATGATCTACAATCAGGAGATGTCACACTTGTCTGTGTGAGTGATCTACAACCAGGAGATGTCACACTTGTCTGTGTGAGTGATCTACAACCAGGAGATGTCACACTTGTCTGTGTGAGTGATCTACAACCAGGAGATGTCACACTTGTCTGTGTGAATGATCTACAACCAGGAGATGTCACACTTGTCTGTGTGAGTGATCTACAACCAGGAGATGTCACACTTGTCTGTGTGAATGATCTACAACCAGGAGATGTCACACTTGTCTGTGTGAGTGATCTACAACCAGGAGATGTCACACTTTTATGTGTGAGTGATCTACAACCAGGAGATGTCACACTTGTCTGTGTGAATAAATGAGTAGCTCACGTACTAAATCTATAAACGGACATTGGTCAACAGCTGTAGGGGAGGGCTTCCAGTGTTTCATTAGACTCACTCCATGTGTTGTATAAATATCAGAGACGTGATCATGAGTCATCAGCTCCATGTTCACTTAGCGGCAGGGAAATATATTGGGAAATTAAAAAGTGGCATGAATGAATACATAGTGTAGAATCAAATACAACGATATGTCTCATATACACACCAACATTACCAAGACATGGCTTGTATAGAGCGATCTAATATTGACATAGCTGTGTAGAACAATGAAATGTTTCACGAACCAATCAAATAGCATACTTTATTTAGGTTCATGATATATATATATATGTATATATATATATATATATATATATATATATATATATATATATACACAGTGCTTTTTTTCTAGCGAAAAATGTTTGGGAACTCATTTCACATCTGTTTTTTAACTAATGTCAGAAAATACTATAATTATTTTTTTATTACAAATCTGGCCAAAAAAGTTATGGAAACTCAGCTCCCATGAGTTCCCACTGAAAAAAAGCACTGTATATATATATATATATATATATATATATATATATATATATATATATATATATATATACATATATATATATACATATATATATATATATATATATATATATATATATATATATATATATATATAGAGAGAGAGAGAGAGAGAGAGAGACAGAGAGAGAGAGACGAATGGATAGATAGAATGGATCATAGTTCTTTCTTTGGGCTTATAAACTTGGGGTCACCAAATTATTAAATCAACATAGGAAAGTCTTAAAAGGGAAGAGAGCGTAAGTTCTTATTAATTTAGTATCTAGACAAATATTCCAAGTAACGTATAGCCCTGATAATTATGTTTGACACTGGATTGTTTTTCAATTTAGAAAACATGTTCAGTGTTTAGTAAAAAATGATTTAAAAAAAAATAAGATAAGAAGTCACGAGTCACATTAAATTATGAAAATATTATTATATAAATTAAAAATAATAATAAAACAGATATATGTTTATGTGATATTACAAATCCTGCCAGTCTGTATTCATGCCATTGCATATTGATTTCTTCTAATTCTGTATGACTTATATTGATTATAATTTATTTTTTAGTTGATTTAAAATATAACAAGGTTTTCTGTTTTAAACAAATCTGCATTGAAACTGGATTGAAACTAAAGACTGCATAACATTATAGACTGAAAGACGAAATAGACTGTTTGAACTATTGCTCTTTATTTGACGTAATGAGTGTATCCTCAGGGAATATCCCAGGCAGTCAGCCGGCCGTGTTCAATGACATAAGTGTATAATAACTGAAGTCAGCCGGCCGCGTTCAGTAACATAAGTGTATAATAACTGAAGTCAGCCGGCCGAGTTCAGTAACATAAGTGTATAATAACTGAAGTCAGCCGGCCGTGTTCAGTAACATAAGTGTATAATAACTGAAGTCAGCCGGCCGTGTTCAGTAACATAAGTGTATAATAACTTAAGTCAGCCGGCCGTGTTCAGTAACATAAGTGTATAATAACTGAAGTCAGCCGGCCGTGTTCAGTAACATAAGTGTATAATAACTGAAGTCAGCCGGCCGTGTTCAGTAACATAAGTGTATAATAACTGAAGTCAGCCGGCCGTGTTCAGTAACATAAGTGTATAATAACTGAAGTCAGCCGGCCGTGTTCAGTAACATAAGTGTATAATAACTGAAGTCAGCCGGCCGTGTTCAGTAACATAAGTGTATAATAACTGAAGTTAGCCGGCCGTGTTCAATAACATAAGTGTATAATAACTGAAGTTAGCCAGCCGTGTTCAATAACATAAGTGTTATATTAATGGCAACAGTTCGATTTTGATTTGAATGTATTAATGTAAGCTTTACATTATGTTTCAATTTCACTTCGTTTCATTTCCTTACTAAATAACTATTTAAAAAACACACATTTTTAATTTTTTAGATGTCGACACAATTAAACCGACTAAAATGTGCCATATACAGACCAGAAACATCATTAGGTAACTGATGGCTACATACCAGACACATCATTAGGTAACTGTGGGCTACAGACCAGACACATTATTAGGTAACTGTGGGCTACAGACCAGACACATTGTTACGTAACAGAGGGCTACTGGTAGAGATTTCCAGAGAGACTAAGGGGCCTCATGGGAAAGTCACAGTCGGGCTCTCATAGATATGATTCTTAAAAAAATAAAAACTTGGAAGGGCTCCTTTTACAGTTAGGGCCCAGGAAGTCGTATAACTTGCCTGTCCATGAGAAGAGCACAGGAAGTCGTATAACTTACCTGTCCATGAGAAGGGCCCAGGTACAGAAAACAATTACAGTTAAAGATGAAGATTAAAATATTCTCATTGGATATTTGTAAATAAGATGCCAAATGTTTCATTCATTCCTTACACCATGTTCTAGAGAGATTACACCATGTTCTAGAGAGATTACACCATGTTCTAGAGCGATTACACCATGTTCTAGAGAGATTCAGATTGTTCTTGGACTTGGTGAAGTTGTGAGACACTCAACTTTTTTTCCGGAAAAAGAACCTTTCAAATCGACTTAACAGACCATCAGTGGCCCACGAATCATGGTTGGAATCAGTGGTCCACGAATCATGGGTGGAATCAGTGGTCCACGAATCATGGGTGGAATCAGTGGCCCACGAATCATGGGTGGAATCAGTGGTCCACGAATCATGGGTGGAATCAGTGGTCCACGAATCATGGGCGAAATCAGTGGTCCACGAATCATGGGTGGAATCAGTGGTCCACGAATCATGGGCGGAATCAGTGGTCCACGAATCATGGGCGGAATCAGTGGTCCACGAATCATGGGTAGAAAAGCATTGCCTTTTTTTAAATAAATAAATTGTTATTGATATTTTTCAAACAAGATCTTCATTGACACTCGCTGTAAATGATGTTCTCTGCCAAACTGACTTGGTCACGGAATGTCTTTCATGAAATTAATCTTTTCTGTTTCTTTGTCTAACACGTCAATGACATTATTTCTGTCAGTGACTCACTCGTGGAGAGTCACTCAGTATGACAGATACTTCCTTTAATTTTTAACTATTATTTCAAGAAATTTTATAAGCTTTTTTGTCACGCTAAACTTGTCTGTTTGTTGTCAACTTTAATGGCAGACCAAGCATTAAAATTAAACAGACTGGTAGACAGTCATAGACAGACAAGGGTCGTTTGACTGACATGGTTTGTATGTAGTAAAATATACTTAACTGGACATAGAGAGACATATTGAACATCGTATTAGACAGACTCACGACCAGGAGAACAGACAGGCAGAAAGAAAAACAAATAAGTCAATAGCATGAAGGCATACATACAGACAGGTAGACAAACTGACAGGTAGACAAACAGATTAATAAATAAATAGACAAACATATTGATGGATGGATGGCTGGATGGGTGGATGATAGGATGGGTGGATGTGTAGATTATAGGATCAATGGGTGGTCGGGTGGGTGGGTGGATGGAAGGTTTTATAGGTAGATAGATAGATAGATAGATAGATAGATAGATAGATAGATAGATAGATAGATAGATAGATAGATAGATAGATAGATAGATAGATAGATAGATAGATAGATAGATAGATAGATAGATAGATAGATAGATAGATAGATAGATAGATAGATAGATAGATAGATAGATAGATAGATAGATAGATAGATAGATAGATAGATAGATAGATAGATAGATAGATAGATAGATAGATAGATAGATAGATAGATAGATAGATAGACCATCTACTCTGATGTAGGTCCTACCGAGCAGCTCTCGGGACCCCGCTGATCCAGTGACCACCCTTGGCGCTCCTTATTTATGTGTACAACAGTGTGTATACGATCCTGACAAAACGAGTCCGACATTCTTACTTTCATTTCTCTGTTTATACCATCGCTCCCGACTCACCTACCTCTATATATTTTCTCTCCACAATGCCAGATTTCCTGCCTGCTAGCTGCTGCCCCCTGATCTAACCTTTACCTCCACCCTGTATGTTGCGGATATTATGTTGAACCGATTGCGGGCTACGTTTACCTGCAATACTCAGACTTACACTCACACATACAAACGGGCGATCGTGAAATCAGCCTGATTACTGGTCTTAGTGCTACTTGATTCTCTCCTGATCCGCTCCATGAGCTCACTATCCTGACTTTCAGAATAACAAAGTGCTAATAAGTACACAGAACTGACACATCGTAATAGGTAAACAGTAAAAAAATATAGTATTGATATTGGGTGTAATAAAGAAGACAGTATTACTGTAAATAGAGCAGCATCCATAGTATGGTAGCTAACTTGGAGTTATTTTAGTTTATGTGACATTGTTGTCAGTGAAGTCAACGTTCACTAGCAGGTCTAGGTTTCCATTCCCTAAAACGATTTTTTTTACTGGGCAGTTTGTGTCTTGCTGGACTAATAAAAGTTGGACTAAATCAAACATGACCTACGACAGTGAATTCATTACTGAATGATGTTTGCTGTCATTCAATTCAACTTTTGTCCTAACAAACTAAGCCTGCCCATGGTATAACAATTGTAAAGTTTGCTGGTTCGACAACCGTTTAACCCAAATAATGTATATTTTAGAATGCATTCTCCTGGGGTAGTCTAACCTCTTGCTTCATACTATCCACTAAATACTTCTAATACTTCAAATTGAAGTGTAGCACCTGTTTCTTTTCAACTTACCCAGTAATCTAATTCCCTTGATGATAAATTCTTCTTCACTTTCTCACACATATAAACACAGATTCTCTCTCTCCCTGTATAAGTCTGTTTTGATGTTCTCTCTTTGTCTATTTCCATGTTATCCCTCTCCTAGTCTTATACCACTATCAATGTCTTCTGTTTTATTTAGACTGAGCGCATCTTCGTTCCTGGAGTCCATCTTTCCCTATCCAAGTCATGTTTCTCTCTCAATGTCTCTCTACTTGTCTCCCTTCGCTTCAATCTATATCTGTTGATGCACTATGTCTATAATTCTATTTGTTAGTGGCACAGCACTTCTTCCATGTCAACAATGGATCCAGGGGGAAACCACGGATGAAAAAATTTACATTGCCAAAAAAAAAACTTTCTCGAACCCTTAGGGACACTGAAACAAACAAAAAAATATAAAGATTTCCTTCAACTCCCAGTCAATAGACTGCTTCAAACTCTTCAAGTGTTCATTACATAAAACTACAACACAGAGAACTTCAGTAAAGAGGTCGATTTAAATCTAAGTTTCAATAAACACAAACTCTACGGAAAGACAACATGACAACAATCAAGCGATTTTGTTATTAGTTGGCCATCAGAAAGTCACATTTCTTTGTTACAAAATGCGCAAAATACATTATCATTGTCTATATTGTTTCCCTTGACGAATGCGATTACACCATGTTCAACAGTAAAAACCTGGAATATTTTAAAAGAGGGGGGGGGGGGGAATAGAGAATAGTTATATTTCTTCTAAAAGGTTTTCAAAAGCTGTAGTCTAATATATTTTCAAGTTCACAACATCATTTGTTACTTTTCATGATTTTTTTTTAAAAAAAAGGCATAACAATTAAACATTTATAGGCATGTTCTAATTGTTGCTGTCTGTGTAAAAATATGGAATTTCGACATTTATTTATTTAAAAACAAGTGTATTAAATGACAAATATATCCATGTAAAATAACTATGTAGTTCCAGTTTGTTGAGTATAGACTGTGTCCTTATGAGGACCAAGTGGATACAGGACTATGTGGATACAGGACTATGTGGATACAGGACTATGTGGATACATTTTAGCCCTGTTTATTCTATTATCGTAGATATTGTATAGAAGTTGGATTCAAGATGGCAGATCCAAGACGAGATCGCTCATTTTTTTTTCTATCCATATATATGCATAGTATTTTGTTACGAGCAATTCTACCACGGTGCTAACAATCTGTACTGTATGCTGTACCATGTTGATTAAAGCAATACTTATAGTTCAGTATCAGCTGTTGAGCATATTTGACATCCTGGGGTGTACGCTGCGCATCAGACCAAAGCAATATAATAAAAATCAGATATTTTCTAAAGTCTTATATTAGTCGCCAGACAGACAAACGAGTCAGCGACTCAACAACAATAAAGAAAAAAATTGTCCCTGTTAACTTTGTGTCATAATTATTTTCACATGGTGAAGACATTTCGAGACATTCCCCCCTTCCCTTCCCCCAGTTTTGGTGAAGACATTCCGAGACATTTCCCCCCTCCCTTCCCTTCCCCCAGTTTTGGTGAAGACATTTCAAGACGTTTTCCCCCTCCCTTCCCTTCCCCTAGGTTTGGTGAAGACATTCCGAGACATTTTCCACCCCCCAGTGAGAATCTTCGTGTCTTGACATCACCGCTCACTTCCCTTACTCCCTACCCCACTCTCTCTCCGTCTCTCTCTCTCTCTCTCCCTCTCTTTCCTCTCGCCAGTGGTCCAGACTTCCTCCCTGTGTTGACATTGGTATATTTAGATTGGTATTCAGAACAGAACAAAGTAGATGTAGTTTTAAAAATAGAAGCAATATTTCTGTTTAAAGATGTCCCGCTTTTATTACAGTCTTCACATTGTAACTGACATAATAAGGCACATGTAGTTGTATAATGATTTAATTCCTAGTTTTCACATCAACTCAAGTGTGAATCATTCATTGAGTTCGGATTTAAAAAAAACATCAAAAAGAAATATCAAATAAGTTTTTTTTTTAATCTCTTGGGATTAGCTGAAGTGCTTAATGAGGGATTCATGAAAACATTTCTTGCAAATAGGAGGGGAGGGGGGGGTAGGGGTTGAAGTGGTGCAATCGTTGAGTTCCCAAAAGTCCTGTTTCAACATTAATCAGAAATGACTTTATTATTATTTTTTTATATACTATTTAGACAAAAATGTTTTTATGGTTATTTATGAAACCCGCAAAAATAGATCAGTACTTATAGTTTGTTATGATACGTACAGAATAGACCAGTGCTTATAGTTTGTTATGATATGTACAGACAAGGTCGTAGCCAGAATTTTGTTTTTGTGCGGAGAGTTTTATATAAGAAAAAATTGGAACGCAATGATAAAGAAGTGTATTTTATAATAAAATTTGATTTTTTGAATTAATTTGCCCCCCCCCCGGCTACGGCCTTGTACAGTACAGAATAGGCCAGTACTTATAGTTTGTTATGCTACGTACACAATAGACCATTACTTATCGTTTCTTATGCTACGTACAAAATTGAAGTTGTATTTCTGTAATATCAATATTTCCATTGAGGCTATAAGTACTGGTCTATTCTGTACCTACCATAACAAACTATAAGCACTGGTCTATTCTGTACCTACCATAACAAACTATAAGCACTGGTCTATTCTGTACCTACCATAACAGACTATAAGCACTGGTCTATTCTGTACATACCATAACACACTATAAGCACTGGTCTATTCTGTACATACCATAACAAACTATAAGCACTGGTCTATTCTGTTCATACCATAACAAACTATAAATAAGGAGTATATTTATTTTGACCTGTGTGTGTGTCTTTCAATTATAAAAAAAACTTTTTTCTCAAATAACATTAGTAAAAAAAAAAAAGCTCGTTTCATTATAAACGTTATCTCTGCTATTTAGGTGACTGTCACACGTGATGAATTCATATGATCTGTTTCAATGTTTTACATGTTTTATATGATCATGATATCAAGGCAGGTCTCATTGAATGGTGTTCACTTCTCATATCAGTTAGGGGCAATTACCTTTCATTTTTTCATACCATAAAAAAAAAAGTTTTTGTTTTTGTTTTAAGAAACATTTATTTTTCTGGTGCACATCTCGAACGTTATGTATACCAGGCTTCAATGACCAGGTGCACATCTCGAACGTTATGTATACCAGGCTTCAATGACCAGGTGCACATTTCGAACGTTTTGTATACCAGACTTCAATGACCAGGTATATATCTCGAACGTTATCGCTCATTTTAAGAATTTGGTGATTACAGTTTTGATGAATGAAAAAATACTGACAGATATTTGAAATAAAAATAGTGAAATAATTTTATTTTTGAAATGGATGTAGTACATTACAAATCCATACATCAGATTACAGATACTGACATAATATCAGTAATAGCTTTTTATACTGAGGTTATGGCGTACTAAACTAGTAGCTACTGAATGACTCATACCAGTATCTGGTACCAATGAAATATTTGTATCTAGTACCTCGGAAATACATGTATCTAGTATCACTGGAATACCTGTATCTAGTATCACTGGAATACCTGTATCAAGTACCAGTGAAATACTTGTATCAGGTACCACTGAAATACTTGTATCTGGTACCACTGAAATACTTGTATCTAGTACCAGTTAAATACTTGTATCTAGTACCACTGAAATACTTGTATCTAGTACCACTAGTAAAACGCAAATATTGGACGTTTAATTAAAATAAACAATGCAAATATTGGACGTTTATTAAATTCCTGAACGGGATTTTCTGAGTAAAGAAACTGAAACTTTCGTCCAGCAATGGAAAGTAAATGGTTTATATTGCAAATTACTGAAGTGAATAATGCTATGTAACAATAGAATGCAGTGAACGACAATTCACAACAATTTGATGAATTGATCAATGTTACGTAACAATACAATAATACAACTAAATGATCAATGTTGTGTAACAATGGAATGAAGTGGTCAATTTTATGTAACAAAAGAAAGTGGAGATCTATTTTATGTAACAATTGAATGAAGTGGGCAATGCATTGTTACAATGGAGATCTATTTTATGTAACAAATGAATGAAGTGGGTAATGCAATGTTACAAAGGAATGAAGAGGTTACCGCTATGTTTACCAGCCATGTAGCGACGTCTAACGATTTTTCTGTCTAGAAATAGATCAGATGTTTCCAAACATGAACTTAGACAATATGCTCGGTGAAAGAGTGTAGACATATTGGAAACTCCCTAGCCCCCCCCCCCCTCCAATTCCCCCCCCCCCTGCAGCTGTAATTTGTCCTCGAAACGAAAACTCCATTTCAAGAATAAAATATTTTGGTTTGAATTTGTCTGGGTTTTTGTTTAGACCTGGACTTGTGTAGATTGCAGACAGGAGAAAAGGTTTTGGTTCTTGGTCCATTTATGTGGTCCAGTTGTTAGATTTAATCCCGGGAGAAAAGGAAATGTACAAGGTAAATTATACTGTTGGTTGAATACAGTCGATCTCGGTACTTTCAACATGACGGTTGGATTCATCAGGGACGGCATAGGTTTGTATATATCAGGGACGGCATAGGTTTGTATATATCAGGGATGGCATAGGTTTGTATATGTCAGGGACGACATAGGTTTGTATATATCAGGGACGGCATAGGTTTGTATATAGCAGGGTTGACATAGGTTTGTATATATCAGGGACGACATAGGTTTGTATATATCAGGGACGGCATAGGTTTGTATATGCCAGGGACGGCATAGGTTTGTATATATCAGGGTTGACATCGGTTTGTATATATCAGGGACAGCATAAGTTTGTATATATCAGGGACGGCATAGGTTTGTATATATCAGGGACGGCATAGGTTTGTATATATCAGGGACGGCATAGGTTTGTATATATCAGGGACGGCATAGGTTTGTATATATCAGGGTTGACATAGGTTTGTATATATCAGGGACGGCATAGGTTTGTATATATCAGGGACGGCATAGGTTTGTATATATCAGGGACGACATAGGTGTGTATATATCAGGAACTGCATAGGTTTGTATATATCAGTGACGGCATAGGTTTGTATATATCAGGGACGGCATAGGTTTGTATATATCAGGGTTGACATAGGTTTGTATATATCAGAGGTGGTGATGCAGGAGGTAGATGAGAGACGCATTCCGATTTTTTTAAATAGTAAAATGTATCATAAACAGCCAAACTTTTCTATTACCGGTGTAATATTTTCAGTTTTATTGATATAATTGTAATAACAGTTTATGTTTCCTTAGTCATAAAATTTTACTAATTCAATAATTGCCTTTTAATTTTTTTTTTCATTGAGTCGCAATAGTTCAAATGCACTGTGTTACATTGAACTTGTTTAAGGGGACGGATGGTCGTGCGTTAAAGCGCTCGACTGTCGACCCAGCCCCGTAGCGTGAAAACTCTACAGCAAGGGCCCGGCATTCTACAGCAGGGGTCCGGCATTCTACAGCAGGGGCCAGGCATTCTACAGCAGGGGCCAGGCATTCTACAGCAGGGGCCAGGCAATAGAAGGCGGGTCAGATAATACATTTTACTAAGTAGAGCAAATAAGCAGAGGGGCCATACAAAATGCAGGGGGCCCGGCCGCATGCTACGGGCCTGTGTCGACCTGAAGGTACCTAGTTCGATCTCCGGTGAGGACCAATGGATATTTCAGGTCATGGGTTAAGTCCCCGCTGTGCCTCCTTGGCCATTGCACCAACTAGTGTGGGAATGAAAGAAGGGTACCATAGAAACTGTCCCATCGGTGGTTTATAGGGATCTAATAGATTTAATTTCATCCTTACAGGGACTTCACACATACATTGACCATGTAAACCATGACTATCCTTTGGATACTGGACCATTTTTAGGTCTCTGGGCGAAATTCCTGCTGACCAAAAACATAGCGGAAAAAATAATACATTTAATTGATTCAAATTTTTTATTATGTTTGGGTTTTGTCCGCTGGGGGTTTTGTCCTGCACTCCGTTTTCTCTGTCCAGCGATTACGCTAGCAGCAACCAAAGTCCATCTTGTTATTGTTTTGGTTGACTCCAATCAGATTAGTTTGTTTCAGTTTTTAAAATATGTGTTTATTCCCAAGTTGTTGCATCTGTACTGGGATTTTTTTTATTTCATTGTGTAGTGACTTGGGGGGAAGGGTTTATTGCGTGATTCCTAACACCAGCCCAGCTGTTTTATACTTCACGTGTGTGTGTGTGTGTGTGCGTGCGTGCGTGCGTGGGGTGTGTGTGTGATTAGTCCAACTTAAAGTGCATACTTAGAATAAACAGGAGATAAACAAAAAAACTCTGCAGCTATCAGACATTGTTAGCTGTTAAAATGGAAACGATGAATAAGATAAAATATTTTAACGAACTTTTAAGAAATCAGCTTATTGAGTTTTGAAGAAATAAAAATCATTACAAAGTCTAAAGTTCAGAAACAGAATGTAGACTAAAAATAAGTGTTTAATAAACCGTTTATTTAACGTTAGATGCAATAGTTAAAAAATAGTTCATCTGATTTATGAGCTGATTATGGCTTTGCCCCGTGTGTTTGAAATAGCAAGTGTCTCATTTGATAAAATCGTGGGTTTTTATCTTAAGTTTTTTCAATTCCTTGTTTGGTTTGAGTGTATGGGAGGAGGCGTGGAATTCTTTGGGTTGCACACCATGTCAAGCTATCAAACATAAGAACTCATTTAGAAACGATCTTTTGTTTAAAATACCAGCTTCGACCCAAAGACTGGACGTCACGTCATCTTCTACATCATATTTTATTGGTCCGGCTGTACAGCTGCCGCCGGCTTAAAAAATGCAGGAGTCAGTGAGTCAGGAACTGAGGCTGTACGAGTCAGTGAGAGTCAGTGGGCTGTAACTCGGAACAGTCTATCATTGCTAAATGACTCTCCAAAACAATTGGATCCTGAAACAAAAGGTAGACAACACCAGCCACAGACCCGCCGTACTGTCTGTGGTTCTGCTTCATTACAAAACAGTTTCTTACCATTCTTCATTTCTACCTCATTGACGTTCATGTTCCGCTACTCGGGGGACTTCATTCTTGAAGAGTTACTGTCGGAAATAATTGTTAGTTTCTTTCTTTCTTCCACCTCTGCAATAGTTTATGGCACGAGGGTTTTGTACGAATTTCATTTCAAAATACATTGTCAATTGGTTCACGTTTCATTTGATAGTTGATCAATTAGTTTCAGTATGCACAAAAGTTACATCGCTGTTATATGTTTCCGGAAACACATTTACTTAAAAATGTTGTAGCTATTTACTACGCAGCTGTTTTCAAACAAATGTTTAGTTTGGTAACAAATGTACTGGAAGAGAAAGACAGAGTATTGATAGAAGCTCTATATGGAGTGTATTCTATAAATAGATTTAAATTTGTCAATGAGTTTCAAATGTTGTTGGATAATGCAAATGTCAACTACAGAACAACCAAACGCAAAAAATATAATAATCTATGATATGACAGTATAGGCCACATGTGGGTCTTTATAATCTATGATATGACAGTATAGGCCACATTTGGGTCTTTATAATCAATTATATGACCGTATAGGCCACATGTGGCTTTTTATAATCTATATGACAGTAGAGGCCACATGTGTCTCTGTGAGCCGCATTCGTTTTCTCGTTGAGTCTGGTGCTGCAACCAATGAGTCAGTGTTTTTGCTTTTATCATTTCAGTCCTGGATCTTGTTCAATTCATTATAATGAAATTTTTTTTTACTTTCTCATAAACCAGAGATGTTCCAAGTACTAGTCATGCAAGTTTAAGTAAGAGCACAAGTACCTAAGGTGCAAATACGAGTACAATTTCACACGTTTTTAAAAATTGCAATAAGACTATGAGTACAAAAATATTCAAGATGCAAGTACGAGTTTTTCTAAAAACTAGAATTAATCTCTCATCGAAACTGATGCGTAGTAGTATGGTCAAAAAGAGTAGTGGTATGGTCAATACGTGTAGTGGTATGGTCAATACGTGTAGTGGTAAGGTCAATACGTGTAGTGGTATGGTCAATACGTGTAGTGGTAAGGTCAATACGTGTAGTGGTATGGTCAATACGTGTAGTGGTATGGTCAAAAAGAGTAGTGGTATGGTCAATACGTGTAGTGGTATGGTCAAAAAGAGTAGTGGTATGGTCAATACGTGTAGTGGTATGGTCAATCCGTGTAGTGGTATGGTCAATACGTGTAGTGGTATGGTCAATACGTGTAGTGGTATGGTCAATACGCGTAGTGGTATGGTCAAAAAGAGTAGTGGTATGGTCAATACGTGTAGTGGCATGGTCAATACGTGTAGTGGTATGGTCAATACGTGTAGTGGTATGGTCATTACGTGTAGTGGTATGGTCAATACGTGTAGTGGTATGGTCAATACGTGTAATGGTATGGTCAATACGTGTAGTGGTATGGTCAATACGTGTAGGTATGTTTAGACACAGTCAATGTTGTCGTCCTAGACATTATGATCCAAGTTATACTATTGGCTCTGTATATACTTTTGTTATTATACTTTGTCTAAGTCTGTCCACGTTTATATGTCGATTTTAAAATAGCATGAGATGAACAATTGAGTGATTTAATAACAATAAACATTACCGGCCGATAGAAATTATTATTAATGTAGCTGATACCGTGTAATATTGGGTTATTTAACACGTGGATCCAAACCAGGAGATGGGTAATTTCATGAAAATATCAGTGGCGGATTTATGGTGGGCACAAAATGTTAACTTCATTTTTCATAATTGATTTTTCAACTAGTTTTTATTGTTGTATAAGGCCCCATAGTCTCACTTGCCTCCGGGACCCCTCTATAGTTTCTCCAGCCTTCCGGGACCCCTCTGTAGCTTCCTCAGCCATCCGGAACCCATCTAGAGTTTCTCCAGCCTTCCGGGACAGAGCAAGTAATGGGTCAATGGGTCATGGGTCAATGGGTCAAATGGGTCGTAAAATTGGATGGGTCACATGGGTCATGGGTCAATGTTCCTTGACCCACGACCCATCCTTAGTCTCCGCCCGACCCTAAAAAAAACCCGTCGTCGCGCGATTTTTTTTTAATTTCAAAATGGTTTCTATGGCGACGGCCGCCATCTTGAAAATAACAACATTCAATGGGTCATGGGTCATGATGGGTCTGGGTAAGAACTTGATGGGTCATATGGGTCATGGGTCAAGCTCAGTGACCCATTACTTGCTCTGTTCCGGGGGCTCCTATAGTTTCCCCATCCTTCCGGGACCCTTCTATAGTTTCCTCAGCCTTCCGGGACCCTTCTATAGTTTCCCCATCCTTTCGGGACCCTTCTATAGTTTCCCCATCCTTCCGGGGCCTCCTATAGTTTCTCCTGTCACTGGAGACCTAACCAGTCATAATCCGCCTCTTGGAATGATCCCTTTAACCTGCGTGGTACGGTACTAATCTAAGACCATGTAACCTTTTAATTATTTCTTCCCCCCCCCCTCCCCCAGTTTGCAAAAGTTGATCAATGCTAGGAAGAGCCAAGACAGCAAGTTAATTATTTTCCAATAGCTAAAGTTCATGCCACATACGCAGCATGGCGGCATCATGAAATGTAGAAATGTTTAAAAATAAATCTTTCCGCTCAATGTCGACACCTCATTGACCTACTTAGTGAGTACTCTGACAAATAACTGATGTACTCAGTACCTTTTTTTTTCTATTTCAATCAACCAAATGGTTTCTGCCTGTACAACCCGTGTTTAAAGTGAACCTTAAAGTATTGAATAATAAATAGTGTCACCTTTACTGTCCGCGATAATTACATTTGGCTCGGGACTAATCGAACGGATGTCAAGGGGGGGGAGGGGGGGAAATCTGGGTCAACGTGAGAAACTTTTTCTCTTCCATTCTGGACCAGTTGAAGTGGCTTGGGAGGGGGGGAGGCATATTCTGTTTCCTCTCTTAGTCTGGCTATTTACATTAGACTGGTCAAGATGGAGTCCGGCAGTGGTCAAGATATTTGTACCGGTAAGAGGCTGGACTGGATAAGGGGAAAGCCAGGATAGGGTGGTGGCAGAGGGGATGTGGGGAGAGGGGGGAACAGAATCAAATTGCCTTCGTTAAGAACGTTATTCAGAGAAATTCTTTCCTGTTTCCCAATACGTTTCTGCTGATCATAGCGGGTGTTGTCTGATGCCATTAAGGTCAAACGTTCCGGTTAGTTGCTGACCATATGAATGTCCATGTGGCCGGGGTCAGGATTTTTTAAAAAGAAAAAAAAAGAAACTTCGGGCAAGATATAAATAAAACAAAAATGTCCATACATAGTGAGACAGGGAGACTTTTTGCCTGTGGGTAAGTCACGTGACACAATGGGATGCTGGGTTCTAAACGGTTTTTTGATTAAACGTATCGAACAGAGGTTATGGTGATAGTCCAAGATTGTTTTGCCTTAGTTTCAAAAGCAAAGATGACCAGGACGAACTAAGAGCTATACATCTTTCTTCTTTCTTTGGTAGATTTATGCAGTCTGCTCTTTACAGCTGTTGTCAAGATTGGTGATAGCCATACTGAATTTATGTTGCTCTTTTGTTGTTCATAGCCATGGTATAATCGAGACAATCTAGCACCACAGTATGTGCTCCATCTATAGTTACTTATAGACATAGTACAGTCTAGACAAGCTAGCATCACAATGATAGCTCTGTCTATAGTTGCTTATAGACATAGTATAGTCTAGACAAGCTAGCACCACAATAAGGGCTCTGTCTATAGTTGCTTATAGACATAGTACAGTCTAGACAAGCTAGCATCACAATGATAGATCTGTCTATAGTTACCTATAGACATAGTACAGTCTAGACAAGCTAGCATCACAATGATAGATCTGTCTATAGCTGCTTATAGACATACTACAGTCTAGACAAACTAGCACCACAATAAGGGCACTGTCTATAGTTATTGACACTAAACATTTACCATTAAAACATGAAATAAATGTATTGCGATTTGAGTTTTTTTGTATTTTCATTAAACCTAGCCCTAGAATAAACCCACTCATTCCATCCTATATTGTAAATAATTGACAATCAACACTAAGACTTCTCATTTAGCCGGTGCTAACAGACTTGAATAAAACATACCTATAGTTAAAGTCTAGCATTAGACGTTAAAGGTGACTTTTATTTTTAAATCTAAGGGTACGTTTCAATGTCGTAAAATTACCTACATGCATTCAATTCAATTGTAAGACGACCAATAAACTACATATTTCATTGTTTCCCAAGTAGAAATGTTTCCCTGATAAAAGGAATACAGACCAGCGGGCTCAGATGAAGTAGAGTTCACAGACCAACTGGCTCAGATGAAGTAGAGTTCACAGACCAACTGGCTCAGATGAAGTAGAGTTCATAGACCAGCGGGCTCAGATGAAGTAGAGTTCATGGACCAGCGGGCTCAGATGAAGTAGAGTTCATGGACCAGTGGGCTCAGATGAAGTAGAGTTCATAGACCAGCGGGCTCAGATGAAGTAGAGTTCATAGACCAGCGGGCTCAGATGAAGTAGAGTTCATGGACCACCGGGCTCAGATAAAGTAGAGTTCATGGACCAGCGGGCTCAGATGAAGTAGTGTTCATGGACCAGCGGGCTCAGATGAAGTAGAGTTCACAGACCAACTGGCTCAGATGAAGTAGAGTTCATAGACCAGCGGGCTCAGATGAAGTAGAGTTCATGGACCAGCGGGCTCAGATGAAGTAGAGTTCATGGACCAGCGGGCTCAGATGAAGTAGAGTTCATGGACCAGCGGGCTCCGATGAAGTAGAGTTCATAGACCAGCGGGCTCAGATGAAGTAGAGTTCATGGACCAGCGGGCTCAGATGAAGTAGAGTTCACAGACCAGCGGGCTCAGATGAAGTAGAGTTCATCTGTTTACGTACATCCCGGGTCTCCGTTGGGATAACGATTTGTAAAATAGTTGGGCATTTTCTCTGACTCGAGACCTTTCGGGTACAAGTCGAGCTCCATAGAAATTATCTATAATTCTAAATGTGCCCCACCCACGCTTCTATTATAATTGATAATTTATGTATGATAATGTATGTATATATATTTCTTTATATATATATATATATATATATATATATATATATATATATACATATATACTTTTTGTGCATTAAAAAAAGAATTTATTACTCCGGTATTTTAAAGACATTTTTCTTTATTTACTTCATCTTTTTTACAAACCGTGGACAATCTTCCCTCTATGTGTCTTGAAATTCAGTTTGGTGTTCCGTCCATTTGTCGTTCAGTTTGGTGTTCCGTCCATTTGTCGTTCAGTTTGGTGTTCCGTCCATTTGTCGTTCAGTTTGGTGTTCCGTCCACTTGTCGTTCAGTTTGGTGTTCCGTCCACTTGTCGTTCAGTTTGGTGTTCCGTCCATTTGTCTCATTGTTTTATATTCAGAGACGTATCGAGACTGTCTGTTACTGGTAGGAATCTCCCATCATTTGGTCAATAATTCAGAAAGGTCATAGATAATGTTGTGTCTCGAAACGTTTGTGAATTTGTTTTGGTTTCTGTCTTTACAAGTTCCACGTTATAAGTTTTGTGTCTCAAGATTTTCTGTATTTTTATTATTTCATTCGTTCCTCTTAAAGCTACTGCCGCAGTTCGCCCATCCTATTCGTACGCCAGTTTTTTATATTACTATTTTTATTTAAAAGTCCGTTCTTTCAACGTTAGGCCAATGAAACGATTCAATACATATTGATATCAACAAATACATATACTACTTAAATGTTTCTAGCTAAAATAAAAATTTTCTAACTCAACTTTGTTATTCTTTTTTTTTTTTCAAAGTGTCTATTGAACTAACTCTAGGGGTTCCATTTTAATCCATTTTGACCTCTTGTGAGACTTTCTTCTCTATCCGTTATCTGTCACTTTCTTTAGTCTAAGCTCTGTCTGGCACTTTCTTTTTAATCATTCTCTTATTCCCTCTCTTCCTCTTTCTTTCTCTCTATCTCTCATTTCTTTCACCCTCCTACTCTACATCCGCCAATTTTTAATTTTAGCTTTTCTTCTCTTCTTTTTATTTCTGTAAAAACTTTTCAGAATCTATCTTGAGAATAGGAGATTATAATTTAAACGTTGTTATGTTTCACCTGCTGTTATTTGAAATATTGATGACTAGACTTCTTACTATTTAAATTTCCAGTACATGAACCCATGTAAACTCTCTCATCTGTAACGTTCCGTGCCATTTCTGAAAGAAAACAAAAAAACTTTTAAAAATAAACTCAAATTTGACGTCACAGCTAGGTCCGGCTACTCTCGCTAAACTTTCGAATTTTTTAATTTCTCCCTAAAGTTTATTCTCCCTTTAGAAAAAAAAATAAAGCTCTTTTATTGTTCATGAAATTATTTTATAAAATTATTATTTAAACACGGAGCTTAAAATCATATTGTCAGCTACTTTGTCAAAGACATTTATTTATTGTCAGCTACTTTGTCAAAGACATTTATTTATTGTCAGCTACTTTGTCAAAGACATTTATTTATTGTCAGCTACTTTGTCAAAGACATTTATTTATTGTCAGCTACTTTGTCATAGACATTTATTTATTGTCAGCTACTTTGGCATAGACATTTATTTATTGTCAGCTACTTTGTCAAAGACATTTATTTATTGTCAGCTACTTTGGCATAGACATTTATTTATTGTCAGCTACTTTGTCAAAGACATTTATTTATTGTCAGCTACTTTGTCATAGACATTTATTTATTGTCAGCTACTTTGTCAAAGACATTTATTTATTGTCAGCTACTTTGTCAAAGACATTTATTTATTGTCAGCTACTTTGTCAAAGACATTTATTTATTGTCAGCTACTTTGTCATAGACATTTATTTATTGTCAGCTACTTTGGCATAGACATTTATTTATTGTCAGCTACTTTGTCAAAGACATTTATTTATTGTCAGCTACTTTGGCATAGACATTTATTTATTGTCAGCTACTTTGTCAAAGACATTTATTTATTGTCAGCTACTTTGTCATAGACATTTATTTATTGTCAGCTACTTTGTCAAAGACATTTATTTATTGTCAGCTACTTTGTCATAGACATTTCTTTATTGTCAGCTACTTTGTTATAGACATTTATTTATTGTCAGCTACTTTGTTATAGACATTTATTTATTGTCAGTTACTTTGTCATAGACATTTATTTTAAATTCACTTAATATCACTCAAAATAAATGAATAATAATTTAGTGTCAATCGTGAGGCAACGCTTTAGAGAAATCATTTAAATGTTTTAACTGGTGCAAACCAATTTATGGAAAGATTAATACATTGTCTATTTTAGTCGAATGAATAGTTTCATAAGATTGAATTATTGATGATTATATCTCAATGTTTCATGCATACCACTGATCGTATCTGTGATACATACCATTGGTCTTATCTATGATACATACCACTGATCGTATCTGTGATACATACCACTGATCGTATCTGTGATACATACCACTGATCGAATCTGTGATACATACCACTGATCTTATCTGTGATTCACAACACTGATCGTATATGTGATACATACCACTGATCTTATATGTGATACATACCATTGATCTTATCTATGATACATACCACTGATCGTATCTGTGATACATACCACTGATCGTATATGTGATACATACCACTGATCTTATCTATGATACATACCTCTGATTGTATCTGTGATACATACCACTGATCTTATCTATGATACATACCTCTGATCGTATCTGTGATACATACCACTGATCTTATCTATGATACATACCACTGATCGTATCTATGATACACACCACTGATCTTATCTGTGATGCATACCACTGATCGTATCTGTGATGCATACCGCGATAGTGTAATCTTTAGTTTTTAGCCTAAATTTGAACATGTTTTAAATTTGTCTAATTTAATTTAGACCGAAAAATAAGCAATATAAATTTCATCCTGTAAATTACTCTATATTACAATGAGCAGAATTCAGGATGTATAGAAATAAGAAGAATATTTAAAGCTATATAATAGAGGCTTGATTTTTCAAGAATTCTTTGGGATTAAAAAGAAACAATCAATAATGCAATGTTTGTACTGAATTCACATTTTTCTTCATATTTGTATCCAAGTTTTTGAGATTTTTTTTTCTAATTTAGAGATAGTGTTCATTGATTAGAGTCTTAAACCTGAAATAATTTTTTTTTTTACTTAAGAAAATTTATTTTATATTGTTGTATACACATGTACACATACACAGTTACACATACACATGTAAACATACACATGCACATATACACAGTTACACATACACATGTACATATACACATGTACACATATGCACATGCGTATTAACACATGTACACATACACACATACACATGTACACATACACAGGTACACATACACATGTAAACATACACATGCACATATACACATACACATATACACATGCACATATACACATGTACATTAACACATGTACACATATACACATGTACATATACACATGCACATATACACATGTACATATACACATGTACATATACACATGCACATATACACATGTACATATACACATGCACATATACACATGCACATATACACATGTACACATATACACATGTACATATACACATGCACATATACACATGCACATATACACATGTACACATATACACATGCACATATACACATGTACACATATACACATGTACATATACACATGCACATATACACATGTACATATACACATGCACATATACACATGCACATATACACATGCACATATACACATGCACATATACACATGCACATATACACATGCACATATACACATGCACATATACACATGCACATATACACATGCACATATACAAATGCACATATACGCATGAACATATACACATGCACATATACACATGCACATATACACATGCACATATACACATGCACATATACACATGCACATATACACATGCACATATACACATGCACATATACACATGCACATATACACATGTACATTAACACATGTACACATACACAGGTACACATACACATGTAAACATACACATGCATATATACACATGTACATATATACACATGCACATATACACATGCACATATACACATGTACATTAACACATGTACACATATACACATGCACATATACACATGTACACATATACACATGTACACATATACACATGCACATATACACATGCACATATACACATGTACATTAACACATGTAAACATACACATGCACATATACACATGCACATATACACATGTACATTAACACATGCACATATACACATGCACATATACACATGTACATATACACATGCACATATACGCATGCACATACACACATGCACATATACACATGCACATACACATATACATTAACACATGTACACATATACACATGCACATATACACATGCACATATTTAACCAACCGTGAACGCCTATAGAAATAAAAAGAAACAAGTATATTAAATGTTTCCTTCACTTAGAGAATAATTATCAGACCAGAAACAAACAGCTAACCACGGAAATAGAAACTGACACATTATAGATATATATATATATATATATATATATTTATTTTTTCAAATGTTCCTATCAAGGAGACTATTTGTTTATTGTAGGACATCCCCATCAAAACACTGGTGCCAGACCTGGAGATGATGACATACGTAAATTGCAAGAGAAATAAAAACACATGAGTGACAACAATGGCTGCCATGATGTTCCAGTTTTGATGGACGAAGTAGGGAGAGAACAAAAAAAAAGTGTCTGTAATTAGTGTCAATTAGAAGAGAATCATCCTAGCGGCAATGAAGACGTTTATAGGTGCGGTGATTAGACTGGAGTCTGAAGTGATTAGCTGGTACTGTTTCTATCGCCCGGTGCTGTTTAGTTTCATTGGCTGGTGCTGTTGATTTCATAGGCTGGTGCTGTTGGTTTCATTGGCTGGTGCTGTTGGTTTCATTGGCTGGTACTGTTGGTTTTACTTTGGCTGGTGTTGTTGGTTTCATTGGTTGGTACTGTTGGTTTCATTGGCTGGTGATATAGGTTTCATTGTCTGGTGCTGTTGGTTTCACTAACTGTTAACGTTGGTGTCATTGGCTGGTGCTGTTGGTCTCATTTACTGTTGCTGTTGGTCTCATTCACTGGCGCTATTGGTTTTATTAACTGGTGATGTTGGTCTCATTAACTGGTTATGTTGGTTTCATAAGCTGGTGATGTTGGTTTCATTGGTTGTTGCTGTTGGTTTCATTAACTAGTGCTAAAGGTTTCATAAGCTGGTGATGTGGGTCTCATTCACTGGTGCTGTTGGTTTCATTAGATGGCGCTGTTAGTTTCATTAGCTGGTGCTCTTTTTTCACTCACACTGTGTAAATAGTTTGCTACTTTAACATCAAATGTATCGTTCCAAGCCAACCATTAAATGTACTCATGAAACATATTGCTTTGAAATAGGAAGCCACTTCATTCGAACGTATACAGAAGAATCTATGCATAGAATCGAAGTGTTCACAAGATGAGGCTGATATTAATACATAAAGACCAAAATCTAGGGTATTTTTTTAAAGATGAATGTCAAGGTGAAATAATGCATGCATGACGAGACCATGTCTGGAGGTTAAAAAAAACTGGATTACAACCTGGATAGATGGAATATTTTTGTGGTTAGTCTGTGTCTCTCCTGGGACTAAAGGTCTTGGTAAGTTTAAGACCGGAATCAACAGCTTCCAATACCGAGCCTGTCCCAAATACATACCTGTTGTAACGTGTGCCAATTATGAATTAACAGAAAAAAAAAATAATAAGGTAAACAACAGTATATACTAACTGTAATATATATAACTAGTCACTGTAAACAATGTTGTAACAAGTCAGTGACTGTATATGTAGTACACATTCTTCAAATATTTCTTGTCGAGATGTGCTGCCTTGGTGACATGGTGTGGAATACTAAGTCAGCAGGAAGACTAGAGACGACATCAGACTGATATTTATATTGAACATTTCTAGCGTGTGTTTCTCTTGAATGATATTTTACGGCACATTCAACTCACACTTCACACTTCACACTTCACAATTCACAATTCACACTTCACACTTCACAATTCACACTTCACACTTCACAATTCTATTAAAATATGTTTGAGTAACGTTGCACACAGAGTGCGTTGGAGAGTGATTGCAGAGGTTCTTTGCTCCGCAAGGAGTTCTATGAATTAAGTCAAGTTAAAGTTGTACATACAACAAATGATGTATCTGTTGTTTAAAAAAACAATGTCCTTTTTATGGTTTGAGAACGTTTTGGTCTAAGAAAATATTATTTTTTTTTCGGCGCTTGCAATGATGTCATTATACAATGTTGACTGCTGTCAGCTTGTGTGAATATTTTGATGAGACGAATATATTGTATACAAACAAATGAAATACGTGTGACCACAATGAAAGTGTTCACCAAATGCATAATTGATGTGCTGTTTTCAGACACTTTGAATAATGTGATAATTAGAGACCTATTGATCCCAGTCATAATTGATTAGAAACATTCAGGCTGATTTAGGTGAGTTCATTCTTCACGTGGCGAGTACCATAACTTGTCGCCACACCTCCCCCCACCCCTCTAAGGTTTGTCCTAAACTCTACAGCAATCTTGTGCCTTCAACATTGCTAGACTTAGAAGTATAGTTTTGTATGTGTTAAACTTTATTTAGATTTAAAAGGTCACATTTCGATGGTCAATACGTTTACCATAGTGGCTACTGCACTTCGTAGTTTATGTACATGTCATAAAAAATTAATTACAGGTTGACATCTGTTTAACTTCGTGGTAAATAAATATTTGCTCGACTAATATGATTCTATCCGTCATTACATCTTTCAACAATTAAACTTGCACTAGAATATGCAAATATGCGAGGTGCAAATGAATTTACAAGTTAAAACATTATCGTGATTATATTCGTTCATATAAAATATAAATTATACTTTAAATAACACCACAGTATTTTTACATGTTACTAAATACATGGTAAAGCTAATCATATTTTGACAAAAATTAGATTACATGTAGATTATAAGGGGAAAAATCACGTTTTAAAACAATCACACTTTTTAAATTTATTGCATACAGACTTTAATTAGTTTAATTCATTTTTAGTTTGATTTACACTTGTCGCAAGAGTATATAATATTCGTTATAGTTTGATTTACACTTGTCGCAAGAGTATACAACATTCGTTAGAAGTGATGATTGTTAAAAGTATAGTGAAAAAAAATCTTGAATGTTTTCCGATGAGTTGAAAATAATCCTTCAACGTTACATTTTGTTTGACAAATGAGATGTTTATCAAACTGTCGTCATCTACAGATATTTTGAAGAAAGTGTAATTTTCTGTTTCAGAATATAGCAAACAATTTAAAGGTCGGAAGACGTAGTTTCATTACTTGTTCAAATAGATAACATTTTTTTTTGTAAAAACCAGGAAAAGTGAAAAAAAAAACTTTCTGCCTATCGGTTCACTCGGTGTACCAACCAACAACTGTGTCTCGCTCTAATAATTTTGTTTTTAAGGGGAGGGAACCGCCAAAAAGAGAGGGGAAAGAATCGCTATAAGCTAGGATGGAATTAAGAAGACATTTTCCCTTTTCTTTCCTCCCCTGTTACCCCATACCTAAGCCATGTTGCTGTTATTTTAATGAAAAAGGTAAACTCCAGGTGTAATCACCATCACTGAGATGGGGGTAGGGATGGGTGGGTGGGGGTGGAAGGGGGGGAGAAAGCCGGGGTAAACATTTAAACATCAATTTCTGTCATGATTTATGAGCATGTGAGAATTAATATGTGAAGTGATTTTTTTTGTTTTGTTTTTTGAGAGAGTTAATATCAAGTTTAATGGTGGAAAGAAATAATATTTGGACAGAATGGATTTCAACCGTTGATGGAATATGATTGGTTTTAATTTGTTTGGCTGCAGCCATGCAGGTGGAACAAGAAATTTGAAGACATACTGACTTTAACTGTTTTTCCTTCAGCTCCGGGAAATTTCTGTGTATGTCCAAGATTTTGATTTTTTTTTATTATTATATTTAACTACTAGTAAAAGTTATGTTTTTAAGAACTAAACGGCAGCAAGTTATGAATTAAAGTTGTCTACGCTGATAAGTTTGAAAATAATCTAAACATAATGAGAAACGTATTTCAATTGGAAACTACAACTTTTTTATTTACTTCAAAACAAATACCTATTTCAATGAATCTAACATTTTTTTTTTACTAAAGTTAGGTAGATGTTTAGAAAAATAGAGAGAAAGAGAGATAGAGTGAGAGAGAAATAGTGAGTGAGAGAGAGAGAGAGAGAGAGAGAGAGAAATAGTGAGTGTGAGAGAGAGAGAGAGAGAGAGAGATCAATTGATTGATTGGTATTTGAATCAAATTACTATTACATTAAAACGTTTATCAAAGTTATAAAAAAAGTAAAGTTCCCTTAACCCTAACGGGCCATCGGGGCAGATGAAGTGTAGAATTCATCTGTTTCTATAACCTCGGCATATGAAGGGATTGTGTGGTTAGCGTGCATACATTCAAGAATGTATTAATTTATATTTTTCATTATTAATAAATAAATATAATTCAGATGTGAAAAAATAATGTCTAAATTCATCGACGTACCAGCAAAACATTGTCTCGCGGACCTCCGGATGCCGACCGCTGATGTAAATGGCCCCCCTGATGATACTTTATTAGTCTAAGACAAAATAGTCAAAATTCTAGCAGCCTAACGAATAACGTCCAATTCGTTTCACAAATATTAAAATTTCATGTATTTGGAATTCGACATCATTGAAACAAGTAATCGATACTTGAATTTAATTGAACAAGACTATTATTGATTGATACAAGTGGATTCATTTAGTTAGACTAGACTATTATTGATTCATAGAAGTGGATTAATTTAATTAGACTAGACTATTATTGATTGATACAAATTGAGTAATTTAATTAGACTAGACTATTATTGATTGATACAAGTGGATTAACTTAATTAGACTAGAATATTATTGATTGATACAAATCGATTAATTTAATTAGACTATACTATTATTGATTGGTACAAATTGATTTAATTTAATTAGACTAGACTATTATTGATTGATACAAGTGGATTAATTTAATTAGACTAGACTATTATTGATTGATACAAATTGATTAAGGTTTTTGTTTGTTAGTTGTTGCTGTTTTGATTGGTTGTTTTTATTTAAAATAAATTTGCATAAAACAAAAAGGTAAACTTACGAGTCTTGTTGATTACGTTCAATAAATGCTAATCAATGATTCAGCGAACAGTATAATGACGCTATTGATCTTCAATCATTGAATTGCAAAACAGTCGCCGAGAGCTGTAATTGACATTTTGTTATAATTTCCTAATGACCAATGACACAAACATTTTGTTTTTTCCTAATGACCAATGACACAAACATTTTGTAACGTTGCTGATGAGTTCGTTTGTTCATTTATTTAGATTTAATTTTTCTTTTTGTGATACAAAATAAATGACGAAATATATACAGCACTATGACATACATAAATATTTCAAGAGGTTTAACCGTAAACCTCATTAAATTGTGTTTAGGAAAGTTTTTTTTTTAAAGTATTTTTATTTTAATCGAAATATCAATATGAAAATAAAAGCCAAAGTCCTTTTATTCCGATTCAGTATAGCACAGAAATTATTAAACAAGATAATATTGTTCATCTGAACAAATCAACAGAAGGGTGTTTTTCATAAACTTGTCTTTTATAATGACCATACTGCATGTGGTCATATTTGGTGCTAGACTTTATTACCTACATATAGTCTTTGTGTACATTAGACTTCCAACATGAAATACTAAGTTGTTTAGGTGATAGGTGGTACAGTCTACCTTGATATGATTTAACTATAAGGGACTGGCTCTAACAAGAGAAGACGTCACTGAACTGTTAGTCCATCAGGTGGAGTGACTCAATGTCCCTACCGAGCTGGTAGTCTATCAGGTGGAGTGACTCAATGTCCCTACCGAGCTGGTAGTCCATCTGGTGGAGTGACTCAATGTCCCTACCGAGCTGGTAGTCCATCTGGTGGAGTGACTCAATGTCCCTACCGAGCTGGTAGTCCATCTGGTGGAGTGACTCAATGTCCCTACCGAGCTGGTAGTCTATCAGGTGCTGACTCAATGTCCCTACCGAGCTGGTAGTCCATCTGGTGGAGTGACTCAATGTCCCTACCGAGCTGGTAGTCCATCTGGTGGAGTGACTCAATGTCCCTACCGAGCTGGTAGTCCATCTGGTGGAGTGACTCAATGTCCCTACCGAGCTGGTAGTCTATCAGGTGCTGACTCAATGTCCCTACCGAGCTGGTAGTCCATCTGGTGGAGTGACTCAATGTCCCTACCGAGCTGGTAGTCTATCAGGTGCTGACTCAATGTCCCTACTGAGCTGGTAGTCTATCAGGTGGAGCGACTCAATGTCCCTACTCAATATCCCTACCGAGCTGGTAGTCTATCAGGTGGAGTGACTCAATGTCCCTACCGAGCTGGTAGTCTATCAGGTGCTGACTCAATGTCCCTACCGAGCTGGTAGTCTATCAGGTGGAGATACTAACAGGGGTGTGCTCGGTGTCATCATGACCAACAAAATGCTGTTAGTGACTAGCAGATGGCGAGTACAGTCAAACCGTACTCAGTGTGTAAGCGCAATTACTGCACCCTGTGACATGAAAGGAACAAGTCTGGAATGAACACCAAAGTTGTACGAAAAATCTCCCTCATAATCTAACAACCTGCTATGTACCTTGTTTGACTCATAGGCAGGGATGTGTATTTACCGACACGTTCACATCACTACGGAGATTAAAATAAAACATTGTGTTCAATGATTGCACTAGAAACAATGTTTAGTGTTTAGCTAAGCCATTGCAATGAATATACTTTGAATTGAAAGGTTAATTAACTATTGATGTTAAAATATTTGTCTATATTTAGCTATCAGGTCTCAAAGACATGTCAATCAAAATTTCTAGTAGCAAAGTACACATAACTGTTACATTATTGATGGAAATATACAATAGTGTTCGTTAGTGAATGTTGAATTATGGTTGACATTGGATATTAAAATACATGAAGAGAGACCGAAGAGCAGAAATTTAAACGGACAGGCAAATAAAACACACAGAATTGTTGATTCATTAATTCATTGATAGAATTATATAATGGTTGATAGATTAGTAGATTTGTAGATAGATTGATTGATTGATTGAAGTGTGTGTGTGTGTGTGTGAGAGAGAGAGAGAGAGAGAGAGAGAGAGAGAGAGAGAGAGAGAAGAACTTTGAGAAACTTGAAACTTAAAATGTCCAACTGCGTCTATTGAAAGCTTTAGTAATCTGCGTTTCCAATGGAAGTGTTTAAGTACTCAAATGACAATCAGTACCATAAATAAACTCATAAATTATCTTAAAGATCAATCAATGATAGCAAACATCAATCCAACATGATATTTTCATTTCATTTACCAGAGTCAACATTTCTGCTAATAGTTTGATTTCATTGTAGCGGAATATCCAATGTGCCAACCCTCCTTGTAAACCCGTTGGTCTGTAAGAAAAATTATTATAAATTAATTGGCGCACTAGAAAACTATACCCGGAAAACTAATTGCTCACATGGAAATGAAATAGTAATTTGGATGTAGAAAGAAAGGAAATCTGGCCTATGCGAAAACTGTTCACACGGCCAATAGTTGCGATATTGATGAATTTTTGTGCCTGTTTGCATTGTTTTGTCAACTAAGTGACTTACATTAGAAAGAAAGGACGACGTCTACTTAGTGTTGGCTCCCATTAATGTATCCAACCCAGAATAAAGATATAGCATTAGAAATAGAATGAGTCCAAATTTGTTTTCTTTTTAGCTTCTGGAGTAGATTCACATCGATTACTACTTGATGAACGATTTTCTGCCAGTTATTTTTTTTTATTCAATCCCATGTTTTGGCTTCTTGGTAGAATCGATACCAGACAGTTTCTGTTTAGTCACGATTACTTCTCCAAGACTGTTGACGGTGTCTATTGAAGTTAAACTGTGGAATCGAATCGACACATTTTAATTGAACGAGTTTCTTTCTAGACTGTGTTCGACTATAATTTGAACTTAACAAATTCACTTGAACCGTGGGCTTCCAGAAAGGCACGGAAGAAAAGAAAAAAAAAAATGTCTGTCTTGGAGTTTGTTGTTTTTTTCATCGGATTCGATCATCTACGATTTTCAGCAGACGATATGATTTCCTGTTCATGTCGCATGTCAGGCAATCTTCGTTATATTTTTTTTGGTCATCTTTTTACGCATCCAACATTTAAAATAATTCCTTTTTGTAATACATTTGACATTCAATGTCATGGACGTGTCATTTATGTCATGACCGTGTCACTGGACAGCATTTTTAATAATTTCATGCTGTTAAACAATTGTGTCTATCCGTGAAAAAATAAAAAAAAATTTTTTAGCTAACGATTTGAATGTCTCCATTTCTATAATCCAGACGCCATTATCACAACTTTATCACATTTGTAGCACAATTTTAATCTGGTAAATAAACAAAACCAGATGAATGATAACAGGATTTTCTAGAATATTTTCAATAGTGTTCTAATTAACTAATTATCCGCCCTGCATTAACAACAGAAATAGTCCTGTCTGTATACAAAGTCTACAATGTATGTGGGTCAGTGCCTCCAGCTGCTAGACCACTCTCATTCGGTTTGACAGAGAGATCGTGATTTCGTAGCAAAATAAATTTCAGTGAATTTTTATTAGATTATGTTTCATTTTTTTCCAGTTGCTGAAGAATTATGTCGACCTGCATGTTTTACCAATCATTGTGAGCAGACGACATTGTCATGTTTCATTTGTGTTATGAAATTATTGTTTCCAGAGACAGTTAACCCTTTTTTTTCAACCTTGCCCATCATTATAAAAACTGCTAATGTTAAATCAATCATTAAAATTAAAACTTTAAAAAAAATCATAATAAAACTACTGGAACAATCAGATTATAAATTATTAGAACTCAAAACAATGAGTTTGTTTCAAATTGATTAATGTGTATGCATACATGTGATTCTTTTGTGTACAAAAAAAACTTCTTTATAAGCATGGCATTCCTTAATTAGCGTGTGATTTCTTTGTATTCGTCTGATTCCTTTAAATGTATTCGGTTAATGTGTATATGTAGCGGTTAAATTAGTGTTAAAAGACAGGAAGATCAAATAGTAAAACTGTAATATTTCGTAAAATGTCTTTGTCACCTGCCATCAGTAAATGTTGTACTGTTCCATACCTAATTATTTCTAAAATGTCATGAGTTAACATTTCTTTAATCTGCACGCTATTGTTCAAATTAAAAAAAAAGATATTTTCTCAATTGAGTTTGTCACGTCAAATTCTCCGATTGTTATTATTTCACTGTAGCAATAAGTGATAAACTTTCGATGCAATTCTCAATGAGCTAACAGAACGTAGAATTTGTTATTAGTCAGCAATGCAGTGTTTCAAATTTAATTTGATATACTGGTAAAAAAAATCGTATATGTAGCATACAATAATTTCGCCTGTCCCTACAAAGCTTAGTGTTGTTTAGTGTCGTTTACAAAGTAAAACAAAAAATGAGTCACTTTATCCCTAAATGGCCATCGAGACAGATGAAGTGTAGAATTCATCTGTTTCTATAACTTCGGCAAAAAGTGGGTTGTGTGGGTTAGCACAACGCCAAGCCTAGGGTGATAACTATTTTCATTTTTTTTCGTAGCGAAACTGAAACCCCTTACATTCGAGGAACAATTGTATGTAGATGACAGTAGCAGCATTAATTTTTTTTTTAAATTGAAAAAAGTTCCCCAACCTTTTAATTTTTGTTTTCTCATATCGCGCAGTTTGACGCTCGTTTTTGATTTCACACTGAATTATTATATATGACTTTCTAGACTGCTTTTAAGCACATTTCAGTCGTCTGTTTCCATTTGTTTATAAACAAGGCATTTACTATACTCATCTTCCCTCATCTTCTAAACAGAAGAGGTATCCAAGAATTATATCTGTTGAAAAGCTAATCAATCTCACATGGATGCCGACAAACCGTCAAATTCTTGGAAACTTCACTTTTCTGTTCAATAGCCAGAAACGGCGACTGGATCGAATCAAAATTATGATTACTGATATAGAATTGCTCTGGAGGGAAATTCAAGACTTTCCACTATTATCCAGCGCACTAATCAGAAAGAAAATCAATTGTCTGTTTGATTTATATGACAAAAACAAAAAGAAACCATCTGATAACACTTTCTCAGTTATTTGATGTCACCAACGTTAATGGAGAATGGAAAAGCACAGAGGATAAAGAGCTCTACCAGAGGCAAGTTAACAGTAGAGGAAAGATTGGTTATTCAATGGTCAAACAAGCCCCTTTGGAATCATTCCACCCAAGAAAACGAATTCGACTATCAAAAACTCAATCTCAAGCCAGCTTTTCTCAATCACAACCTACAAAAACACATACAACTGTCTCACAACCTGCACAAACATATACAACTGTCTCAAAACCTACACAAACACACACAACTGTCTCAAAACCTACACAAACAAACACAACTGTCTCATAAACTACACAAACACACACGACTGTCTCAAAACCTACACAAAAACATACAACTGTCTCAAAATCTTCGGATTCTGAAACCTCTGCTTCTTCACCCGAGTCGCCAACTATTTCTTAAACGTCATCTTCTGAATGCAAACCGAAATACCAAAGAGCAAGCACTAGAACGGCGGGTTTACTAGTACTGAAAAAAACATTTCCACACATAAAGCACATGACGTTCTTACAACCATTGCTGAACAGGGTCATGATGTGCCGGTTCCAAGTCAGGCGGGTGTCTGGAAATGAGTAATCTCTGAAGGACGGAAAATGAAAACTAAAATTGTTCAAAAACTTCAAAGCAAAGATCCCTATTGTATCCAGTTTGATGGTAAAAGAGTGCAAAGGGAAGAGAATCAAGTAGGTTTGCTGAAAAAGGTGACAACCGAAATCAAACTCGGTATTCTCAAGTGTGAGAGTGGTTCTGCCGTGGCCATTCACAATGAACTACATCAGCTAATAGATGAATATGATGCTTGAGAAAATATTTGTATGTTAATTTGCAACACGACCGCAGAAATACTGACCATTTGCACGGGATTGTAAAGCTCATACAGGATGATGTCTTGAGCAATGGCTTTCAGAAGCCACAATATATTGACTGTCAGCATCATGTACTCGACCTTCTTCTGAAACATGTCATGAGTTTTCTTATTCAAAAGCCAATGAGCAAACAAGAACTCAACTATTCCTTCATGGGCAAATTAACACAAAACTATGTCACTCTTCAAGCTGATTACCGCTTCTTGCGACAAAAGATGTTAGCACAGGCGAGAACCCACGTTGGCCTCGCATCAGCTGGAATAAATTACCAAATTTACACCAGGCAAGATGGAACTCACATGCAATATTTACTGTTATAGCATTATTTCTGAAACCAGAGTGGCGCAGTATTCTTGCTTCTGCCTGCAACTTCATCTGCTACGAATGGGCAAATGCTTGGTTCGATTCGCAACACTACAATGAAGAGTCCTTCAATGAACTGTTTACCTCACTCATCAAGATAAAATGCAAGAAGGCAATTAAGTGTTTAAAGACCCATTGGTCAGTCGAGAAGTCATTAATTGACATTCCCAGATCTAACCAAATTGCTGAACGTGCTGTGAAACTGATGGCGGAACTTCATGCGAAATCGAGAAAAATTGAATTTTTGAATCTGAAGTTCATAGGACGAAATATGTTTTGAACATTTCTTGTACATTCTGTACATATTACTAACTGTTCTATATCTTATTTGTTAATAAAAGTTGATTAGTTATTATTAATACTCTTTTGAATTAAGATAAAAAAAAAACATGTCCTTTTTTTTTGAAAAAAAAATATTTTTTTCACTTTTTTCTTCCGAAAAATGGGGAGGTGGTGGAACTTTTTTCAAAAAAATTTAAAATGCAATTGATATTCTTAATTTACACATAAAAGATCCTCGATTGCAAGTGGTTTCATAAAATTTTTTTTTTATTATCACCCTAGCCAAGCCGCCTTTAGTCCCCCAACGTAAAGTCAGGTACCCATTTAAAGCTGGGTGGACTTGGGGGACTTTCACCAGGACCTGGAAAAATAGCAGGGTTCTCACTGAGATTCGAACCCGGGACCTTCCAGTAGACAGTCGAGCGCTCTACACAACACGATCACCAGTCACCATTTTACAAAGTAGACTTGACGGTAATAGTCTTAGTCCTGATGACAATCTCTTAAGTTTTACATGGATACTAGCATTCCTCAAACTGTGATGATTTGGAACAATATTACTGTTTGAGCATTTAGCAAATAAATAACTGGACTCCACCCTAGTGGAAATAGTCACTAGAAAATGATCTACGGAACACTTGTAAATTCCGATAAAACAAAGCAGAGGTTCCGAAGGGAAGGGGATTGCACGTGGCATCTCAGCTTCCCGAGCAACGCCGGGTTTTGCAGCTAGTAAGGAATAATTCATAGTTAATCTTTCATTATAAATATATCATAGACTATATCTCATTATAAATAGTTCATACAATCGAGATAGTTATCTCATAGACCAACCCTCAGCCAGCTGCAGCCCGCGATCCAGATCCGTCACGCGGGACTGATTACACCTGTACGAGCCACCAGCCTTTTATGTAATGACCTTTACCTAATGCATATATCAGTTCATATCAACATTCCTTCCGTCTGCTTTTTTTCCGGCCCGCCGTCAAATTTACCAACTCAATGTGGCCCGCGACTCCAAAATGTTTGCCCACCCCATCATAGACCTTCACTGATTATAAGTCTCTCATTGTCTCTGTATCATTCATTATAAGAAGTTCTCTTATCTTCTCACTTTCGGTGATTCATTACAAAATATCAAATCTTCTATTCTCTAACTTCATTATAAATAGTTACAAACAGATAACCCCTTCCTCTTCCCCCACCCCTCTACCTCCAAATCTAGTTTCCCCCCAACCCACAGATTTTTCACGGTTCTGTAAATCTCAGAAAAGATGATTAAAGGCTGAGTTTCCCTGGCAGGCATAGTTTGATATCAGTAGGGTTAACAAGACTATCTTCCTCATGGGCAAACTGGCAATAAGCAAGCTTGCCAGGCTGGGTCAGGGTAGAGCACTATATTTGTTTTATGTCCCCTTTTTGTTGTGAGTAGTGAGCAAACCAATGTGTGGTCAGACACTGTTTTGTGTCAGGATGAATTCGACCACTTTATAATAGCAATAACTCCGTTCATTATATCAATCTATTCTCTATCTTCGCGACATCTATAGAGTCAGAGATTTCACATAGATAGTAGTAGAGTCTAGCCTGTGTTTGTTATTTTTTGTTGTTTTATTTCTGGTTTTATTAGAGGTCTGAGACTGAAAATTTCACTAGCAGCTATTGATTTTATGTAATTCACACATATCTGATTGATCGGTTGTATAATGTTATAATTTAGGCAAAAAGGGTTGTGCATACTAGTTGATATTGCAGAGTTAGCGGTCTATAAAAAAAACTTCAAAAGGTGTAGGTTAAACAAACAACCAGTTTTTTTATTGGGTAAACAAACTTAAGGGGGTGTGTTCTTACCAAATGTCTTCTGCAGTTTGTATTACATTAACAGGTACACGAAAGAAAATAAATGTAACGTCATTGTTCAATCGAGAGTTGAATTCAAATTTAAAACACTGTTATAATTTGTTTACACCGCTATGATGCTATTAGGTTTAGATAGATAGATAGATAGATAGATAGATAGATAGATAGATAGATAGATAGATAGATAGATAGATAGATAGATAGATAGATAGATAGATAGATAGATAGATAGATAGATAGATAGATAGATAGATAGATAGACTTGAGTACAGAGCTCGTAGTTCAAATTTATTACGACTAACTCACAACTTTATAGTTACACTTTATAATTGGAATCCAACATTGTGATCATAGCTCTAACATCACGTCATATTACCAGTGATAAAGATCAAAACTGTAACATTACATGTGATAGTACCAGCTTTTTATGTCATAACTCTAACATTACATGTCAAGTTACCTGTGATATAGGTCACAACTCTAATAATACATGTGACATTACCAGTGTTATGGATAATAATATCTCTAGCATTACATGTGACCTTAACAGTGAAATAGTTTGGCGCTGTATCCAGTGTCAATGTAAAAACAAAGGTAACGCGCCGAGTTCAAGGAAATATCTTAATAAGGTTTTCTGGGATGAGACTAGCAGACGTTTTCTCTATAATGCCAGCAACGGAAATCTAATTAAACCAATACCTCCAGCTAGTGTTGTACTCTGTGGATGTGTAAACCAGACAAAAAAGCATCTTTACCTCGTTGGGTTTCTTTAAATTACCATCGGACCGAAAATTTTTAAGTTGTAGGTTGAATGTTAGAACAATATTTCTGAAGTGTCACTAAATTGATGATTAGATATTTTAGGCAAACTTTTCAGGTAAAGAGGAATACGGGGTAGGTAGATACACACACACACACACACAGAGAGAGAGAGAGAGAGAGACAAACAGATATATAGATATTAGGATACATCGATACAAATATTGATGTATAAATAGATGAATAAATGGATGGATGGATGAATGGATGGATGAATGGATGGATGGATAAATTGATGGATGGATGGATAAATGGATGAATGGATGAATGGGTGGGTAGTTGGGTGGATAAATGTATGGATGGATGGATGGATGAATGGATGGATGAATGAATGGATGAATGGATGAATGGATGGATGGATGGATAAATTGATGGATGGATGAATAAATGGATGAATGGGTGGGTAGTTGGGTGGATAAATGTATGGATGGATGGATGAATGGATGGATGAATGAATGGATGAATGGATGGATGGATAAATTGATGAATGGATGATGGATGAATAAATGGATGAATAGATGGATGGAAGGATATATAGATATTTAGATATATAGATGGACTTATTGATAATTAGATCTAGATATATAGATAGATGGACAGATTTAGATAGGTTTTAATACATACATATATATATATATATATATATATATATATATATATATATATATATATATTTATATATATATATAATAATATATATATACTGAAAGACTGAAAGCATTTAAAGCAATGGAACAAAATTAATTTTTTTTTAAAGTCTTAGGTCTTTATCACATTTGATAACAACAAACATTTACCAATTCAAAATTTGTTTTATATAGTCAAAAATTCAGCAAGCATTGTAGCAATTTTATCGAATTTTATTTCATTTTTTTTTAAATTCACAGAATAGTTGGTGTTGAGCTAAAGTGTTGAGATTAGTTTTCTCCTTTTGTGTGACTTCCTTGTCGAACTCAATTCTTAAGTTCTCATATTTTAGAACTGGGAATGAATAACTGATGTGTTGACGTGAGTTATGTGAGTCAGACGAGGATTCTGTTTGTTTGTTTATGTCATTGAAGGGTGGGGGGGGGAACATTGGTACAAGGGTCACGTGATTTGGTTTGGACGTCTTTAGATAATCTTCAGTTTTATAGTTTTTTTTTTTTAATAAGCAATTCAAAGCATTTTATTGTTTTATTTGTTGTCACGTGTTTTCCAACGAGGGGGCCCTGGCATCACTGGGGGGGGGGTAGGGCGAATGATGCTTTGGCCAGTGGTGGTGGCGATAAGGAATTTAAAAAAAAATTCACTTTTCATTATATTTATTTTTTAAAGCTATTTTCTGTGTTTCGCTTCATTAAACCTTCCTGGGTCTAGCTATGTGTTCGATATTGTCAGTTTGAGGCACAGTGATGAGATCTAGCTATGTGTTCGATGCTGTCAGTTTGAGACACAGTGATGACATCTAGCTATGTGTTCGATGTTGTCAGTTTGAGACACAGTGATGAGATCTAGCTATGTCCCCGATGTTGTCAGTTTGAGACACAGTGATGACATCTAGCTATGTGTTCGATGTTGTCAGTTTGAGACACAGTGATGACATCTAGCCATGTGTTCGATGTTGTCAGTTTGAGACCCAGTGATGACATCTAGCTATGTGTTCGATGTTGTCAGTTTGAGACACAGTGATGACATCTATCTATGTGTTCGATAATGTCAGTTTGAGACACAGTGATGACATCTAGCCATGTGTTCGATGTTGTCAGTTTGAAACCCAGTGATGACATCTAGCTATGCGTTCGATGTTGTCAGTTTGAGACACAGTGATGACATCTAGCCATGTGTTCGATGTTGTCAGTTTAAGACCCAGTGATGACATCTAGCTATGTGTTCGATGTTGTCAGTTTGAGACACAGTGATGACATCTAGCTATGTGTTCGATGTTGTCAGTTTGAGACACAGTGATGACATCTAGCCATGTGTTCGATGTTGTCAGTTTGAGACCCAGTGATGACATCTAGCCATGTGTTCGATGTTGTCAGTTTGAGACACAGTGATGACATCTAGCCATGTATTCGATGTTGTCAGTTTGAGACCCAGTGATGACATCTAGCTATGTGTTCGATGTTGTCAGTTTGAGACACAGTGATGACATCTAGCTATGTGTTCGATGTTGTCAGTTTGAGACACAGTGATGACATCTAGCTATGTGTTCGATGTTGTCAGTTTGAGACACAGTGATGACATCTAGCCATGTGTTCGATGTTGTCAGTTTGAGACCCAGTGATGACATCTATCTATGTGTTCGATGTTGTCAGTTTGAGAGACAGTGATGACATCTAGCTATGTGTTCGATGTTGTCAGTTTGAGACACAGTGATGACATCTAGCTATGCGTTCGATGTTGTCAGTTTGAGACCCAGTGATGACATCTAGCTATGTGTTCGATGTTGTCAGTTTGAGACACAGTGATGACATCTAGCCATGTGTTCGATGTTGTCAGTTTGAAACCCAGTGATGACATCTAGCTATGCGTTCGATGTTGTCAGTTTGAGACACAGTGATGACATCTAGCCATGTGTTCGATGTTGTCAGTTTAAGACCCAGTGATGACATCTAGCCATGTGTTCGATGTTGTCAGTTTGAAACCCAGTGATGACATCTAGCTATGCGTTCGATGTTGTCAGTTTGAGACACAGTGATGACATCTAGCCATGCGTTCGATGTTGTCAGTTTGAGACCCAGTTATGACATCTAGCCATGCGTTCGATGTTGTCAGTTTGAGACCCAGTTATGACATCTAGCTATGTGTTCGATGTTGTCAGTTTGAGACACAGTGATGACATCTAGCCATGTGTTCGATGTTGTCAGTTTAAGACCCAGTGATGACATCTAGCCATGTTTTCGATGTTGTCAGTTTGAGACACAGTGATGACATCTAGCTATGTGTTCGATGTTGTCAGTTTGAGACACAGTGATGACATCTAGCCATGTGTTCGATGTTGTCAGTTTGAGACCCAGTGATGACATCTATCTATGTGTTCGATGTTGTCAGTTTGAGACACAGTGATGACATCTAGCTATGTGTTCGATGTTGTCAGTTTGAGACACAGTGATGACATCTAGCTATGTGTTCGATGTTGTCAGTTTGAGACACAGTGATGACATCTAGCTATGTGTTCGATGTTGTCAGTTTGAGACACAGTGATGACATCTAGCCATGTGTTCGATGTTGTCAGTTTGAGACCCAGTGATGACATCTAGCCATGCGTTCGATGTTGTCAGTTTGAGACACAGTGATGACATCTAGCCATGCGTTCGATGTTGTCAGTTTGAGACACAGTGATGACATCTAGCCATGTGTTCGATGTTGTCAGTTTGAAACCCAGTGATGACATCTAGCTATGCGTTCGATGTTGTCAGTTTGAGACACAGTGATGACATCTAGCCATGCGTTCGATGTTGTCAGTTTGAGACCCAGTGATGACATCTATTCATGTGTTCGATGTTGTCAGTTTGAGACACAGTGATGACATCTAGCCATGTGTTCGATGTTGTCAGTTTGAAACCCAGTGATGACATCTAGCAATGCGTTCGATGTTGTCAGTTTGAGACACAGTGATGACATCTAGCCATGTGTTCGATGTTGTCAGTTTAAGACCCAGTGATGACATCTAGCTATGCGTTCGATGTTGTCAGTTTGAGACACAGTGATGACATCTAGCTATGTGTTCGATGTTGTCAGTTTGAGACACAGTGATGACATCTAGCTATGTGTTCGATGTTGTCAGTTTGAGACACAGTGATGACATCTAGCTATGTGTTCGATGTTGTCAGTTTGAGACACAGTGATGACATCTATTCATGTGTTCGATGTTGTCAGTTTGAAACCCAGTGATGACATCTAGCTATGCGTTCGATGTTGTCAGTTTGAGACACAGTGATGACATCTAGCCATGTGTTCGATGTTGTCAGTTTAAGACCCAGTGATGACATCTAGCTATGTGTTCGATGTTGTCAGTTTGAGACACAGTGACGACATCTAGCCATGTGTTCGATGTTGTCAGTTTGAGACCTAGTGATGACATCTAGCTATGTGTTCGATGTTGTCAGTTTGAGACACAGTGATGAGATCTAGCTATGTCCCCGATGTTGCATCTTCGGCAGAGGAAAAGAGATTGTTTTATTCTACATACAAACACAAATATTCCTAGGGCCCAAACATATACTTTGCACAGTTGTGCCCAAGGTCATGAGAGTGTCTCTCTTGATGTTTATTAGTTAGATAGACGATCATGGAATAGCATTAGGTCATTGCGTAGACACGAGCAAAGTAAACTGAACAGTAATAGACTAAGTAAACTGAACAGTAATAGACAAAGTAAACTGAGCAGTAATAGAAACACAAAGTAAACTGATGTTGCAGAGAGAAAAAGAAATAGTGACTGTAAAATTTTGCTTCCCTGTGGTGCAAATACAAACAAAACTCTAAATAAATCAAATGTTTGCTGGCGTGATTTGATCAGATTTAAATGTATTAATGGAAGACTAAACAGAAAGTATTTGAAATTTTAAACTCAGCACACGTTTTGGATTTTTCTTGTTCTCTTCGGTCAAAAAAAAATTGTCTTTATTTAATGAAAATATATTTACAAACAATTTTATCATCTTGATGGTCAGATAAAACAGGGAACAACGTTGAAATCATATAAAATATCAAATTAAAATGGATATAATTATAATAACAATAACATTCTGAGAAACATTTGATTACATTATCAAAACTGACATTTTGACACACAATATTGTTGGTTGGATTTACTTCATTAAAGTATCAAGACATTGTGACAACACAATATTGTTGGTTGGATTTACTTCATTTACTTGCAACTAGTATGTCAACTAGTATGTCATTGTGACAACACAATATACTTGGTTGGATGTATTTGATAACAGTATCAAAACTGACATTGTGATATACTTAGACAGAAGTACTATGTGGTTCGCATTACTTAACCATCATACTGAAGTAGTTCATTTTATTTAAAACTATTGATGCTCAACCGATCTCTAGAACTAGTATTGTTGATATGTCTTCTTAGAAAACATTTACACTGCGCAGACCCTGTTTGTAATTCTGGTATACAAAAGTTATCAATTAACTTTCGGGTTCGGGGGGAGGTGGGGGGCGGTTTAATCCTATTTGCAATAAGGGGTCATATATGATAGGCGAACCCTGTGTAATAGAGATTTTCTCGATAAAACACATATAATATTAAATTATCTTTTTTTTTAAAAAAAAATAGCACCCTAGTGTCTCATAAAATTTGAAATTCTTTTACTTCATGTCTACAGTCTTATTATTTTAAAAAGCTGTTAAATATATTGCACTTGATGTGGACGAACTAATATTAGCGATGAATATAGTTTGACAGACCTACACAATTTATAAAATGTCAGTGTTAAAATTGTGTCTTTACATTATTAATACAAGATATAAGTTTGCGGTCATACTTTTTTATATGTCAATAAAATTTCTATAAATATGTGTTTGATCTAAACCTAAGGAATTTTTTTTTTTATTTTTTAGTACATTTTAATAAAACTATTTTTTTTTTTAAAGATTTTTTTTTAACTTGCAAACTCATCAGTTGTGTGGAAAAAAAAACAGTTTAACTTTTTGTTGTTGAAAACACGGCATGACATGTTGGCAGTGCTTGTTATTCCTTCACAACTTGTCAGTTTCAAACTGATGTACGTGGTAATATCATTAGTTGATGCCATGGAAATTGAGCGCTGCAGGGAACGGACCAAGTTGTTCCTGTTTTACTTTTAAAGTTACACTCCCCCTTATTCCTCCCTTATGCATCCATACTCAACGTTTTGTGTGTTTAAATAATGTATGTGGAAGTGTTTGCATGCTAGTGTAAGTCCGGGGGGGGGGGGGTGTCTGTCTGTGTGAGTTGTCTGTGTGAGGAGTTAGTGTGAGTGAGTCTGCTTGCATGAGTCTGTGTGTTTATTTTGCAGGTGTGTATGTTTTTTTTTAGTTCAAGTAGACTTGTCTACTTGTGTGAGTCTATCTGAGTGAGTCTGTCTGTGTGAGTATGTATGTGTGAGTATGTCTTTGTGTTGTTGTTGTTGTTGTTTGAACAAGTATGAAAGCACTGTGTGTGTGTGTGTGTTTATTTATGTTTGTCTGATTTAAAGGCATGTGATGGTATATAACTGCTACAGTGTGCTCCAGCCCTTCCTCCCTAACCGCCCCCCCCCCAACACTTTCTGTGGCGTTTGTTTTTTCCAGATAAAAGTTTCCAATATGGACTGGTTTGTTTTTAAATGTCGGAAAAAGATACAAATATAAACAAACTTTATTTTGATTTATTTTTAGTTTGTCTGTTGTTTTTGTTGTTTTATTCCTTACTTTATTTATTTACTTGTTCATTCAGATATTTAATCATTTATGGAATTGATTGCGTTTTGATATTTTGTTTCACCTTAATTTAATGAGCAGACTGGCCAAACAATTGTGTCAACTGTCGAATCATGGGGGGGGGGGGGGCGTATTCCAATATTCTTTTACACATGCATTTGTTGTTTTGTCGTCTGTTTTTGTTTCATTCTTTATATTGCAAGTGGACTTCAAAAAGTGACCTTCAGTGTGTAGAATGTAAGAAATTGGACACTATAAACGGAGGAGGCCTGGACTATAACAAACTAGACACTTTGAAAGTTAGAGGCCTGGGCTATAACAAACTAGACATGTGAAAGTAAGAGACCTGGACTGTAACAAACTGGACACTGAAAGTAAGAGGCCTGGACCGTAACAAACTGGACACTGAAAGTAAGAGGCCTGCACTGTAACAGACTAGACACTTTGAAAGTAAGAGACCTGGACTGTAACAGACTGGACACTGTGAAAGTAAGTGGCCTGGGCTGTAACAAACTGGACAGCGAACGTAAGAGGCCTGGACTGTAACAGACTGGACACTGTGAAAGTAAGAGGCCTGGACTGTAACAAACTGGACAGTGAATGTAAGAGGCCAGTGGGACGGACACGACAAATACTGAAGCCGTGGACGTAAGTTGAGAGCGGGGAAGGGGAGGGAGACTATGATAAAAATAGAACCCCATAGTTTGGTGGGATCAATGTTGTCTGCCCAAATTCTGGGACACAAGGATGAAAGTATGTAGGAGAAGGGAGGGAGGGGGGGGCAGGGCTGAAAGATACACTCTTCTACCGGCACTTTAAAAAAAAAAGACTATTTGTGGTAAATAACCCGCAGAAAGTTTTTTCTTCATGGACCTCCCAAAGGGAGTTTTTCCGAAACTTTCAGAATTTTGTACATGTTGGAGTGCTTGTCTCTTTGTACTGTATAGGATTCACGTTTGGTACATATTTCAGCGACAATGTTTGCTACATTCAAAGGTCTGACGTTTTATGTCTGGTCTTTTTTTATCGAAGGCCTTAGTAGTCATACAGTTCACGGAATTGTTTATCTGTTGTCGATGTTGTTTTGTTTGACATCGTTTCATCAAAGTCGGGTGTTTCCCCTAGTATAGTGTACCGATTGTCTAAACATTGAGTCTTTTATTTCATGTATACAAGAAGTTTATTTATGTTTAATAGATACTTTTCCCTTCTACATACCAAACAGACATCTATTTATATGACTTTCTCTGCTGTCAATCATTGACTTTTGTACTTGTTTATATAGCGACAGGCAGGCTAACAGATTGGTGGACAGATAGATAAATAGTTTAGGAATACATTGGACGAGCAAATTATTCCAATAGTGCAGTGTTTCCCAAATTGTGGCACGCGTACCACAGGGGGTAAGGGAAGAGTTTGCAGGGGGTACTCGCTGCATCAGACCGAGCACCTGCAAGGATAAAACAAAATCAATGAAATGAGGGGAAACCATGACCATAATACTAAAAACAATATTTCATAATTTTCCTTTTTACTAGGGGTACTCAGTATTACGGAAATAAAAAAATTGGGTACATAGATGTCTAAAGTTTGGGAAACACTGTATTAGTGTAACAAAGCTTCATTACTTGTAGCACTAATTGAAGGCAGTATCGCAGAGTTGCGTTTTGTACAACTGTTAGTGTTATATTAAATGTTTTTATTTATTTAATCATATCTTCTTTCATTATGTTATGTAAAGTGACACCAGACTTGTCTACTAGTCTACCAAAACATGTATCTTGTGTCTAAATGTTTAATATTTTTAAACTCTAATATGAATTAAATAAGAAAACAACTTACACAATTATAATAGGTTAAACGATAAAACATTGATAAATACCAATTCAATATGAATACTAACTAGCTAGCTGTAGTAAAGTTTGATTAGCTAGTAAATAAATAAAGTAATTTAAAATGGGGAATACACAAACGCCAGGCAAGTCGTGTTTACATTCATTGTTGATATTCACACTAGTCTTGTTTACATTCACTGTTGATATTCACACTAGTCTTGTTTACTATCACTGTATATATTCACACTTATCTTGTTTACAGTCACTGTTGATATTCACACACACATGTTTTAGTTGACGCGCAGAAGTCATCATCCGTGCCGTTGTAATTTGAGCTCAGAACGGCACAGTCCTGATTCATATAATTATCAGGTTTGATACTAGAAAGACCATGGTCATTTCTGTAGTAGTGACCAGTGTACCACCTGACCACACCCAGACACCCTCAGTCTGAATGTCGTTTAGTCCAACCCAGAAATTTGGGATATTGAAAATTGTCAATAATTTCATCAAGGTATTTTTTGGAACTCGATTTGAACATAACGAGAAGACCATGTTTATTGTAGCATTCAGTTTGAGCCACTGAGAAATTCGCTGTAAAGTTTGAGACATACAGACACTCTCCGTATATCGTCAATAGTGTTGAGTTGTATCCAAGCGACACGTCACATAATTGAGTCCTGACAGAGTATAGGTGTTGTCCGGTCAGAGGTTTTATTCCAGCTGACCCCAGGTGACTGCCCAGTAGACATAATTGACTGTCTTTGAAGTAAAGAAAGTTTTCACAGTAACTGGAGTTGGACAGACAGCGAAACGAACACTGTAATAGTGATATTGATGACGATCCGTTGTTTGAAGGAATTATACCTAATTTGGTTGAATTAACTAAATAAAATCGATGAGTCACCACATCCGTTGACAAAGTAAACAAGACGAATATTTTCAGAATAAAAAAAATATAAAGACAGTATCTAGCCAGACAATGAATCATCACCCAACTGTTACCAGAATTCATTTTAAATATTGTACGCACAAGATTATTATTATAAAGCATATATACAAATCATTAGGTCTGCAGTTTTTTTATCCGATTGAAGGACTTAGAACATTTACACTTTAATTTTCGGTCGTCGAACTACAACACGCATTTGTCATAAACATATTCTTTGAATTATAGCAAAGCAAGACGTCCAGGAAATGAAATTGTAAATTGCAAGACGTAAATAAATCAATAACAATGTTATTAATTTCTTTTTCAGGATAAAGTTTCTTTACATCATAAAAATTGTTTGGAGGGCATCAAACCGACACTCTACGCTTGGTTAATTACTCTGGTACAGTGAATCTCAAACTTGTTACCTTCGCGACCCATTACGTGTGTAAAGTCCTGTAAGGATGAGATGAAATCCCGATCCTATAAACCACTAATGGGACGGTTTTATGGTGCCCTTCTTTCATCCCCACCATAGCCGATAGTGCAATGGCCATGGAGGCACCACGGGAGATATATCGGGAACTTGAGCCAAGACCTGAAAAATTTCTTTGGTCCTCACCGGAGATCGAACCAGGTACCTTCAGATCGACAGTCGAGCGCGTTACCGCACGACCATCCGTCCCTGCTCGACGACCATCCGTCCCCTGCTGCACGACCATCCGTCCCCTGCTGCACGACCATCCGTCCCCTGCTCATTACGTAACGTGTTCGGTTTCGTTACTTACCTATAAAGCAGTAAACAATAAACAAATAAAATCAATGGTATATATCAATTACAATTTGTTTTATTAGATTGATGAGAATCAGCTCTGTTAGACCAATAACTTGTTTCAATACATTCTAATCAATTACAATCTGTTTTATTAGATTGGTGAGAATCAGGTCTGCTAGACCAATAACTTGTTTCAATACATTCTAATCAATTAGAATTTGTTTTATTAGATTGGTGAGAATCAGGTCTGTTAGACCAATAACTTGTTTCAATACATTCTAATCAATTACAATTTGTTTTATCAGAATGGTGAGAATCAGCTCCGTTAGACCAATAACTTGTTTCAATACATTCTAATCAATTACAATTTGTTTTATTAGATTGGTGAGAATCAGGTCTGTTAGACCAATAACTTGTTTCAATACATTCTAATCAATTACAATTTGTTTTATTAGATTGGTGAGAATCAGGTCTGTTAGACCAATAACTTGTTTCAATACATTCTAATCAATTACTATTTGTTTTATTAGATTGGTTTGAATCAGCTCTGTTAGACCAATAACTTGTTTCAATACATTCTAATCAGTTACAATTTGTTTTATTAGATTGGTGAGAATCAGCTCTGTTAGACCAATAACTTGTTTCAATACATTCTAATCAATTACAATTTGTTTTATTAGATTGGTGAGAATCAGCTCTGTTAGACCAATAACTTGTTTCAATACATTCTAATCAATTACAATTTGTTTTATTAGATTGGTGAGAATCAGCTCTGTTAGACCAATAACTTGTTTCAATACATTCTAATCAATTACAATTTGCTTTATTAGATTGGTGAGAATCAGCTCTATTAGACCAATAACTTGTTTCAATACATTCTAACCAATTACAATTTGTTTTATTAGATTGGTGAGAATCAGCTCTGTTAGACCAATAACTTGCTTCAATACATTCTAATCAATTACAATTTGTTTTATTAGATTGGTGAGAATCAGCTCTGTTAGACCAATAACTTTTTTAATACATTCTAATCAATTACAATTTGTTTTATTAGATTGGTGAGAATCAGGTCTGTTAGACCAATAACTTCTTTCAATACATTCTAATCAATTACAATTTGTTTTATTAGATTGGTGAGAATTAGGTCTGCTAGACCAATAACTTGTTTCAATACATTCTAATCACTTACATTTTGTTTTATTAGATTGGTGAGAATCAGGTCTGTTAGACCAATAACTTGTTTCAATACATTCTAATCAATTACAATTTGTTTTATTAGATTGGTGAGAATCAGCTCTGTTAGACCAATAACTTGTTTCAATACATTCTAATCAATTACAATTTGTTTTATTAGATTGGTGAGAATCAGGTCTGCTAGACCAATAACTTGTTTCAATACATTCTAATCAATTACATTTTGTTTTATTAGATTGGTGAGAATCAGGTCTGTTAGACCAATAACTTGTTTCAATACATTCTAATCAATTACTATTTGTTTTATTAGATTGGTTTAAATCAGCTCTGTTAGACCAATAACTTGTTTCAATACATTCTAATCAATTACAATTTGTTTTATTAGAATGGTGAGAATCAACTCTGTTAGACCAATAACTTGTTTCAATACATTCTAATCAATTACAATTTGTTTTATTAGATTGGTGAGAATCAGCTCTGTTAGACCAATAACTTGTTTCAATACATTCTAATCAATTACAATTTGTTTTATTAGATTGGTGAGAATCAGCTCTGTTAGACCAATAACTTGTTTCAATACATTCTAATCAATTACAATTTGTTTTATTAGATTGGTGAGAATCAGCTCTGTTAGACCAATAACTTGTTTCAATACATTCTAATCAATTATAATTTGTTTTATTAGATTGGTGAGAATCAGCTCTGTTAGAACAATAACTTGTTTCAATACATTTTAATCAATTACAATTTGTTTTATTAGATTGGTGAGAATCAGCTCTGTTAGACCAATAACTTGTTTCAATACATTCTAATCAATTACAATTTGTTTTATTAGATTGGTTAGAATCAGCTCTGTTAGACCAATAACTTGTTTCAATACATTCTAATCAATTACAATTTGTTTTATTAGATTGGTGAGAATCAGGTCTGCTAGACCAATAACTTTTTCAATACATTCTAATCAATTACAATTTGTTTTATTAGATTGGTGAGAATCAGCTCTGTTAGACCAATAACTTGTGTGCATACATTCTAATCAATTACAATTTGTTTTATTAGATTGGTGAGAATCAGGTCTGTTAGACAAATAACTTGTTTCAATACATTCTAATCAATTACAATCTGTTTTATTAGATTGGTGAGAATCAGCTCTGCTAGACCAATAACTCGTGTCAATACATTCTAATCAATTACAATTTGTTTTATTAGATTGGTGAGAATCAGGTCTGTTAGACCAATAACTTGTTTCAATACATTCTAATCAATACAATTTGTTTTATCAGAATGGTGAGAATCAGCTCTGTTAGACAATAACTTGTTTCAATACATTCTAATCAATTACAATTTGTTTTATTAGATTGGTGAGAATCAGGTCTGTTAGACCAATAACTTGTTTCAATACATTCTAATCAATTACATTTTGTTTTATTAGATTGGTGAGAATCAGGTCTGTTAGACCAATAACTTGTTTCAATAAATTCTAATCAATTACTATTTGTTTTATTAGATTGGTTTGAATCAGCTCTGTTAGACCAATAACTTGTTTCAATACATTCTAATCAGTTACAATTTGTTTTATTAGATTGGTGAGAATCAGCTCTGTTAGACCAATAACTTGTTTCAATACATTCTAATCAATTACAATTTGTTTTATTAGATTGGTGAGAATCAGCTCTGTTAGACCAATAACTTGTTTCAATACATTCTAAACAATTACAATTTGTTTTATTAGATTGGTGAGAATCAGCTCTGTTAGACCAATAACTTGTTTCAATACATTCTAATCAATTACAATTTGTTTTATTAGATTGGTGAGAATTAGGTCTGCTAGACCAATAACTTGTTTCAATACATTCTAATCATTTACATTTTGTTTTATTAGATTGGTGAGAATCAGGTCTGTTAGACCAATAACTTGTTTCAATACATTCTAATCAATTACTATTTGTTTTATTAGATTGGTTTAAATCAGCTCTGTTAGACCAATAACTTGTTTCAATACATTCTAATCAATTACATTTTGTTTTATTAGATTGGTGAGAATCAGGTCTGTTAGACCAATAACTTGTTTCAATACATTCTAATCAATTACTATTTGTTTTATTAGATTGGTGAGAATCAGCTCTGTTAGACCAATAACTTGTTTCAATACATTCTAATCAATTACAATTTGTTTTATTAGAATGGTGAGAATCAGCTCTGTTAGACCAATAACTTGTTTCAATACATTCTAATCAATTACAATTTGTTTTATTAGATTGGTGAGAATCAGCTCTGTTAGACCAATAACTTGTTTCAATACATTCTAATCAATTACAATTTGTTTTATTAGATTGGTGAGAATCAGCTCTGTTAGAACAATAACTTGTTTCAATACATTTTAATCAATTACAATTTGTTTTATTAGATTGGTGAGAATCAGCTCTGTTAGACCAATAACTTGTTTCAATACATTCTAATCAATTACAATTTGTTTTATTAGATTGGTTAGAATCAGCTCTGTTAGACCAATAACTTGTTTCAATACATTCTAATCAATTACAATTTGTTTTATTAGATTGGTGAGAATCAGGTCTGCTAGACCAATAACTTTTTTCAATACATTCTAATCAATTACAATTTGTTTTATTAGATTGGTGAGAATCAGCTCTGTTAGACCAATAACTTATTTCAATATATTCTAATCAATTAAAATTTGTTTTATTACATTGGTGAGAATCAGGTCTGCTATACCAATAACTTGTTTCAATACATTCTAATCAATTACAATTGGTTTTATTAGATTGGTGAGAATAAGGTCTGCTAGAACAATAACTTGTTTCAATACATTCTAATCAATTACAATTTGTTTTATTAGATTGGTGAGAATCAACTCTGTTAGACCAATAACTTGTGTGCATACATTCTAATCAATTACAATTTGTTTTATTAGATTGGTGAGAATCAGGTCTGTTAGACAAATAACTTGTTTCAATACATTCTAATCAATTACAATCTGTTTTATTAGATTGGTGAGAATCAGCTCTGCTAGACCAATAACTCGTGTCAATACATTCTAATCAATTACAATTTGTTTTATTAGATTGGTGAGAATCAGGTCTGTTAGACCAATAACTTGTTTCAATACATTCTAATCAATTACAATTTGTTTTATCAGAATGAGAATCAGCTCTGTTAGACCAATAACTTGTTTCAATACATTCTAATCAATACAATTTGTTTTATTAGATTGGTGAGAATCAGGTCTGTTAGACCAATAACTTGTTTCAATACATTCTAATCAATTACATTTTGTTTTATTAGATTGGTGAGAATCAGGTCTGTTAGACCAATAACTTGTTTCAATAAATTCTAATCAATTACTATTTGTTTTATTAGATTGGTTTGAATCAGCTCTGTTAGACCAATAACTTGTTTCAATACATTCTAATCAGTTACAATTTGTTTTATTAGATTGGTGAGAATCAGCTCTGTTAGACCAATAACTTGTTTCAATACATTCTAATCAATTACAATTTGTTTTATTAGATTGGTGAGAATCAGCTCTGTTAGACCAATAACTTGTTTCAATACATTCTAAACAATTACAATTTGTTTTATTAGATTGGTGAGAATCAGCTCTGTTAGACCAATAACTTGTTTCAATACATTCTAATCAATTACAATTTGTTTTATTAGATTGGTGAGAATTAGGTCTGCTAGACCAATAACTTGTTTCAATACATTCTAATCATTTACATTTTGTTTTATTAGATTGGTGAGAATCAGGTCTGTTAGACCAATAACTTGTTTCAATACATTCTAATCAATTACAATTTGTTTTATTAGATTGGTTTAAATCAGCTCTGTTAGACCAATAACTTGTTTCAATACATTCTAATCAATTACAATTTGTTTTATTAGAATGGTGAGAATCAGCTCTGTTAGACCAATAACTTGTTTCAATACATTCTAATCAATTACAATTTGTTTTATTAGATTGGTGAGAATCAGCTCTGTTAGACCAATAACTTGTTTCAATACATTCTAATCAATTACAATTTGTTTTATTAGATTGGTGAGAATCAGCTCTGTTAGACCAATAACTTGTTTCAATACATTCTAATCAATTACAATTTGTTTTATTAGATTGGTGAGAATCAGCTCTGTTAGACCAATAACTTGTTTCAATACATTCTAATCAATTACAATTTGTTTTATTAGATTGGTGAGAATCAGCTCTGTTAGAACAATAACTTGTTTCAATACATTTTAATCAATTACAATTTGTTTTATTAGATTGGTGAGAATCAGCTCTGTTAGACCAATAACTTGTTTCAATACATTCTAATCAATTACAATTTGTTTTATTAGATTGGTTAGAATCAGCTCTGTTAGACCAATAACTTGTTTCAATACATTCTAATCAATTACAATTTGTTTTATTAGATTGGTGAGAATCAGGTCTGCTAGACCAATAACTTTTTTCAATACATTCTAATCAATTACAATTTGTTTTATTAGAATGGTGAGAATCAACTCTGTTAGACCAATAACTTATTTCAATATATTCTAATCAATTAAAATTTGTTTTATTACATTGGTGAGAATCAGGTCTGCTATACCAATAACTTGTTTCAATACATTCTAATCAATTACAATTTGTTTTATTAGATTGGTGAGAATAAGGTCTGCTAGAACAATAACTTGTTTCAATACATTCTAATCAATTACAATTTGTTTTATTAGATTGGTGAGAATCAACTCTGTTAGACCAATAACTTGTGTGCATACATTCTAATCAATTACAATTTGTTTTATTAGATTGGTGAGAATCAGGTCTGTTAGACAAATAACTTGTTTCAATACATTCTAATCAATTACAATCTGTTTTATTAGATTGGTGAGAATCAGCTCTGCTAGACCAATAACTCGTGTCAATACATTCTAATCAATTACAATTTGTTTTATTAGATTGGTGAGAATCAGGTCTGTTAGACCAATAACTTGTTTCAATACATTCTAATCAATTACAATTTGTTTTATCAGAATGGTGAGAGTCAGCTCTGTTAGACCAATAACTTGTTTCAATACATTCTAATCAATTACAATTTGTTTTATTAGATTGGTGAGAATCAGGTCTGTTAGACCAATAACTTGTTTCAATACATTCTAATCAATTACATTTTGTTTTATTAGATTGGTGAGAATCAGGTCTGTTAGACCAATAACTTGTTTCAATAAATTCTAATCAATTACTATTTGTTTTATTAGATTGGTTTGAATCAGCTCTGTTAGACCAATAACTTGTTTCAATACATTCTAATCAGTTACAATTTGTTTTATTAGATTGGTGAGAATCAGCTCTGTTAGACCAATAACTTGTTTCAATACATTCTAATCAATTACAATTTGTTTTATTAGATTGGTGAGAATCAAGCTCTGTTAGACCAATAACTTGTTTCAATACATTCTAAACAATTACAATTTGTTTTATTAGATTGGTGAGAATCAGCTCTGTTAGACCAATAACTTGTTTCAATACATTCTAATCAATTACAATTTGTTTTATTAGACTGGTGGTGGTCTGCTAGACCAATAACTTGTTTCAATACATTCTAATCATTTACATTTTGTTTTATTAGATTGGTGAGAATCAGGTCTGTTGAATAATGCTTGTTTCAATACATTCTAATCAATTACAATTTGTTTTATTAGATTGGTGAGAATCAGGTCTGTTAGACCAATAACTTGTTTCAATACATTCTAATCAATTACAATTTGTTTTATTAGATTGGTGAGAATAAGGTCTGCTAGACCAATAACTTGTTTCAATACATTCTAATCAATTACATTTTGTTTTATTAGATTGGTGAGAATCAGATCTGTTAGACCAATAACTTGTTTCAATACATTCTAATCAATTACAATTTGTTTTATTAGATTGGTGAGAATCAGCTCTGTTAGACCAATAACTTGTGTGCATACATTCTAATCAATTACAATTTGTTTTATTAGATTGGTGAGAATCAGGTCTGTTAGACAAATAACTTGTTTCAATACATTCTAATCAATTACAATCTGTTTTATTAGATTGGTGAGAATCAGCTCTGCTAGACCAATAACTCGTGTCAATACATTCTAATCAATTACAATTTGTTTTATTAGATTGGTGAGAATCAGGTCTGTTAGACCAATAACTTGTTTCAATACATTCTAATCAATTACAATTTGTTTTATCAGAATGGTGAGAATCAGCTCTGTTAGACCAATAACTTGTTTCAATACATTCTATTCAATTACAATTTGTTTTATTAGATTGGTGAGAATCAGGTCTGTTAGACCAATAACTTGTTTCAATACATTCTAATCAATTACATTTTGTTTTATTAGATTGGTGAGAATCAGGTCTGTTAGACCAATAACTTGTTTCAATACATTCTAATCAATTACTATTTGTTTTATTAGATTGGTTTGAATCAGCTCTGTTAGACCAATAACTTGTTTCAATACATTCTAATCAGTTACAATTTGTTTTATTAGATTGGTGAGAATCAGCTCTGTTAGACCAATAACTTGTTTCAATACATTCTAATCAATTACAATTTGTTTTATTAGATTGGTGAGAATCAGCTCTGTTAGACCAATAACTTGTTTCAATACATTCTAATCAATTACAATTTGTTTTATTAGATTGGTGAGAATCAGCTCTGTTAGACCAATAACTTGTTTCAATACATTCTAATCAATTACAATTTGTTTTATTAGATTGGTGAGAATCAGCTCTGTTAGACCTATAACTTGTTTCAATACATGCTGGGCGTTGTGCTAACCACACAATCCCTTCATATGCCGAGGTTATAGAAACAGATGAATTCTACACTTCATCTGCCCCGAAGGCCCGTTAGGGCTAAGAAGGGAACTTTACTTACTTACTTACTTACTAGTAGACAAATCTGGTGTCACTTTACATAACATAATGAAAGAAGAATTGATTAAATAAATAAAAACATTTAATATAACAGTAACAGTTGTACAAACTCACCTCTGCGAGACTGCCTTCAATTAGTGCTACAAGTAATGAAACTTTGTAACACTAATACAGTGTTTACCAAACTTTCGATATCTATGTACCCAATTTTTTATTTCCGTAATACTGAGTACCCCTAGTAAAAAGGAAAGTTAGGAAATATTGTTTTTAGTATTATGGTCATGGTTTACCCTCATTTTATTGATTTTGTTTTATCCTTGCAGGTGCTCGGTCTGATGCAGCGAGTACCCCCTGCAAACTCTTCCTTTACCGCCTGTGGTACGCGTGCCACAATTTGGGAAACACTGCACTATTGGAATAACTTTCTCGTCCAATGTATTCCTAAACTATTTATCTATCTTTCCACCAATCTGTTAGCCTGTCTGTCGCTATATATACAAGTACAAAAGTATGATTGACAGCAGAGAAACTCATATAAATAGATGTTTGTTGGTATGGAGAAGGGAAAAGTATCTATTAAACATAAATAAACTTCTAGTTTACATGAAATAAAAGACTTAATGTTTAGGCAATCGGTACACAATACTAGGGGAACCACCCGACTTTGATGAAACGATGTCAAACAAAACAACATCGACAACAGATAAACAATGCCGTGAACTGTATGACTACTAAGGCCTTCGATAAAAAAAGACCAGACATAAAACGTCAGACCTTTGAATGTAGCAAACATTGTCGCTGAAATATGTACCAAACGTGAATCCTATACAGTACAAAGAGACAGGCACTCCAACATGTACAGAATTCTGAAAGTTTCGGAAAAACTCCCTTTGGGAGGTCCATGAAGAAAAAAACTTTCTGCGGGTTATTTACCACAAATAGTCTTTTTTTTTAAAGTGCCGCTAGAAGAGTGTATCCCCCTCCCTCCCTTCTCCTACATACTTTCATCCTTGTGTCCCAGAAGTTGGGCAGACAACATTGATCCTACCAAACTATGGGGTTCTATTTTTATCATAGTCTCCCTCCCCCTCCCCGCTCTCAACTTACGTCCACGGCTTCAGTATTTGTCGTGTCCGTCCCACAGGCCTCTTACTTTCACTGTCCAGTTTGTTACAGTCCAGGCCTCTTACTTTCACTGTCCAGTTTGTTACAGTCCAGGCCTCTTACTTTCACTGTCCAGTTTGTTACAGCCCAGGCCTCTTACTTTCACTGTCCAGTTTGTTACAGTCCAGGCCTCTTACATTTACTGTCCAGTCTGTTACAGTCCAGGCCTCTTACTTTCACTGTCCAGTTTGTTACAGTCCAGGCCTCTTACATTCACTGTCCAGTCTGTTACAGTCCAGGCCTCTTACATTCACTGTCCAGTTTGTTACAGCCCAGGCCTCTTACTTTCAGTGTCCAGTTTGTTACAGTCCAGGCCTCTTACATTCACTGTCCAGTCTGTTACAGTCCAGGCCTCTTACATTCACTGTCCAGTTTGTTACAGTCCAGTCCTCTTACTTTCAGTGTCCAGTCTGTTACAGTCCAGGCCTCTTACATTCACTGTCCAGTTTGTTACAGCCCAGGCGTCTTACTTTCACAGTGTCCAGTTTGTTACAGCCCAGGCGTCTTACTTTCACAGTGTCCAGTCTGTTACAGTCCAGGTCTCTTACTTTCACAGTGTCCAGTTTGTTACATTCCAGGTCTCTACTTTCACAGTGTCCAGTTTGTTACAGTCAAGGTCTCTTACTTTCACAGTGTCTAGTCTGTTACAGTGCAGGTCTCTTACTTTCAGTGTCCAGTTTGTTACAGTCCAGGTCTCTTACGTTCACAGTGTCCAGTCTGTTACAGTCCAGGCCTCTTACTTTCAGTGTCCAGTCTGTTACAGTCAAGGCCTCTTACTTTCACAGTGTCCAGTTTGTTACAGTCCAGGCCTCTTACTTTCACAGTGTCCAGTTTGTTATAGTTCAGGCCTCCTCCGTTTATAGTGTCCAATTTCTTACATTCTACACACTGAAGGTCACGTTTTGAAGTCCACGTGCAATATAAAGAATGAAACGAAAACAGACGACAAAACAACAACTGCATGTGTAAAAGAATATTGGAATACGCCCCCCCTCATGATTCGACATTTGACACAATTGTTAGGCTAGCCTGCTCATTAAATTAAGGTGAAACAAAATATCAAAACGCAATGAATTCCATAAATGATTGAATATCTGAATGAACAAGTAAATAAATAAAGTAAGGAATAAAACAACAAAAATAACAGACAAACTAAAAATAAATCAAAATAAAGTTTGCTTATAATGTATCTTTTTCTGACATTTAAAAACAAACCAGTCCATATTGGTTGTAAATGGAAACTTTTATCTGGAAAACAAACGCTACAGAAATTTGGGGGGGGGGGGGGTTGGAGTACACTGTAACAATTATATACCATCACATGCCTTTAAATCAGACAAATATAAATAAACACACACACACAATGCTTTCATACTTGTTCAAACAACAACACAAAGACACACTCACACATACAGACTCACACATACAGACTCACACATACTCACACATACAGACTCACACATGCAGACTCACACAGACAGACTCACACAGACACACTCACTCAGATAGACTTACTCAGATAGACTCACACAAGTAAACAAGTCTACTTGAACTAACAAAAAAAAAACACACGCACCCCTGCATAATAAACACACAGACTCATGCAAGCAGACTCACTCACACTAACTCTTCACACAGACAACTCACACAGACAGACAAACCCCCCCCCCTGCCCGACTTACATTAGCATGCAAACACTTCCACATACATTATTTAAACACACAAAACGTTGTGTATGGATGCATAAGGGAGGTATAAGGAGGGGAGGGGGTATAACTTTAAAAGAAAAACAGGAACAACTTGGTCCGTTCCCTGCAGCGCTCAATTTCCATGGCATCAACTAATGATATTACCACGTACATCAGTTTGAAACTGACAAGTTGTGAAGGAATAACAAGCACTGCCAACATGTCATGCCGTGTTTTCAAAAACAAAACTTAAACTGTTTTTTTTCCACAACTGATGAGATTGCAAGTTTAAAAAAAAAAAACTTTGAAAAAAAAATCTTTTATTAAAATGTACTAACAAAGTAAACAAAAGTAAAATACAAAATTCCTTAGGTTTAGATCAAACACATATTTATAGAAATTTGATTGACATATAAAAAAGTATGACCGCAAAGTTATATATCTTGTATTAATAATGTAAAGACACAATTTCAACACTGACATTTTGTAAATTGTGTAGGTCTCTCAAACTCTATTCATCGCTAATATTAGTTTCTCCCCCATTAAGTGCGATACATTTAACAGCTTTTTAAAATAATGAGATTTTAAACCTTTAGAACTTTATGAGAACTAGGTTGCTATTTTTAATAAAAAAGATAATTTAATGTTTTATTTATTATATCGAAAGATTTTCTATTACGCATGTTGGCGCCTAGCGACTCCTGAGTGCAAATAGGATTCAACCGCACCCACTCCCCCACCATCCTCACCCCCAAAAGTAATTGATAACTTTTGTATACCAGAATTACGAATTGGGTCTGCGCAGTGTACATGTTTTCTAAGAAGACATATCAACAATGTTAGTTCTAGAGATCAGTTGAGTATCAATAGTTTTATATAACAAAAACTACTTCACTATGATGGTGTTTAAGTAATACCAACCAAATAATACTTCTGTCTAGGTATATCACAGTGTCAGTTTTGATACTGTTATCAAATACATCCAACCAAGTATATTGTGTGTCACTATGTTTTGATACTTTAATGAAGTAAATCTAACCAACAATATTGTGTTGTCACAATGTCTTGATACTTTAATGAAGTAAATCCAACCAAGTATATTGTGTTGTCACAATGTTTTGATACTTTAATGAAGTAAATCCAACCAACAATATTGTGTGTCACAATGTCAGTTTTGATAATGTAATCAAGTGTTTCTCAGAATTTTACTGTTATTATAATTATATCAATTATAATTTGATATTTTATTTGATTTCTACGTCGTTCCTTGTTTTATTTGACCATCATGATGATAAAATTGTTAGTAAATATATTTTCATTAAATAAAGACAATTTTTTTTGACCGAAGAGGACCAGAAAAATCCAAAACGTGTGCTGAGTTTAAAATTTCAAATACTTTCTGTTTAGTCTTCCATTAATACATTTAAATCTGATCAAATCACGCCAGCAAACATTTGATTTATTTAGAGTTTTGTTTGTATTTGCACCACAGGGAAGCACAATTTTACAGTCACTATTTCTTTTTCTCTCTGCAACATCAGTTTACTTTGTGTTTCTATTACTGCTCAGTTTACTTTGTCTATTACTGTTCAGTTTACTTTGTCTATTACTGTTCAGTTTACTTTGTCTATTACTGTTCAGTTTACTTTATCTATTACCGTTCAGATTACTTTGTCTATTACTGTTCAGTTTACTTTGTCTATTACTGTTCAGTTTACTTTGTCTATTACTGTTCAGTTTACTTTGAATATTACTGTTCAGTTTACTTTGTCTATTACTGTTCAGTTTACTTTGTCTATTACTGTTCAGATTACTTTGCCTATTACTGTTCAGTTTACTTTGAATATTACTGTTCAGTTTACTTTGTCTATTACTGTTCAGTTTACTTTGTCTATTACTGTTCAGTTTATTTTGTCCATTACTGTTCAGTTTACTTTGTCTATTATTGTTCAGTTTACTTTGTCTATTACTGTTCAGTTTAATTGTCTATTACTGTTCAGTTTACTTTGTCCATTACTGTTCAGTTTACTTTGTCTATTATTGTTCAGTTTACTTTGTCTATTGCTGTTCAGTTTACTTTGTCTATTATTGTTCAGTTTACTTTGCTCGTGTCTACGTAATGACCTAATGCTATTACACGATCGTCTATCTAACAAATAAACATCAAGAGAGACATTCTCATGACCTTGGGCACAACTGTGCAAAGTATATGTTTGGGCCCTAGAAATATTTGTGTTTGTATGTAGAATAAAACAATCTCTTTTCCTCTGCCGAAGATGCATCCTCTGCCGAAGATGCAGCATCGGGGACATAGCTAGATCTCATCACTGTGTCTCAAACTGACAACATAGAACACATAGCTAGATCTCATCACTGTGTCTCAAACTGACAACATCGAACACATAGCTAGATCTCATCACTGTGTCTCAAACTGACAACATCGAACACATAGCAAGATCTCATCGCTGTGTCTCAAACTGACAACATCGAACACATAGCTAGATCTCATCACTGTGTCTCAAACTGACAACATCGAACACATAGCAAGATCTCATCACTGTGTCTCAAACTGACAACATCGAACACATAGCAAGATCTTATCACTGTGTCTCAAACTGACAACATCGAACACATAGATAGATCTCATCACTGTGTCTCAAACTGACAACATCGAACACATAGCAAGATCTCATCACTGTGTCTCAAACTGACAACATCGAACACATAGCTAGATCTCATCACTGTGTCTCAAACTGACAACATCGAACACATAGATAGATCTCATCACTGGGTCTCAAACTGACAACATCGAACACATCGCTAGACCCAGGTAGGTTTAATGAAGCGAAACACAGAAACTAGCTTTAAAAATTAAATATAATGAAAAGTGAATTTTTTTTAAAAATTCCCCTGGCCGAAGCATCATACGCCCTACCCCCCCAGTGATGCCAGGGGCCCCCTAGTTGGAAAACACGTGACAACAAATAAAACAATAACTAGTTGCAAGTACCCGGCTTTGCCCGGGTTTAAAATAAGGTTTTCTGTTTACCTTTTGTTTTCTCCCCATCGGCGGCGGAACGAAATATTTTAAGGGGGGGCAAGCCAAAATTCAAGGGGGGGGGGCGCCGCCCCCCCTTGAAAATTTAAGGAGGGGCAAGACAAAATATGATCGAAAGACAAATTATACTCCACTTAATTCTATAATAGAATATAGTAATTCTGTAGCAAGTATTTAATCGATATTATTAAAACATAACATATTAAAAAAGATAAAAATGAACATTGAGCACTTCTGTCGTCAACTGATTGGTAATGTCAGTTTGTTTGCAAATTTAATAGTGAAATTAGATCAGAAAATTACTGATAATTATCATGAATGATGATGAATATGAAACCGGAAACGGGAAACTCAATAAACAAAACGTAATTTATGAAAAGATAATAAATAATTGTATTTTCTTTAAAAATTACATTTGCCGTCATTCGGTAGATGGCAATACTTCTCTATACTTATAAGACGCATTTGCTATCTGTCTGTCTGTTCCCTTAAAACTCAAGATCCAGACAACCAAATAACGTGAAATTTGATACACGCAGTGGCGCAACCGGGGGGGGGGGCAGGGGGGGGGCTTGAGCCACCCCCCCCCCAGGCCAAATCATCAATACATAATTTACGTTATAAAGTTACAAAAAGACTGTCAAACTGTCTTTTTTTCAATATGTAAGCCCCCCCCCCAGCATTTTTTGCTGGTTGCGCCACTGGGTACACGTACACAAAATTACATGGGGAATGTTCTTAAACAGGTTTCGTTTCATCTCAATGGGTACTTTAATTGTAATTAATTATTTTGGATATCAAAGACATGAAAATTGGTAAACTTTTACCCCGATTGCAGGTTTTACGAGCTTCTCTCCCACATAGCTAACTTACTATAAATATGATCGGTACGGGGAACCAATATCACATTACTTACTACATTATTACATTCCATTCCTTCATCCATAGGAATTGTCATCTTTTGATACAGTCATGCCTAGAGGGAGATAGAGGGAGAGAGGGAGGGAAGAGGGAGGGGAGGGAGGGAGGGAGGGAGGGGAGGGGGGGAGGGAGGGAGGGAGGGAGAGAGGGTGGGGAGGGAGGGAGGGAAAGAGAGAGAGGGAGGGAGGGGAGAGAGAGGGAGGAGAGAGAGGAGGAAAGAGGAGGGAGGGGAGGGAGAGAGAGAGAGGAACTGCCAAAAATGTTGTGTATCACATTGCTTAAAGATAAATGTACCCTTTTATTGCAATTTGCATGCCCTTTTTTACGCGTCTTATGTTAAATCTTAATTAAACGTCAAATTACGCTTCTTTAATAAACAGAAAACATTATTTTAAACCCGGGCAAAGCCGGGTACTTGCAACTAATTTTAAAATATGCCACAACAATTCTCAATAATGTGATTACTGTAAAATGTCAATTAATAATAATTTCTTTCAAATATTAAATTTAAGAAATAAATCAAATGAATTATGAAAACGAAAATGATACATATAAACTAAAATGAATTACATAGTTAAAAAAGTTAAAATTTTAGGGGGGGCAGACTGGAAATTCAAGGGGGGGCGCCGCCCCCCTTAAAAGTTTTAGGGGGGTCCGCTGCCCCCCCTGCCCCCCCTGCTCCGCCGCCAGTGTTTCTCCCTCCCCCTCCCTCTCCCTCCTTACCCCTCTCTCCCTTTCTCTTTCCCTCCCTCCCTTTCTCCCTCCATCCCTCTCCTTCCCTCTCTAACTCTCCCATCTCCCTCTCTCTCCCTATCTCCCTCCCTCCTTCTCTCACTCCCGTCCCCCCCCTCTCTCCACCTTCCTCCCTTCCTCCTCCCCCTCTCTCTCCCTCCATGCCCCCCTCTCTCTCTTATCTCTCACTCCCTCCCATTTCTCCCATCCTCTCTCCCTCCCTACTCCCTCTCCCTCCCTTCTTTTCTCTCTCCCTCTCCCCCCTGCTCCCTCTCCCATCTCCCTCTCTCCCCCTCCTTCTCTCTCCCCCTGTCCACCCCCTCCCTCCCTCTCTCTCCCCTCCCTCCCTCCCTCCCTACCCTCCTTTCCTCTCTCCCCCCTGCCCCCTCTCTCTTTTCTCTCTCTCCCTCTCTCTCCCTATATCCCTCCCTCCTTCTCTCACCCCCCCCGTCCCCCCTCTCTCCACCTTCCTCCCTTCCTCCTCCCCTCTCTCCCTCCCTGCCCCCCTCTTCTCTCTCTTTATCTCTCACTCCCTCCCATCCTCTCTCTCCCTCTCTCCTTCCCTCCTCTCTTTCTCTCACTCCCTCCCCTCTATCTCCCTCCCTACTCCCTCCCTTCCTTTCTCTTTCCTTCCCTCCCTTTCTCTCTCCAACCCTCCCTCCCCCTTAATCTCCCTCCCTACCACCTCTCTCCCTCCCTCCTTCTCTCCCCCTCTCTGCCCCCCTCCCTCCCTGCCCCCTCTCTCTTTATCTCTCTCCCCTCCCTCTCTCTGTACAATTAAACGTCAAATTACGCTTCTTAAATAAACAGAAAACCTTATTTTAATCCCGGGCAAAGTCGGGTACTTTGCAGCATGAAAAAAAAAACAACAACAATATTTTTTTTTTTCCCCGTCCCTAGTCCCTTTTCTTCACCGTCCGTTCAATTACACATTCACTTGGTGCGCGATTTTTATTTATAGTGAAGGCGATCCCATACCGTGGATACTTTAATATAGTAAAATACTAAAATAATTAATTACAATTAAATTATGCATTGAGATTGTATTAATAATGTTAATAATGTCACAGAAACATTTTAATTAACGTATTTCGGTTTATTAAAGTGCACCTTTAATTTTAATCTTCCGAATACATAAAACGATAGGTAAATAGATATGACTATTGATTTCACCATGTTTACAATTGGAGTTTCCGGGAGTTACCCCTCTTTTAAAAATGTATCTAGGGAAATGACGTCACAGAGGAATTTTATCTATGGCGCCGTCGAGATTACTTTAATATAGTAAAATACTAAAATAAAAAAAAATTAATTACAATTAAACTACCCATCGATATGAAACGAAACCTGTCCTATAACCTTCCCCATGTAATTATGTGTATGTGTAACAAATTTCACGTTATTTGTTTGTCTGGATCTTGAGTTATAAGGGAACAGACAGACAGACAGACAGACAGACAAATAATGCGTCTTATAAGTATAGAGATATGCTTTGAATTGTTCTTTAAAAACAAAACAACAACTATAAAACTCAAGATTATCTAAACGTTCAAACCAAATCACGTGACCCTTGTACCAATGTTCCCCCCCCCCCCACCTTTCAATGACATAAACAAACAAACAGAATCCTCGACTGACTCACATAACTCACGTCAACACATCAGTTATTCATTCCCAGTTCTAAAAAAATGAGAACTTAAAAATTGAGTTCGACAAGGAAGTCACACAAAAGGAGGAAACTAATCTCAACATTTTAGCTCAACACCAACTATTCTGTGAATTTAAAAAAAAATGAAATAAAATTCCATAAAATTGCTACAATGCTTGCTGAATTTTTGACAATATAAAACAAATTTTGAATTGGTAAATGTTTGTTGTTATCAAAGGTGACAAAGATCTAATCCATTTAAAAGAAATAATTGTGTTCCATTGCTTTAAATGTTTTCAGACTTTCACTATATATATATATATATATATATATATATATATATATATATATATATATTTATATACCCATCTAAATCTGTCCATCTATCTATATATCTAGATCTATTTATCAATAAGTCCATTTATATATCTAAATATCTATATATCCTTCCATCCATCTATTCATCTACCCATCCAATCACCCACCCATTCATCCATTTATCCATCCATGAAACATCCATCAATTTATCCATCCATCCATTCATCCATCCATACATTTATCCACCCAACCACCCACCCATTCATCCATTTATCCATCCATCCATCCATCCATTCATCCATCCATCCATTTATTCATCTATTTATACATCAATATTTGTATCGATGTATCCTAATATCTGTTTGTCTGTGTGTGTGTGTGTGTGTGTGTATCTACCTACCCCGTATTCCTCTTTACCTGAAAAGTTTGCCTAAAATATCTAATCATCAATTTATTGACACTTCAGAAATATTGTTCTAACATTCAACATACAACTTTAAAAATTTCGGTCCGATGGTAATTTAAAGAAACCCAACGAGGTAAAGATGCTTTTTTGTCTGGTTTACACATCCACAGAGTACAACACTTGCTGGAGGTATTGGTTTAATTAGATTTCCGTTGCTGGCATTATAGAGAAAACGTCTGCTAATCTCAGCCCAGAAAACCTTATTAAGATATTTTCTTGAACTCGGCGCGTTAACTTTGTTTTTACATCTATCTATCTATCTATCTATCTATCTATCTATCTATCTATCTATCTATCTATCTATCTATCTATCTATCTATCTATCTATCTATCTATCTATCTATCTATCTATCTATCTATCTATCTATCTATCTATCTATCTATCTATCTATCTATCTATCTATCTATCTATCTATCTATCTATTTATCTATCTAAACCTAATAGCATCATAGCGGTGTAAACAAATTATAACAGTATTTTAAATTTGAATTCAAATCTCGATTGAACAATGACGTTACATTTATTTTCTTTCGTGTACCTGTTAACGTAATACAAACTGCAGAAGACATTTGGTAAGAACACACCCCTTAAGTTTGTTTACCCAATAAAAAAAAAAGCTGGTTGTTTGTTTAACCTACACCTTTTGAAGTTTTTTTTTATAGACCGCTAACTCTGCAATATCAACTAGTATGCACAACCCTTTTTGCCTAAATTATAACATTATACAACCGATCAATCAGATATGTGTGAATTACATAAAATCAATAGCTGCTAGTGATATTTTCAGTCTCAGACCTCTAATAAAACCAGAAATAAAACAACAAAAAAATAACAAACACAGGCTAGACTCTACTACTATCTATGTAAAATCTCTGACTCTATAGATGTCGCGAAGATAGAGAATAGATTGATATAATGAACGGAGTTATTGCTATTATAAAGTGGTCGAATTCATCATGACACAAAACAGTGTCTGACCACACATTGGTTGGCTCGCCACTCACAACAAAAAAGGGGACATAAAACAAATATAGTGCTCTACCCTGACCCAGTCTGGCAAGCTTGCTTATTGCCAGTTTGCCCATGAGGAAGATAGTCTTGTTAACCCTACTGATATCAAACTATGCCTGCCAGGGAAACTCAGCCTTTAATCATCTTTTCTGGGATTTACAGAACCGTGAAAAATCTGTGGGTTAAGGGGAAACTAGATTTGGAGGTAGAGGGGGGGGAAAGGGGTTATCTGTTTGTAACTATTTATAATTAAGTTAGAGAATAGAAGATTTGATATTTTGTAATGAATCACCGAAAGTGAGAAGATAGAGAACTTCTTATAATGAATGACACAGAGACTATGAGAGACTTATAATCAGTGAGGGTCTATTTTGGGGTGGGCAAACATTTTGGAGTCGCGGGCCACATTGAGTTGGTAAATTTGACGGCGGGCCGGAAAAAAGCAGATGAAAGGAATGTTGATATGAACTGATATATGCATTAGGTAAAGTCATTACATAAAAGGCTGGTGGCTCGTACAGGTTTAATCAGTCCCGCGTGACGGATCTGGATCGCGGGCAGCAGCTGGCTGAGGGCTTTACTATGAGATAATTATCTCGATTGTATGAAATATTTATAATGAGATATAGTCTATGATATATTTATAATGAAAGATTAACTATGAATTATTCCTTACTAGCTGCGAAACCCGGCGTTGCTCGGGAAGCTGAGATGCCACGTGAAATCCCCTTTCCTTCGGAACCTCTGCTTTGTTTTATGGGAATTTACAAGTGTTCCGTAGATCATTTTCTAGTGACTATTTCAACTAGGGTGGAGTCCAGGTCTTTATTTGCTAAATGCTCAAACAGTAATATTGTTCAAAATCATCACAGTTTGAGGAATGCTAGTATCCATGTAAAACTTAAGAGATTGTCATCAGGACTAAAACTATTACCGTCAAGTCTACTTTGTAAATGATGACTGGTGGTCGTGTTGTGTAGAGCGCTCGACTGTCCCGGGTTCGAATCTCAGTGAGAACCCTGCTATTTTTCCAGGTCCTGGTGAAAGTCCCCAAAGTCCACCCAGCTTTAAATGGGCGCCTGACTTTAAGTTGGGGGACTAAAGGCGGCAGGGCGTTGTTCTAACCACACTGTCCCTTCATATGCCGAGGTTACTGAAACAGATGAATTCTACACTTCATCTGTCCTGATGGCCATTTAGGGGTAAAGGGACTAATTTTTTGTTTTACTTTGTAAACAACACTAAACAAAACTAAACTTTGTAGGGACAGGCGAAATTATTGTATGTTCCATATACGATTTTTTTGGCTAGTACTAGTTATCAAAGGCCCGGTACCCGGACCGGCGAGTAGGCACACAGTTGGAGTTGAAAATGGTGATATATATTTCAGCGCGTTAACAATCAGTCTATATACTTGCAGTGGCCCCAAGGACATGAACAGATTATTGTAGCCAAAATACATTTGAGAATAAGGACACCTAATAATACATCAAATAAAGTTCATATGTTAAATAGTTTCTCCCAAAGAAAATAATCCTCACTATGGGTAAACATAAACAACAACTCTTAAAATCATATTCCTTCATAATATTTTAATGGACTCCTTTCCAAACAGTTATTCATTTAATGTTTTATGATGTTCAACATGGCGTATTTTTAAAAAAAAGAGAGACGTGAGTGAGTGCTTGTGTAAGCAAAACGCTACATGTTTAACAGGTGGTTTATTTACTGTTATACACATCGTAGCATAATACAATTAACTAAGAAAAATTGCCGACCCGGCAGTGCAGAATACAGGGAGTTAGGGGGCCTGGTGTCTTGGCCACTTTGGGGCTGCCCTGAATTATGACATGAGATAATTTTTTGACGCTTCTCAAGCTTGGTCCAGAGAAGAAAGAATCGTTGTGTAGCTTTTAGCTGACCTTCAATTAAAAACATATTATTCCATCAATGCAGTTGAGGCCGCAGACGCAGAAAACATTAGGCCTCTTAAAAAAGAAAGACATATCAAAGCTTTTAACATTATAGTTCTCTGAAGCCAATGCCGAACCAAGGGATTTTAGGCATCTTTGGAAGCCGCTACATTTTGACATGAGATAATGTACTTAATATTTAGTTTAAAAATATTTTGGGGTCCTCTCCTCAAACTGGGCCCCCTCCATACACCCTCTGTGTGAAGCCCCCATCATAAATGGGTTAGTTTGCATTGTAAACGTTGTGTACGGCGCTACTCAATCTCAACCCTTATTCAATTCATTCATGTGACGTAATAGTCAAAAAATGAAAAAAAAGTGACGTATTTTAGGTTAGTAATAAAGGGAAATAATTTGTACATTAGAAATAGACATATTTTAGAAATAAAAACAATTTAAACAATATAAATATTACATTATATTGAGGTATCCATAATTATGGTTTAAAATTTAAATTGTGGAACATAACACAGAATATTAATTGAACAATTTCTGTAAATATTTCTTTTATGATAGCTTCTCATTTAATAACAAATTGAACACCATAAATTTATTACGATACTGTGAGATATACATAGACCTATGGAACGACGATTCGCTTTAGGATTAGTTTCGGAGAGTATCACAGAATATTTTGGCATGATATGAATTTGTGGTACCGCTCCTGAGATCGCTTTATTGATCTTGTTAAAGATTGAGGCGGTCGAAAACAGTATTACATTGTGATTGCCATTTGGCATTCACGATCTTACCTGCCGTATGTTAGTGTGCGGTGTTTTGTCACCTCGGCACTAAACTTATGGCTGGTCCAATGTCATATCTGGCAGCCATGTTGAGACAATTCTTACTCGGCTGGCCAGTTGGTTGCCGGATCATGCATGTTAAGAAGAAAACAGTAAATGTTTCTGCCATCTTTGTATTGTTTATGCCGCCATGTTGGATGACAGACGGAAACCGGAACACATGATGTAAAATTTGTATTATAGATAGATATCAAATTAAATTTGAAACACTGCATTGCTGACTTATAACAAATTCTACGTTCTGTTAGCTCAATGAGAATTGCATCGAAAGTTTATCACTTATTGCTACAGTGAAATAATAACAATCGGAGAATTTGACGTGACAAACTCAATTGAGAAAATATCTTTTTTTTTAATTTGAACAATAGCGTGCAGATTAAAGAAATGTTTCAACTCATGACATTTTAGAAATAATTAGGTATGGAGCAGTACAACATTTACTGATGGCAGGTGACAAAGACATTTTACGAAATATTACAGTTTTACTATTTGATCTTCCTGTCTTTTAACACTAATTTAGCCGCTACATATACACATTAACCGAATACATTTAAAGGAATCCGGCGAATACAAATAAATCACACGCTAATTAAGGAATGCCATGCTTATAAAGAAGTTTTTTTTGTACACAAAGGAATCACATGTATGCATACACATTAATCAATTTGAAACAAACTCATTGTTTTGAGTTCTAATAATTTATAATCTGATTGTTCCAGTAGTTTTATTATGATTTTTTTTAAAGTTTTAATTTAAATGATTGATTTAAAATTAGCAGTTTTTATAATGATGGGCAAGGTTGAAAAAAAAGGGTGAACTGTCTATGGAAACAATAATTTCATAACACAAATGAAACATGACAATGTCGTCTGCTCACAATGATTGGTAAAACATGGAGGTCAACATAATTCTTCAGCAACTGAAAAAAATAAAACATAATTTAATAAAAATTCACTGAAATTTATTTTGCTACGAAATCACGATCTCTGTGTCAAACCGAGTGAGTGTGGTCTGCAGCTGGAGGCACTGACCCAATGTGTCAGAGTGGTCTAGCAGCTGGAGGCTCTGACCCAATGTGTGAGAGTGGTCTAGCAGCTGGAGGCTCTGACCCAATGTGTGAGAGTGGTCTAGCAGCTGGAGGCTCTGACCCAATGTGTGAGAGTGGTCTAGCAGCTGGAGGCTCTGACCCAATGTGTGAGTGTGGTCTAGCAGCTGGAGGCACTGACCCAATGTGTGAGAGTGGTCTAGCAGCTGGAGGCACTGACCCAATGTGTGAGAGTGGTCTAGCAGCTGGAGGCTCTGACCCAATGTGTGAGAGTGGTCTAGCAGCTGGAAGCACTGACCCATATACATTGTAGACTTTGTATACAGACAGGACTTATTTCTGTTGTTAATGCAGGGCGGATAATTAGTTAATTAGAACACTATTGAAAATATTCTAGAAAATCCTGTTATCATTCATCTGGTTTTGTTTATTTACCAGATTAAAATTGTGCTACAAATGTGATAAAGTTGTGATAATGGCGTCTGGATTATAGAAATGGAGACATTCAAATCGTTAGCTAAAAATTTTTTTTAAATTTTTTCACGGATAGACACAATTGTTTAACAGCATGAAATTATTAAAAATGCTGTCCAGTGACACGGTCATGACATAAATGACACGTCCATGACATTGAATGTCAAATGTATTACAAAAAGGAATTATTTTAAATGTTGGATGCGTAAAAAGATGACCAAAAAAATATAACGAAGATTGCCTGACATGCGACATCATATCGTCTGCTGAAAATCGTAGATGATCGAATCCGATGAAAAAAACAACAAACTCCAAGACAGACATTTTTTTTTCTTTTCTTCCGTGCCTTTCTGGAAGCCCACGGTTCAAGTGAATTTGTTAAGTTCAAATTATAGTCGAACACAGTCTAGGAAGAAACTCGTTCAATTAAAATGTGTCGATTCGATTCCACAGTTTAACTTCAATAGACACCGTCAACAGTCTTGGAGAAGTAATCGTGACTAAACAGAAACTGTCTGGTATCGATTCTACCAAGAAGCCAAAACATGGGATTGAATAAAAAAAATAACTGGCAGAAAATCGTTCATCAAGTAGTAATCGATGTGAATCTACCCCAGAAGCTAAAAAGAAAACAAACTTGGACTCATTCTATTTCTAATGCTATATCTTTATTCTGGGTTGGATACATTAATGGGAGCCAACACTAAGTAGACGTCGTCCGTTCTTTCTAATGTAAGTCACTTAGTTGACGAAACAATGCAAACAGGCACAAAAGTCATCAATATCGCAACTATTGGCCGTGTGAACAGTTTTCGCATAGGCCAAATTTCCTTTCTTTCTACATGCAAATTACTATTTCATTTCCATGTGAGCAATTAGTTTTCCGGGTATAGTTTTCTAGTGCGCCAATTAATTTATAATAATTTTTCTTACAGACCAAAGGGTTTACAAGGAGGGCTGGCGCATATGATATTCCGCTACAAAGAATCAAACTATTAGCAGCAATGTTGACTCTGGTAAATGAAATGAAAATATCATGTTGGATTGATGTTTGCTATCATTGATTGATCTTTAAGATAATTTATGAGTTTATTTATGGTACTGATTGTCATTTGAGTACTTAAACCCTCCCATTGGAAACGCAGATTACAAAAGCTTTCAATAGACGCAGTTGGACATTTTAAGTGTCAAGTTTCTCAAAGTTCTTCTCTCTCTCTCTCTCTCTCTCTCTCTCTCTCTCTCTCTCTCTCTCTCTCTCACACACACACACACACACACACACACACACACACTTCAATCAATCAGTCTATCTACAAATCAACTAATTATATAATTCTATCAATGAATTAATGAATCAACAATTATGTGTGTTTTATTTGCCTGTCCTTTTAAATATCTACTCTTCGGTCTCTCCACGTGTATTTTCATATTCAATGCCAACCATAATTCAACATTCACAAGCGAACACTATTGTATATTTCCGTCAATAATGTAACAGTTATGGGCACTTGGCTACTAGAAATTTTGATTGACTGGTCTTTGAGACCTGATAGCTAAATATAGACAAATATTTTAACATCAATAGTTAATTAACCTTTTAATTGAAAGTATATTCATTGCAATGGCTTAGCTAAACACTAAACATTGTTTCTAGTGCAATAATTAACACAATGTTTTATTTTAATCTCCGTAGTGTTGTGAACGTGTCGGTAAATACACATTCCTGCCAATGAATCGAACAAGGTACATAGCAGGTTGTTAGATTATCAGAGATATTTTTTGTACAACTTTGGTGTTCATTCCAGACTTGTTCCTTTCATGTCACAGGGTGCAGTAAGTGCAGTAATTGCGCTTACACACTGAGTACGGTTTGACTGTACTCGCCATCTGCTAGTCACTATCAGTATTTTGTTGGTCATGATGACACCGAGCTCACCCCTGTTAGTATCTCCACCAGATGAACTACCAGTTCGGTAGGGACATTGAGTCACTCCACCAGATGGACTACCAGCTCGGTAGGGACATTGAGTCACTCCACCAGATGGACTACCAGCTCGGTAGGGACATTGAGTCACTCCACCAGATAGACTACCAGCTCGGTAGGGACATTGAGTCACTCCACCAGATGGACTACCAGCTCGGTAGGGACATTGAGTCACTCCACCAGATGGACTACCAGCTCGGTAGGGACATTGAGTCACTCCACCTGATAGACTACCAGCTCGGTAGGACAATGAGTCACTCCACCAGATGGACTACCAGCTCGATAGAGACATTGAGTCACTCCACCAGATGGACTACCAGCTCGGTAGGGACATTGAGTCACTCCACCAGATGGACTACCAGCTCGGTAGGGACATTGAGTCACTCCACCTGATATACTACCAGCTCGGTAGGGACATTGAGTCAGTCCACCTGATAGACTACCAGCTCGGTAGAGACATGGAGTCACTCCACCAGATGGACTACCAGCTCGGTAGAGACATTGAGTCACTCCACCAGATGGACTACCAGCTCGGTAGGGACATTGAGTCACTCCACCTGATAGACTACCAGCTCGGTAGGACATTGAGTCACTCCACCAGATGGACTACCAGCTCGATAGAGACATTGAGTCACTCCACCAGATGGACTACCAGCTCGGTAGGGACATTGAGTCACTCCACCTGATAGACTACCAGCTCGGTAGGGACATTGAGTCACTCCACCAGATGGACTACCAGCTCGGTAGGGACATTGAGTCACTCCACCTGATAGACTACCAGCTCGGTAGAGACATTGAGCCACTCCACCAGATGGACTACTAGCTCGGTAGGGACATTGAGTCACTCCACCAGATGGACCACCAGTTCAGTGACGTCTTCTCTTGTTAGAGCCAGTTCATTACAGTTATATCATATCAGGGTAGACTATTTCATCTATCAACTAAACAACTTAGTATTTCATGTTGAAAGTCTGATGTACACAAAAACTATATATAGGTAATTAAGTCTCGCACCAAATATGACCACATGCAGTATGGTCATTAGAAAAGATTACTTTATGAAAACATCGTTCTGTTGATTTGTTCCAATGAACTACTTTCAACATATATTATCTTGTTTATTAATTTCTATGCTATAATGAATCGGAATAAAAGGAATTTGGCTTTTATTTTCATATTCATATTTTGATTAAAATAAAAATACTAAACAAAAAAAAATTCCTAAACCCAATTTAATGAGGTTTATGTTAAACCTCTTGAAATGTTTATGTAGGTCACAGTACTGTATATATTTCGTTACTTATTGCGTATTAAAAAAAATGAATAAAAATAAATGAACAAACGAACTCATCAGCAACGTTACAAAATGTTTGTGTCATTGGTCATTAGGAAAAAACAAGATGTCAATTACAGCTCTCGGCGACTGTTTTGCAATTCAATGATTGAAGATCAATAGCGTCATTATACTGTTCACTGAACCATTGATTAGCATTTATTGAACGTAATCAACAAGACTCGTAAGTTTAACTTTTTGTTTTATGCAAATTTATTTTTAATAAAAACAACAACAACAACAAATAAAAAACTTTAATCCATTTGTATCAATCAATAATAGTCTAGTCCAATTTAATTTAATCCACTTGTATCAATCAATAATAGTCCAATCCAATTAAATTAATCCACTTGAATCAATCAATAATAGCCTAGCCCAATTAATTCAAGTATCGATTGCTTGTCTCAATGATCTCGAATTCCAAATACATGAATTTTAACATTTGTGAAACAAATTGGAGGTTATTCGTTAGGCTGCTAGAATTGTGACTATTTTGTCATAGACTAATAAAGTATCATCAGGGGGGGCCATTTACATCAGCGGTCGGCCTCCGGAGGTCCGCGAGACAATGTTTGCTGGTACGTCGATGAATTTAGACATTATTTTTTTCACATCTGAGTTATATTTATTTATTAACAGTGAAAAATATAATAAATTAATACATTCTTGAATGTATGCACGCTCACACAAACACACACACACACACACAAACACACACACACACACAGACACACACACACACAAAGACAGACATGTTTCAAATACGAATGAAGTTAGTCGTATTTGAGATCCTTAAGGCAACTATCCTCTGATTTAAATACACTTAATTAGACATTCTCAAAGTGTCAGTCGCGACCCCACGAGGACACATTTCACATGTGTCGCAACAAACAATTAAAGTTATAAGATAATTGATCGGAAATCTATGTGTACATTATTCCAAATCTATTTCTTTATTTTATTTAAAATCTCAATATTTTTTTTTAAGATATAAAACTAAAATCTGCACACACTTTTTTTATAACTTTGATAAACGTTTTAATGTAATAGTAATTTCATTCAAATACCAATCAATCAATTGATCTCTCTCTCTCACTCTCACTCACTATTTCTCTCTCACTCTATCTCTCTTTCTCTCTATTTTTCTAAACATCTACCTAACTTTAATAAAAAAAAATATTAGATTCATTGAAATATTTGTTTCGATGTAAAAAAAAGTTCTAGTTTTCAATCGAAATACGTTTCTCATTTGTTTAGATTATTTTCAAACTTATCGGTAGACAACTTTAATTCATAACTTGTTGCCGTTTAGCTCATGAAAACATAACTTTTACAAGTAGTTAAATATAATAATAATAAAAAAAAAATCAAAATCTTGGACCTACACAGAAATTTCCCGGAGCTGAAGGAAAAACAGTTAAAGTCAGTATGTCTTCAAATTTCTTGTTCCACCTGCATGGCTGCAGCCAAACAAATTAAAACCAATCATTCCATCAACGGTTGAAATCCATTCTGTCCAAATATTATTTCTTTCCATCATTAAACTTGATATTAACTCTCTCAAAAAACAAAACAAAAAAAATCACTTCACATATTAATTCTCACATGCTCATAAATCATGACAGAAATTGATGTTTAAATGTTTACCCCGGCTTCCCCCCCCCCACCCCACCCACCTATCCCTACCCCCATCTCAGTGGTGGTGATTACACCTGGAGTTTACCTTTTTCATTAAAATAACAGCAACATGGCTTAGGTATGGGGTAACAGGGGAGGAAAGAAAAGGGAAAATGTCTTCTTAATTCCATCCTAGCTTATAGCGATTCTTTCCCCTCTCTTTTGGCGGTTCCCTCCCCTTAAAAACAAAATTATTAGAGCGAGACACAGTTGTTGGTTGGTACACCGAGTGAACCGATTGGCAGAAAGTTTTTTTTTTTTTCACTTTTCCTCGTTTTAAAAAAAAAATGTTATATATTTGAACAAGTAATGAAACTACGTCTTCTGACCTTTAAATTGTTTGCTATATTCTGAAACAGAAAATTACACTTTCTTCAAAATTTCTGTAGCTGACGACAGTTTGATAAACATCTCATTTGTCAAACAAAATGTAACGTTGAAGGATTATTTTCAACTTATCGGAAAACATTCAAGATTTTTTTCACTATGTTTTTAATAGAGCTGCTGTTCGATTAATAAAATTTTAATCGCAAATTAACGCACATTTTAATCGACATAATATAATACAATTGTTTGTATTCAAACTAATATGTCATAATATCAAAGCATAATATTGGCATAATAAACAAGTCATTTTAATTTACGAAAGAGGTTTAATGAATTATAACATATTTATTAAGCATTAGCATATATGTCTATTGAATTAGCTATTGAGACCAGCTTATGGACATATATCAATCACGTCAATGATGCAAATTGTTTTCTTTTTATTTAACAACAATGTCTAACCTTTTTTCCGTACCATAGTTTCCGAACTAATGAAGTATGTCAACCCCTCTTTCCTCCCTCCCTGTCATATTTTGCTTCACTTCGCCCACACGTAAGTCTGTTTACCCTACCATCCATTTCCCATTCCAAAAAAAAAAAAAATACACACGTCATTTATATCTCAAATGTAACTTTTCTTTCATAAAATAATAGTATAACCAGAAAATTGTCGCTCACTTATTATTAACGCGTTTTTTTTTCTTTATTCTCCCCCCCCCCCCCCATTTTCCCCACCAAGTCACATTTTTAACACACTCTCTCTCCACTTAAAGATGTACCAAAAACATGTTGACACCGGTTCCATTGTTTCAAACTAGGAGCACGCGTCAGAAATGAAACAACAGTCGCCGAGTTGAAGGACAAATTTACTTAAAATCTTGTTTTGAAGTTTTTGCCTGTCAATGTCTATAAATGTTACTCTTATATTCTTTCATTCATTTACTTTCATACTATAAACTATTTGTTCAATGTTTTAGTGAACAACAGAAAAGATTTTTTTTATCTGTCTGTCAGTTGAATTAATAAAAAAAGTATCTTGTAAAATGACACTCTTTAATGTTACCGTTTCAAACGTTCAAAGCAAAATTTTGATAGGTCGGCTTTCATTTTTAATCTTCTGTTCGTTCGTGTGTCAACATTAAAAAGTCTTTCTTTCGTTTCATTTTGGTAATAGCAACAGTTATATCAGAATATTTGCCGGTCTAACTCTTAGAGAAAAATCTATTGATGTTTTTATTGCTATATACAAAGCAAAAAACGAAAATATGCCTTTCTTTCCATCATATCGACACCGCTAGTTTCAGAACGTTAATTAATATAAAATATTAAATTTAGCTCAGTATCACAATTCTGAAAAATACATACACTTTCTCGTGTACTGATGTTTGCATAGCATAGTCTAGACCATGTTAGTGCAGCTGATGCAAGACGCTGTATTTTCAAGTGCGATAAAAAATTGGGCGCAAAAAAATGGTGATACAAAATTTCTAACATCTCGTTATTTTGACCTAATTATAGCAGAGTTCACCAAACACTTGTCGTTCTTTTACCTCCACCAGTTCACTACAGTGCCTCACCAATACACTATAGTATAAAATGTAAACTAGTGAATGAAACTTTTTTCTTTTTATATCGACCGGGAAGGGAGCAGGAGGTTCACTTGTCGAAGGGCTATATAACAAAACATCTTCATTTTATATTACAATTGGGGCTTTGTCAACGTACCTAGGGGTGAGGGTGTGTGGAAATTATGACAGGGTGGGGGGTGGTAGATCTACTTAATAAGTGAACGGAACTTAACTTCAAATAGTTGCGTGAAATTCCGTTATTTATCGATTTGGTGAACTTTCTGCATTTTGGTCAAATTAACGCATTTAGGTGTTGCGTTAAAAATTTTAATCGCAAATTTTTTTTGACGCGTTAATCGCAAATTAACGCAGTTTAAATCAGCAGCCCTAGTTTTTAATAATCATCACTTCTAACGAATGTTATATACTCTTGCGACAAGTGTAAATCAAACTATAACGAATGTAATATACTCTTGCGACTAGTGTAAATCAAACTATAAATGAATTAAACTAATTAAAGTCTGCATGCAATAAATTTAAAACTTGTAATTGTTTTAAAACGTGATTTTTTCCCCTTATAATCTACATGTAATCTAATTTTTGTCAAAATATGATTAGCTATACCATGTATTTAGTAACAGATAAAAACTGTGGTGTTATTTAAAGTACAATTTATATTTTATGTGAACGAATAAAATCACAATAATGTTTTAACTTGTAAATTCATTTGAACCTCGCATATTTGCATATTCTAGTGCAAGTTTAATTATTGAAAGATATAATGAGGATAGAATCATGTTAGTCGAGCAAATATTTATTTACCACGAAGTTAAACAGATGTCAACCTGTAATTAATTTTTCATGACATGTACATAAACTACGAAGTGCAGTAGCCACTATGGTAAATGTATTGCCCATCGAAAGGTGACCGTTTAAATTTAAATAAAGTTTAACACATACAAAACTATACTTCTGAGTCTAGCAATGTTGAAGGCACAAGATTACTGTATAGTTTAGGACAAACCTTAGAGGGGTGGGTGTGGCGACATGTTATGGTACTCGCCACGTGAAGAATGAGCTCAACTAAATCAGCCTGAATATTTCTGATCAATTATGACTGGGATCAATAGGTCTCTAATTATCACATTATTCAAAGTGTCTGAAAACAGCACATCAATTATGCATTGTGGACACACGTATTTCATTTGTTTGTATACAATATATTCGTCTCATCAAAATATTCACACAAGCTGACAGCAGTCAACATGGTATAATGACATCAATGCAAGCGCCGAAAAAAAAATATTATTTTCTTAGACCAAAACGTTCTCAAACCAAAAAAGGACATTTTTTAAAACAACAGACACATTTGTTGTGTGTACAACTTTAACGACCTAATTCATAGAATTCCTTGTGGTACAAAGAACCTCTGCAATCGCTCTCCAACGCCCTCTGTGTGCAACGTTACTTAAACATATTTTAATAGAATTGTGAAGTGTGAAGTGTGAGTTGAATGTTCCGTAACATATCCTTCAAGAGAAACACACGCTAGAAATGCTCGATATAAATATCAATCTGATGTCGTCCTAGTCTTCTTGCTGACTTAGTATTCTATACCATGTCACCAAGGCAGCACATCTCGACAACAATATTTGAAGAATGTGTACTAAGTATACAGTCCTTGACTTGTTACAACATTGTTTACAGTGACTAGTTAAAGATATTACATTTAGCATATACTGTTTTTTACCTTATTATTATTTTTCTGTTAATTCATAATTGGCACACATTACAATTCATAATTGGCACACATTACAACAGGTATTTATTTGGGACAGGCTCGGTATTGGAAGCTGTTGATTCCGGTCTTAAACTTACCAAGACCTTTAGTCCCAGGAGAGACACAGACTAACCACAAAAATATTCCATCTATCCAGGTTGTAATCCAGTTTTTTTTAACCTCCAGACATGGTCTCGTCATGCATGCATTATTTTACCTTGACATTCATCTTTAAAAAAAATACCCTAAATTTTGGTCTTTATGTAGTAATATCAGCCTCATCTTGTGCATAGATTCTTCTGTATATGCTCGAATGACGTGGCTTCCTATTCAAAGCAATATATTTCATGAGTACATTTAATGGTTGGCTTGGAACGATACATTTGATGTTAAAGTAGCAAAATATTTACACAGTGTGAGTGAACAAAGAGCACCAGCTAATGAAATTAACAGCGCCATCTAATGAAACCAACAGCACCAGTGAATGAGACCAACATCACCAGCTTATGAAACCCTTAGCACTAGTTAATGAAACCAACAGCAACAACCAATGAAACCAACAGCACCAGCTAATAAAACCAATAACGCCAGTGAATGAGACCAACAGCAACAGCAAATGAGATCAACAGCACCAGCCAATGACACCAACGTTAACAGTTAATAAAACCAACAGCACCAGACAATGAAACCTATATCGCCAGCCAATGAAACCAACAGTACCAACCAATGAAACCAACAGCACCAGCCAATGAAACCAACAACACCAGCCAAAGTAAAACCAACAGTACCAGCCAATGAAACCAACAACAACAGCCAATGAAACCAACAATACCAACCAATGAAACCAACAGCACCAGCCAATGAAACAAACAACAACAGCCAATGAAACCAACAACACCAGCCAAAGTAAAACCAACAGTACCAGCCAATGAAACCAACAACAACAGCCAATGAAACCAACAACACCAGCCAAAGTAAAACCAACAGCACCAGCCAATGAAACCAACAACAACAGCCAATGAAACCAACAGTACCAGTCAATGAAACCAACAACACCAGCCAAAGTAAAACCAATAGCACCAGCCAATGAAACCAACAACAACAGCCAATGAAACCAACAGCACCAGCCAGTGAAACCAACAGCACCGGGCAATAGAAACAGTATCAGCTAATCACTTCAGACTCCAGTCTAATCACCGTGCATATAAACGTCGTCATCCCCGCTAGGATGATTCTCTTCTAATTGACACTAATTACAGACACATTTTTTTTTTGTTCTCTCCCTACTACGTCCATCAAAACTCAAGCATCATGGCAGCCATTGTTGTCACTCATGTGTTTTTATTTCTCTTGCAATTTACGAATGTCATCATCTCCAGGTTTGGCACCAGTGTTTTCATGGCGATGTCCTACAGTAAACAAATACTCTTATTGATAGGAACATTTGAAAAATTATATATATATATATAATCTGTCACTTTCTATTTCCGTGGTTAGCTGTTTGTTTCTGGTCTTATCATTTTTCTCTAAGTGAAGGAAACTTTTGATATACTTGTTTCTTTTTATTTCTATAGGCGTTCACGGTTGGTTAAATATGTACATGTGTATATGTGCATGTGTTAATGTGCATGTGTATGTGTACATGTGTTAATGTACATATGTATATGTGCATGTGTATATGTGCATGTGTATATGTGCATGTGTATATGTGCATGTGTTGATGTACACGTGTTTTTGTACATGTGTTAATGTGCATGTGTATATGTGCAGGTGTATATGTGCATGTGTTAATGTACATGTGTATATGTGCATGTGTTAATGTACATGTTTATATGTACATGTGGTAATGTACATGTGTATATGTACATGTGTTAATGTACATGTGTATATGTACATGTGTTAATGTACATGTGTATATGTACATGTGTTAATGTACATGTGTATATGTACATGTGTTAATGTACATGTGTATATGTACATGTGTATATGTACATGTGTATATGTACATGTGTACCTGTGTATGTGTACATGTGTATACCAACACTATAAAATAAACATTCTAAAGTAAAGAAAAAATATTTCAGGTTTAAGACTCTAATCAATGAACACTATCTCTAAATTAGAAAAAAAATCTCAAAAACTTGGATACAAATATGAAGAAAAATTTGAATTTTGTACAAACATTGCATTATTGATTGTTTCTTTTTAATCCTAAAGAATTCTTGAAAAATGAAGCCTCTATTATATAGTTTTAGATAACCTTCTTCTTATTTCGATACATCCTGAATTCTGCTCATTGTAATATAGAGTAATTTACAGGATGAAATTTATATTGCATTTTTTTCGGTCTAAATTAAATTAGACAAATTTAAAACATGTTCAAATTTAGGCTAAAAACTAAAGATTACACTATCGCGGTATGCATCACAGATACGATCAGTGGTATGTATCATAGATAAGTTCAGTGGTATGCATCACAGATACGATCAGTGTTATGTATCACAGATACGATCAGTGGTATGCATCACAGATACGATCAGTGGTATGCATCACAGATACGATCAGTGGTATGCATCACAGATACGATCAGTGGTATGCATCACAGATACGATCAGTGGTATGCATCACAGATACGATCAGTGGTATGTATCACATATACGATCAGTGGTATGCATGAAACTTTGAGATATAATCATCAATAATTCAATCTTATGGAACTATTTATTCCACTAAAATAGACAATGTATTAATCTTTCCATAAATTGGTTTGCACCAGTTAAAACATTTCAATGATTTCTCTTAAGTGTTGCCTCACGATTGACACTAAATTATTATTCATCTATTTTGAGTGATATAAAGTGAATTTAAAATAAATGTCTATGACAAAGTAGCTGACAATAAATAAATGTCTTGGACAAAGTAGCTGACAATAAATAAATGTCTTTGACAAAGTAGCTGACAATAAATAAATGTCTATGACAAAGAAGCTGACAATAAATAAATGTCTTTGACAAAGTAGCTGGCAATATATAAATGTCTATAACAAAATAGCTGACAATAAATAAATGTCTATAACAAAGTAGCTGACAATAAATAAATGTCTTTTGACAAAGTAGCTAACAATAAATATATGTATTTGACAAAGTAGCTGACAATAAATAAATGTCTTTGACAAAGTAGCTGACAATATGATTTTAAGCTCCGTGTTTAAATAATATTTTTTTAAAAATAATTTCATGAACAATAAAAGAGCTTTATTTTTTTTTCTAAAGGGTGAATGAACTTTAGGGAGAGAATTATAAAAATCGAAAGTTTAGCGAGAGTAGCCGGACCTAGCTGTGACGTAAAAATTGAGTTTATTTTTAGAAGTTTTTGTTTTCTTTCAGAAATGGCACGGAACGTTGCAGATGAGAGAGTTTACATGGGTTCATGTACTATAAATTTAAATAGTAATAAGTCTAGTCATCAATATTTCAAATAACAGCAGTTGAAACATAACAACGCTTAAATTATAATCTCCTGTTCTCAAGATAGATTCTGAAAAGTTTTTACAGAAATAAAAAGAAGAGAAGAAAAGCTAAAATTAAAAATTGGCGATTGGAAAGTAGGAGAGTGAAAGAAATGAGAGATAGAGAGAAAGCAAGAGAGAGAGAGAGGGAAAAAGAGAATGATTAAAAAGAAAGTGCCAGACAGAGCTTAGACTAAAGAAAGTGACAGATAACGGATAGAGTAGAAAGTCTCACAAGAGGTCAAAATGGATTAAAATGGAACCCCTAGAGTTAGTTCAATAGACACTTTGAAAAAAAAGACAACAAAGTTGAGTAAGAAATTTTTTTAGTTAGAAACATTCAAGTAGTATATGTATTTATTGATATCAAAATGTATTGAAACATTCAAGTTGTATATGTATTTATTGATATCAATTTGTATTGAATCGTTTCTTTGGCATAATGTTGAAAGAACAGACTTTTACATAAAACAGTAATTTAAAAAAAAAACTGGCGTACGAATAGGATAGGCGAACTGCGACAGTAGCTTTAAGAGGAACTAATGAAATAATAGAAATACAGAAAATCTTGAGACACAAAACATATAACGTGGAACTTGTAAAGACAGAAACCAAAACAAATTCACAAACGTTTGGAGACACAACATTTTCTATGACGTTTGTGAAATATTGACCAGTAACAGACATTCTGGATACGCCTCTAGATATAAAACAATGAGACAAATGGACGGAACACCAAACTGAACGACAGATGGACGGAACACCAAACTGAACGACAAATGGACGGAACACCAAACTGAACGACAAATGGACGGAACACCAAACTGAACGACAAATGGACGGAACACCAAACTGAACGACACATGGACGGAACACCAAACTGAACGACAAATGGACGGAACACCAAACTGAACGACAAATGGACGGAACATTAAACCGAACGACACATGGACGGAATACCAAACTGAACTTCGAGACACAAAGAGGGAAGATGGGTCCACGGTTTGTAAAAAAGGTGAAGTAAATAAAGAAAAAATATCTTTAAAATACCTGTGTAATAAATCCTTTTTTTAATGCACACAATTATATATATACATATATATATATATATATATATATATATATATATACACATATATATATATATATATATACACAATTATCATACATACATTATCATACATAAATTGTCAATTAAAATAGAAGCGTGGGTGGGACCCATTTAGAATTATAGATAATTTCTATGCAGCTCGACTTGTACCCGAAATGTCTCGAGTCAGAGAGAAAGTCCATCGGACCCATTTAGAATTATAGATAATTTATTTGGAGCTCGACTTGTACCCGAAATGTCTCGAGTCAGGGACAATGTGCAACTATTTTACAAATCGTTATCCCAACGGAGACCCGGGATGTACGTAAACAGATGAACTCTACTTCATCTGAGCCCGCTGGTCTATGAACTCTACTTCATCCGAGCCCGTTGGTCTATGAACTCTACTTCATCTGAGCCCGTTGGTCTATGAACTCTACTTCATCTGAGCCCGTTGGTCTATGAACTCTACTTCATCTGAGCCCGTTGGTCTATGAACTCTACTTCATCTGAGCCCGTTGGTCTATGAACTCTACTTCATCTGAGCCCGGGATGTACGTAAACAGATGAACTCTACTTCATCCGAGCCCGTTGGTCTATGAACTCTACTTCATCTGAGCCCGTTGGTCTATGAACTCTACTTCATCTGAGCCCGTTGGTCTATGAACTCTACTTCATCTGAACCCGTTGGTCTGTATACCTTTTATCTGGGAAACATTTCTACTTGGGCAAAAATGAAATATGTAGGTTATTGGTCGTCTTACAATTGAATTGAATGCATGTAGGTAATTTTACGACATTGAAACGTAACCTTAGATTTAAAAATAAAAGTCACCTTTAACGTCTAATGCTGGACTTTAACTATAGGTATGTTTTATTCAAGTCTGTTAGCACCGGCGAAATGAGAAGTCTTAGTGTTGATTGTCAATTATTTACAATATAGGATTAAATAAGTGGGTTTATTCTAGGGCTAGGTTTTACAATATAGGATTAAATAAGTGGGTTTATTCTAGGGCTAGGTTTTACAATATAGGATTAAACAAGTGGGTTTATTCTAGGGCTAGGTTTTAAAATATAGGATTAAATAAGTGGGTTTATTCTAGGACTAGGTTTAATGAAAAAACAAAACAAACTAAAATCGCAATACTATAGACAGTGCACTTATTGTGATGCTAGCTTGTCTAGACTGTACTATGTCTATAAGCAACAATAGACAGAGCACTCATAGTGATGCTAGCTTGTCTAGACTGTACTATGTCTATAAGCAACTATAGACAGAACACTCATTGTGATGCTAGCTTGTCTAGACTGTACTATGTCTATAAACAACTATAGATGGAGCACTTATTGTGGTGCTAGCTTGTCTAGACTGTACTATGGCTATGAACAACTATAGACAGAGCAACATAAATTCAGTATGGCTATCACCAATCTTGACAACAGCTGTAAAGAGCAGACTGCATAAATCTACCTAGGAAAGAGGAAAGATGTATAGCTCATAGTTTGCCCTGGTCATCTCTGCTTTTGAAACTAAGGCAAACAATCTTGGACTATCACCATAACCTCTGTTCGATATGTTCAATCAAAAAACCGTTTAGAACCCAGCATCCCATTGTGTCACGTGACTTACCCACAGGCAAAAAGTCTCCCTGTCTCACTATGTATGGGCATTTTTTTTTTATTTATATCTTGCCCGAGGTTTCTTTTTCTTTTTAAAAATCCTGACCCGGCCACATGGACATTCATATGGTCAGCAACTAACCGGAACGTTTGACCTTAATGGCATCAGACAACACCCGCTATGATCAGCAGAAACGTATTGGGAAACAGGAAAGAATTTCTCTGAATAACGTTCTTAACGAAGGCAATTTGATTCTGTTCCCCCTCCCCCCACATCCCCTCTGCCACCACCATATCGGGCTTTCCCCTTGTCCAGTCCAGCCTCTTACCGGTACAAATATCTTGACCACTGCCGGACTCCATCTTGACCAGTCTAATGTAAATAGCCAGACTAAGAGAGGAAACAGAATATGCCTCCCCCCTCCCAACCCACTTCTACTGGTCCAGAATGGAAAAGAAAAAGTTTCTCACGTTGACCCAGATTCCCTCACTCCCTTCCCCCCCCCCCCCTTGACATCCGCTCGATTAGTTCCGAGCCAAATGTAATTATCGCGGACAGTAAAGGTGACACTATTTATTATTCAATACTTTAAGGTTCACTTTAAACATGGGTTGTACAGGCAGAAACCATTTGGTTGATTGAAATAGAAAATAAAAGGTACTGAGTACATCAGTTATTTGTCAGAGTACTCACTAAGTAGGTCAATGAGGTGTCGACATTGAGCGGGAAAGATTTATTTTTAAACATTTCTACATTTCATGACGCCGCCATGCTGCGTAGGTGGCATGAACTTTAGCTATTGGAAAATAATTAACTTGCTGTCTTGGCTCTTTCGAGCATTGATCAACTTTTGTAAACTGGGGGGGGGGGGTAATTAAAAGGTTGCATGGTCTAAAATTAGTACCGTACCACGCAGGTTGGAGGGATCATTCCAAGAGGCGGATTATGATTGGTTAGGTCTCCAGTGACAGGAGAAACAATAGGGGCCCCGGAAGGCTGTGAAACTATAGGAGGCCCCGGAAGGCTGGAGAACTATAGAGGGGTCCCGGAAGGCTGGAGAACTATAGAGGGATCCCGGAAGGCTGGAGAACTATAGAGGGGTCCCGGAAGGCTGGAGAACTATAGAGGGATCCCGGAAGACTGGAGAAACAATAGAGGGGTCCCGGTAGGCTGGGTAAACTATTGAGGGACCTCGCAAGGCTGGAGAAACTATACAGGGGTCCTGGAAGGCTGGAAAAACTGTAGGAGACCCGGAAGGCTGGATTAACTATAGAAGGTTCCAGAGGCAAGTGAGGCTATAGGGGCCCCATACAACAATAAAAACTAGTTGGAAAATCAATAATGCAAAAATGAGGTTATCATTTTGTATAGCGCTTCCAAAGAAGGGGACGCTGGCAAGCGCGGCGTGCGCCCAGCTTAAATCCGCCACTGATATTATCTATCTCCCAGCTTAGATCCATAGCCTTGAACATAACACGTGTTAAATAACCTAATATTACACAATATTAGCTGCAATAATAATCATTATTATGGCCGGTAATGTTTATTGCAATAACAATTGTTATTAAATCACCCAGTTGTTCATCTCTTGCTTTTTTAAAATCGACAAATAAATGTGGACAGACTTGTATACAAAGTATAACAACACAAGTATATACAGAGCCAATAGTATAACTTGGATCATAATGTCTAGGACGACAACATTGACTGTGTCTAAACATACCTACACGTATTGACCATACCACTACACGTATTGACCATACCACTACACGTATTGACCATACCACTACACGTATTGACCATACCACTACACGTATTGACCATACCACTACATGTATTGACCATACCACTACACGTATTGACCATACCACTACGCTTTTAAGGTGTCTTAAAAAAAAGGTGTGTTCTTCTTATCATATTTCAGGGTCAAGGTCAGCATCAGTTTCGATGAGAGCTTAATTCTAGTTTTTGAGAAAAACTCGTACTTGCATCTTGAATATTGTTGTACTCATAGTCTTATTGCAATTTTTAAAAACGTGTGAAATTGTACTCGTATTTGCACCTTAGGTACTTGTACTCTTACTTGAACTTGCATGACTAGTACTTGGAACATCTCTGGTTTATGAGAAAGTAAAAAAAAAGTAAAAAATTCTTTTCATTATAATGAATTGAACAAGATCTAGGACTGAAATGATAAAAGCAAAAACACTGACTCATTGGTGGCAGCACCAGACTCAACGAAAAAACGAATGCGGCTCACAGAGCCACTTGTGGTCCATACTGTCATATAGATTATAAAAAGCCACATGTGGCATATACTGTCATATCATAGATTATAAAGACCCACATGTGGCCTATACTGTCAGATCATAGATTATTATATTTTTTTGCGTTTTGGTTGCTCTGTAGTTGACATTTGCATTATCCAACAACATTTGAAACTCATTGACAAATTTAAATCTATTTATAGAATACACACGATATAGAGCTTCTATCAATACTCTGTCTTTCTCTTCCAGTACATTTGTTACCAAACTAAACATTTGTTTGAAAACAGCTGTGTAGTAAATAGCTACAACATTTTTAAGTAAATGTGTTTCCGGAAACATATAATAGCGATGTAACTTTTGTGCATACTAAAACTAATTGATCAACCTTCAAATGAAACGTGAACGAATTGACAATGTATTTTGAAATGAAATTCGTACAAAACCCTCGTGCCATAAACTATTGCAGAGGTAGAAGAAAGAAAGAAACCAACAATTATTTCCGACAGTAACTCTTCAAGAATGAAGTCCCCCGAGTAGCGGAACATGAACGTCAATGAGGTAGAAAGGAAGAATGGTAAGAAACTGTTTTGTAATGAAGCAGAACCACAGACAGTACGGCGGGTCTGTGACTGGTGTTGTCTACCTTTGTTTCAGGATCCAATTGTTTTGGAGAGTCATTTAGCAATGATAGACTGTTCCGAGTTACAGCCCACTGACTCTCACTGACTCGTACAGCCTCAGTCCCTGACTCACTGACTCCTGCATTTTTTAAGCCGGCGGCAGCTGTACAGCCGGACCAATAAAATATGATGTAGAAGATGGCGTGACGTCCAGTCTTTGGATCGAAGCTGGTATTTTAAACAAAAGATCTTTTCTAAATGAGTTCTTATATTTTATAGCTTGACATGGTGCGCAATAGTGTTGTTTTCGTTGACGAAAACTAAAACTAAAACCTTCGTTGACGAAAATGTTGACTTTTCGTCAACGAGAACTAAAACTAAAACTAAAATTAGCAGCAAGACTAAAACTAGGCGAAAACTGAAATTATTACAGAAAAAACGAAATAAAAACTGAAACTAAAATATGACCTGGGACTAAAACAACACTAGTGTGCAACCCAAAGAATTGCATTCCTCCCCCACACACTCAAACCAAACGAGAAATTGAAAAACTTAGATAAAAACCCACGATTTTATCAAATGAGACACTTGCTATTTCAAACACACGGGACAAAGCCATAATCAGCTCATAAAACAGATGAACTATTTTTTAACAACTGCATCTAAACGTTAAATAAACGGTTTATTAGACACTTATTATTAGTCTACATTCTGTTTCTGAACTTTTGACTTTGTAGGGATTTTTATTTTTTCAAAACTCAATACGCTGATTTCTTAAAAGTTCGTTAAAATATTTTATCTTATTCATCGTTTCCATTTTAACAGCCAACATTGTCTGAAGGCTGCAGAGTTTTTTTGTTTATCTCCTGTTTATTCTGCGTATGCACTTTAAGTAGGAGTAATCACACACACGCACACACACACACACACACATACACACACTAGCAGCTGGGCTGGTGTTAGGAATCACGCAATAATACCCCCCCCCACCCCCCCAAGTCACTACACAATGAAATAAAAAAAACCCAGAGTCCAGATGAAACAACTTGGGAATAAACATATATTTAAAAAAACTGAAACAAACTAATCTGATTGGAGTCTGCCAAAACAATAACAAGATGGACTTTGGTTTTTGTAATCGCTGGACAGAGAAAACGGAGTGCAGGACAAAACCCCCAGCGGACAAAACCCACACATAATAAAAAACTTGAATCAAATGTATTATTTTTTCCGCTATGTTTTTTGTCAGCAGGAATTTTGCCCAGAGACCTAAAAATGGACCAGTATCCAAAGGATAGTCATGGTTTACATGGTCAATGTATTGTGAAGTTCCTGTAAGGATGAAATTAAATCTATTAGATCCCTATAAACCATCGATGGGACAGTTTCTAAAGTACCCTTCTTTCATTCCCACACTAGATGGTGCAATGGCCATGGAGGCACAACGGAAGACATAGCGGGGACTTAAATCATGACCTGAAATATCCACTGATCCTCACCGGAGATCGAACTAGGTACCTTCAGGTCGACACAGGCCCGTAGCATGCGGGGGGGGGCAGGGGTGCCGGGCCCCCCCTTCGTTTTGTATGGCCTCTCTGCTTATTTGCTCTACTTAGTAAAATGTATTATCTGGCCCCCCTGCTATTGCCTGGCCCCTGCTGTAGAATGCCTGGCCCCTGCTGTAGAGTTTTCACGCTACGGGGCTGGGTCGACAGTCGAGCGCTTTAACGCACGACCATCCGTCCCCTTAAACAAGTTCAATGTAACACAGTGCATTTGAACTATTGCGACTCAATTAAAAAAAAATTAAAAGTAAATTATTGAATGAGTAAAATTTTATGACTAAGGAAACATAAACTGTTATTACAATTATATCAATAAAGCTGAAAATATTACACCGGTAATAGAAAAGTTTGGCTGTTTATGATACATTTTACTATTTAAAAAAATCGGAATGCGTCTCTCATCTACCTCCTGCATCACCACCTCTGATATATACTAACCTATGCCGTTCCTGATATATACAAACCTATGCCGTCCCTGATCAATCCAACCGTCATGTTGAAAGTACCGAGATCGACCGTATTCAATCATCAGTATAATTTACCTTGTACATTTCCTTTTCCCCGGGATTAAATCTAACAACTGGACCACATAAATGGACCAAGAACCAAACCTTTTCTCCTGTCTGCAATCTACACAAGTCCAGGTCTAAACAAAAACCCAGACAAATTCAAACCAAAATATTTTATTCTTGAAATGGAGTTTTCCTTTCGAGGACAAATTACAGCTGCAGACGAGGGGGGGTGGGGGGAAATTGGGGGGGGGGGGGTAGGGAGTTTCCAATATGTCTACACTCCTTCACCGAGCATATTGTCTAATTTCATGTTTGGAAACATCTGATCTATTTCAAGACAGAAAAATCGTTAGACGTCGCTACATGACTGGTAAACATAGCGGTAACCTCTTCATTCCTTTGTACCATTGCATTGCCCACTTCATTCAATTGTTACATAAAATAGATCTCCACTTTCTTTTGTTACATAAAATTGACCACTTCATTCCATTGTTACACAACATTGATCATTTAATTGTATTATTGTATTGTTACATAACATTGATCAATTCATCAAATTGTTGTAAATTGTCGTTCACTGCATTCTATTGTTACATAGCATTATTCACTTCAGTAATTTGCAATATAAAACATTTACTTTCCATTGGTGGACGAAAGTTTCAGTTTTTTTGCTCAGAAAACCCCGTTCAGGAATTTAATAAACGTCCAATATTTGCATTGTTTATTTTAATTAAACGTCGAATATTTGTGTTGGTTATTTTTATTAAACGTCCAATATTTTCGTTGTACTAGTGGTACTAGATACAAGTATTTAACTGGCACTAGATACAGGTATTTCAGTCATACTAGATACAAATATTTCACTGGTACTAGATACAAGTATATCAGTGGTGCTAGATACAGGTATTTCAGTGGTACCAGATACAAGTATTTCAGTGGTACCTGATGCAAGTATTTCACTGGTACTAGATGCAGGTATTCCAGTGGTACTAGATACAAATATTTCATTGGTACCAGATACTGGTATGAGTCATTCAGTAGCTACCAGTATAGTACGTCTTCACCTCAGTATAAAAAAAAGCTATTACTGACATCATGTCAGTATCTGTAATCTGATGTATGGATTTGTAATGTACTACATCCATTTCAAAAATAAAATTATTTCACTATTTTTATTTCAAATATCTATCAGTATTTTTTCCATTCATGAAAACTGTAATCACCAAATTCTTAAAATTAGCGATAACGTTCCAAATGTATACCTGAAAAAATTATTGTTTCTTAAAACAAAAACAAAACTTTTTTTTTTATGGTATGAAAAAATGTAAGGTAATTGCCCCTAACTATTATGAGAAGTGAACACCATTCAATGAGACCTGCCTTGATATCATGATCACATAAAACATGTAAACATTGAAACAGATCATATTAATTCATCACGTGTGACAAAGACCTGAATAGCAGAGATAACATTTATAATGAAACGAGCATTCTTTTTTACGAATGTTATTTGAGAAAAAGTTATTTATAATTGAAAGACACACACAGGTCAAAATAAATATACTCCTTATTTATAGTTTGTTATGGTAGGTACAGAATAGACCAGTATTTATAGTTTGTTATGGTAGGTACAGAATAGACCAGTATTTATAGTTTGTTATGGTAGGTACAGAATAGACCAGTATTTAAAGTTTATTATGGTAGGTACAGAATTGACCAGTGCTTATAGTTTGTTATGGTATGTAAAGAATAGACAAGTGCTTATCGTCTCAATGGAAACATTGTAATTACAGAAATACAACTTCAATTTTGTACGTAGCATACCAAACGATAAGTAATGGTCTATTGTGTACGTAGCATAACAAACTATAAGTACTGGCCTATTCTGTACTGTACAAGACCGTAGCCAGGGGGAGGGGGCAAATTAATTCAAAAAATTAAATTCTATTATAAAATATACTTCTTTATCATTGCGTTCCAATTTTTTCTAATATAAAACTCTCCGCACAGCCCCCCCCCCCCACCCAAAAAAAAAATCCTGGCTACGGCCTTGTCTGTACATATCATAACAAACTATAAGCACTGGTCTATTCTGTACATATCATAACAAACTATAAGCACTGGTCTATTCTATACATATCATAACAAACTATAAGCACTGGTCTATTCTATACATATCATAACAAACTATAAGCACTGGTCTATTCTGTACATATCATAACAAACTATAAGCACTGGTCTATTCTGTACGTAGCATAACAAACTATAAGTACTGGTCTATTTTTGCGGGTTTCATAAATAACCATAAAAACATTTTTCTAAATAGTATATAAAATAATAATAATAATAAAGTCATTTCTGATTAATGTCGAAACATGACTTTTGGGAACTCAACGATTGCACCACTTCAATCCCTACCCCCCCCCCCCCTATTGGCAAGAAATGTTTTCATGAATCCCTCATTAGACACCTCAGCTAATCCCAAGAGATTTAAAAAAAAAACTTATTTGATATTTCTTTTTGATGTTTTTTTTTAAAAATCCGAACTCAATGAATGATTCACACTTGAGTTGATGTGAAAACTAGGAATTAAATCATTATACAACTACATGTGCCTTATTATGTCAGTTACAATGTGAAGACTGTAATGAAAGCGGAACATCTTTAAACAGAAATATTGCCTCTATTTTTAAAACTACATCTACTTGTTCTGTTCTGAATATCAATCTAAATATAGCAATGTCAACACAGGGAGGAAGTCTGGACCACTGGCGAGAGGAAAGAGAGGGAGAGAAAGGGGGTAGGGAGTAAGGGGACTGAGCGGTGATGTCAAGACACGAAGATTCTCACTGGGGGTGGAAAATGTCTCGGAATGTCTTCACCAAAACTGGGGGAAGGGGGGTGGAAAATGTCTCGGAATGTCTTCACCGAAACTGGGGGAAGGGAAGGGAGGGGGGAAATGTCTCGAAATGTCTTCACCAAAACTGGGGGAAGGGAAGGGGGGAATGTCTCGAAATGTCTTCACCAAAACTGGGGGAAGGGAAGGGGAGAATGTCTCGAAATGTCTTCACCATGTGAAAATAATTATGACACAAAGTTAACAGGGACAATTTATTTCTTTATTGTTGTTGAGTCGCTGACTCTTTTGTCTGTCTGGAGACTAATATAAGACTTTAGAAAATATCCGATTTTTATTGTTTTGTTTTGGTCTGATGCGCAGCGTACACCCCAGGATGTCAAATATGTTTACCAGCTGATACTGAACTATAAGTATTGCTTTAATACACATGGTACAGCATACAGTACAGATTGTTAGCACCGTGCTAGAATTGCTCGTAACAAAATACTATGCATACCACAGAAAAATATGGATTGAAATAAATGAGCGATCTCGTCTTGTATCTGCCATCTTGGATGCAACTTCTATACAATATCTACGGTAATAGAATAAACAGGGCTAAAATGTATCCACATAGTCCTGTATCCACATAGTCCTGTATCCACATAGTCCTGTATCCACATAGTCCTGTATCCACAGTCCTTATGAGGACACAGTCTATACTCAACAAACTGGAACTACATAGTTATTTTACATGGATATATTTGTCAATTAATACACTTGTTTTTAAATAAATAAATGTCGAAATTCCATGTTTTTACACAGACAGCAACAATTAGCACTTGACTATAAATGTTTAATTGTTATGCCTTTTTAAAAAAAAAAAATCATGAAAAGTAACAAATGATGTTGTGAACTTGAAAATATATTAGACTACAGCTTTTGTAAACCTTTTAGAAGAAATATAACTTTTCTCTATTCCCCCCTCTTTTAAGATATTCCAGGTTTTTACTGTTGGTTAATAATCGCAGTCGTCAAGGGAAACAATATAGACAATGATAATGTAATTTGCGCATTTTGTAACAAAGAAATGTGACTTTCTGATAGCTAACTAATAACAAATTCGCTTGATTGTTGTCATGTGGTCTTCCGTGAGTTTGTGTTTATTGAAACTTAGATTTAAATCGACCTCTTTACTGAAGTTCTCTGTGTTGTAGTTTTATGTAATGAACACTTGAAGAGTTTGAAGCAGTCTATTGACTGGGGTTGAAGGAAATCTTTATTTTTTGTTTGTTTCAGTTTCCCTAAGGGTTCGAGAAAGTTTTTTTTTTTGTTTTTTGGCAATGTAAATTTTTATCCGTGGTTTCCCCCTGGATCCATTGTTGATTTGGAAGAAGTGCTGTGCCACTAACAAATAGAATTATAGACATAGTGCATCAACAGATAGATTGAAGCGAAGGGAGACAAGTAGAGAGACATGGAGAGAAACATGACTTGGATAGGGAAAGATGGACTTCAGGAACGAAGATGCGCTCAAATAAATAGAGAAAGAGGGGAAAAATAAAAGTGAGGGGAAAAGTCTAAATAAAACAGAAGACATTGATAGTGGGATAAGAATAAGATAGGGATAACATGGAAATAGACAAAGAGAGAACATCAAAACAGACTTATACAGGGAGAGAGAGAATCTGTGTTTATATGTGTGAGAAAGTAAAGAAGAATTTATCATCAAGGGAATTAGATTACTGGGTAAGTTGAAAAGAAACAGGTGCTACACTTCAATTAGAAGTATTAGAAGTATTTAGTGGATAGTATGAAGCAAGAGGTTAGACTACACCAGGAGAATGTATTCTAAATATACATTATTCGGGTTAAACGGTTGTCGAACCAGCAAACTTTAGAATTGTTATACCATGGGCAGGCTTAGTTTGTTAGGACAAAATTTGAATTGAATGACAGCAAACATCATTCTGTAATGAATTCACTGTCGTAGGTCATGTTTGATTTAGTCCAACTTTTATTAGTCCAGCAAGACACAAACTGCCCAGTAAAAAAATCGTTTTAGGGAATGGAAACCTAGCCCTGCTAGTGAACGTTGACTTCACTGACAACAATGTCACATAAACTAAAATAACTCTTAAGTTAGCTACCTTACTATGGATGCTGCTCTATTTACAGTAATACTGTCTTCTTTATTATACCCAATATCAACACTATATTTTTCCACTGTTTACCTATTATGTTCTGTGTACTTATTAGCACTTTGTTATTCTGAAAGTCAGGATAGTGAGCTCATGGAGCGGATCAGGAGCGAATCAAGTAGCACTAGGACCAGTAATCAGACTGATTTCACGATCACCCGTTTGTATGTGTGAGTGTAAGTCTGAGTATTGCAGGTAAACGTAGCCGCAACATACAGGGTGGAGGTAAAGGTTAGATCAAGGGGCAGCAGCTAGCAGGCAGGAAATCTGGCATTGTGGAGAGAAAATATATAGAGGTAGGTGAGTCGGGAGCGATGGTATAAACAGAGAAATGAAAGTAAGAATGTCGGACTCGTTTTGTCAGGATCGTATACACACTGTTGTACATATAAATAGGGAGCATCAAGGGTGGTCACTAGATCAGCGGGGTCCCGAGATCTGCTCGGTAGGACCTACATCAGAGTAGATGGTCTATCTATCTATCTATCTATCTATCTATCTATCTATCTATCTATCTATCTATCTATCTATCTATCTATCTATCTATCTATCTATCTATCTATCTATCTATCTATCTATCTATCTATCTATCTATCTATCTATCTATCTATCTATCTATCTACCTATAAAACCTTCCATCCACCCACCCGACCACCCATCCATCCTATCATCTACACCTCCCTCCCTCTATCCACCCATCCATCCATCCATCCATCCATCAGTATGTTTGTCTATTTATTTATTAATCTGTTTGTCTATCTGTCAGTTTGTCTACCTGTCAGTTTGTCTACCTGTCTGTATGTATGCCTTCATGCTATTGACTTATTTGTTTTTCTTTCTGCTTGTCTGTTCTCCTGGTCGTGAGTCTGTCTAATACGATGTTCAATATGTCTCTCTATGTCCAGTTAGTATATTTTAATACATACAAACCATGTCCAGTCAAACGACCCCTGTCTGTCTACCAGTCTGTTTAATTTTAATGCTTGGTCTGTCATTAAAGTTGACAACAAACAAACAAGTTTAGCGTGACAAAAATGCTTATAAAATTTCTTGGAATAATAGTTAAAAAGTAAAGGAAGTATCTGTCATACTGACTGACTCTCCACGAGTGAGTTACTGACAGAAATAATGTCATTGACGTGACAAAGAAACAGAAAAGATTAATTTCATGAAAGATATTCCGTGACCAAGTCAGTTTGGCAGAGAACATCATTTACAGCGAGTATCAATGAAGATCTTGTTTGAAAAATATCAATAACAATTTATTTATTTAAAAAAAAAAGGCAATGCTTTTCCCACCCATGATTCGTGGACCACTGATTCCACCCATGATTCGTGGGCCACTGATTCCGCCCATGATTCGTGGAACACTGATTCCACCCATGATTCGTGGACCACTGATTCCGCCCATGATTCGTGGAACACTGATTCCACCCATGATTCGTGGACCACTGATTCCGCCCATGATTTGAGGAACACTGATTCCACCCATGATTCGTTGACCACTGATCCCACCCATGATTCGTGGACCACTGATTCCACCCATGATTCTTGGACCACTAATTCCACCCATGATTCGTGGACCACTGATTCCACCCATGATTCGTGGATCACTGATTCCACCCATGATTCGTGGACCACTGATTCCACCCATGATTCGTGGACACTGATTCCACCCATGATTCGTGGACCACTGATTCCACCCATGATTCGTGGACACTGATTCCACCCATGATTCGTGGACCACTGATTCCATCCATGATTCGTTGACCACTGATTCCACCCATGATTCATGGACCACTGATTCCACCCATGATTCGTGGACCACTGATTCCACCCAAGATTCGTGGACCACTGATTCCACCCATGATTCGTGGATCATTAATTCCACCCATGATTCGTGGACCACTAATTCCACCCATGATTCGTGGACCACTGATTCCACCCATGATTCGTGGACCACTGATTCCGTCCATGATTCGTGGACCACTGATTCCACCCATGATTCGTGGACCACTGATTCCGTCCATGATTCGTGGACCACTGATTCCACCCATGATTCATGGACCGCTGATTCCACGCATGATTCGTGGACCACTGATTCCACCCATGATTCGTGGACCACTGATTCCACCCATGATTCGTGGACCACTGATTCCACCCATGATTCGTGGACACTGATTCCACCCATGATTCGTGGACCACTGATTCCGTCCATGATTCGTGGACCACTGATTCCACCCATGATTCATGGACCACTGATTCCACACATGATTCGTGGACCACTGATTCCACCCATGATTTGTGGACCACTAATTCCACCCATGATTCGTGGACCACTAATTCCACCCATGATTCGTGGACCACTGATTCCACACATGATTCGTGGACCGCTGATTCCACCCATGATTCGTGGACCGCTGATTCCACCCATGATTCGTGGACCACTGATTCCACCCATGATTCGTGGACCACTGATGGTCTGTTAAGTCAATTTGAAAGGTTATTTTTCCGGATAAAAAAGTTTAGTGTCTGACAACTTCACCAAGTCCAAGAACAATCTGAATCTCTCTAGAACATGGTGTAAGTAATGAATGAAACATTTGGCATCTTATTTACAAATATCCAATGAGAATATTTTAATCTTCATCTTTAACGTAATAGTTTTCAGTACCTGGGCCCTTCTCATGGACAGGCAAATTAAACGACTTCCTGGGCCCTAACTCTAAAAGGGGCCCTTCCAAGTTTTAATTTTTTTAAGAATCATATCTATGAGAGCCCGACTGTGAATTTCCCATGAGGCCTCTTAGTCTCTCTGGAAATCTCTACCAGTAGCCCTCTGTTACGTAACAATGTGTCTGGTCTGTAGCCCTCAGTTACCTAATTGTGTGTGGTCTGTAGCCCTTAGTTACCTAATTATGTGTCTGGTCTGTAGCCCACAGTTACCTAATGATGTGTCTGGTCTGTAGTCATCAGTTACCTAATAATATGGCACATTTTAGTCGGTTTAATTGTGTCGACATCTAAAAAATTAAAAATGTGTGTTTTTTAAATAGTTATTTAGTAAGGAAATGAAACGAAGTGAAATTGAAACATAATGTAAAGCTTACATTAATACATTCAAATCTGAATCGAACTGTTGCCATTAATATAACACTTATGTTATTGAACACGGCTGGCTAATTTCAGTTAATATACACTTATGTTACTGAACACGGCTGGCTAATTTCAGTTAATATACACTCATGTTATTGAACACGGCTGGCTAATTTCAGTTATTATACACTTATGTTATTGAACACGGCTGGCTAACTTCAGTTAATATACACTTATGTTATTGAACACAGCTGGCTTATTTCAGTTAATATACACTTATGTTATTGAACACGGCCAGCTAACTTCAGTGAGTATTCTTTCTATTGATTAAAAGACCTGTACAATTTTATAAAATGAAAAATTCTGAATTGTTTATATAAGCTTAGATGATTCTGTCCAGATAATCTATCGCACTAACTGGGATATTCCCTAAGGTTACACTCATTACGTCAAACAAAGAGCAATAGTTTAATCAGTCTATTTCGTCATTCAGTCTATAATGTTATGCAGTCTTAATTTAGTTTCAATCCAGTTTCAATGCAGTTTTTTTTAAACAGAAAACCTTGTTTTATTTTAAATCAACTAAAAAATAAATTATAATCAATATAAGTCATACAGAGTTAGAAGAAATCAATATGTAATGACATGAATAACACTGACAGCACGCCTGTTGATTTGTAATATCACATAAACATATATCTGTTTTATTATTATTTTTAATTTATATAATAATATTTTCATAATTTAATGTGACTCGTGACTTCTTAGCTTTTATTTTAAAAAATCATTTTTTTACTAAACACTGAACATGTATTCTAAATTGAAAAACAATCCAGTGTCAAACATAGTTATCAGAGCTATACGTTACTTGGAATATTTGTCTAGACACTAAATTAAGAACTTACGCTCTCTCCCCCTTTTTAGACTTTCCTATGTTGATTTAATAATTTGACGACCCCAAGTTTATAAGCCCAAAGAAAGAACTATGATCCATTCTATCTATCCATTGGTCTTTATTTATATATATATTCATATCATGAACCTAAATAAAGTATTCTATTTGATTGGTTCATGAAACATTTCATTGTTCTACACAGCTATGTCTATATTAGATCGCTCTATACAAGCCATGTCTAGGTAATGTTGGTGTGTATATGAGACATATCGCTGTATTTGATTCTACACTATGTATTCATTCATAATAGTTTTTATTTCCCAGTATATTTCCCTGCCGCTAAGTGAACATGGAGCTGATGACTCATGATCACGTCTCTGATATTTATACAACACATGGAGTGAGTCTAATGAAACACTGGAAGCCCTCCCCTACAGCTGTTGACCAATGTCCATCCATAGATTTAGTACGTGAGCTACTCATTCATTCACACAGACAAGTGTGACATCTCCTGGTTGTAGATCGCATTATCAAGAGGAATATGAAAGACATTCAGAAAATAATAAAACACTAGATACTGTTTCCTACTGGTGGGTTTGGAGCATATGTCATTGGGCCAAGAACTAATTTTGATGTGGTTAACCTAACTAATCTAATCAATGCTAAATAGAAAATTTACGTGTGTATAGTTAGAAGTTTTTGGTTATCTAGAGATGACACAGTAGGAACCGCTGTATTCAAGTTTAATCCTATAAATAGAATATTTGAACTTCCATAACTATACAATAGTTAATAAAAGCTAGAAACTTTGATTCTAGGAGTGGAGCAAACAATATTGTAGTAGCTAGAAACTTTGATTCTAGGAGTGGAGCAAACAATATTTTAGTAGCTAGAAACTTGGATTCTAGGAGTGGAGCAAACAGTATTGTAGTAGCTAGAAACTTTGATTCTAGGAGTGGAGCAAACAATATAGTAGTAGCTAGATACTATAATACGAGGAGTAAAGCGAACTATACATAAATTGAAACACATTTGGTGTCTGTCTTGTCACTTTTTGAATTTTGTACAGCTACATTAAGATTACTAATTATTTATTTATGTATTTTTTTTTTACAGCAAAGTAAAAACTAAGTAAATGTTAAAAGAATATTATTTTCTCAATACTCAAGCTACAATTTAATACATTTAATGGTGTACAATATATTTCATACATACTGCCATTTTCTGACTTAATATCTGTAATCTTTTCTGGTGAATTGCGTGAACCCAACCGTTTTTGTTGTAAAGTGGCCCTCAAACCGTAAAAGTTAATTGGCCCCTCCCCCTAGATTTTTTTTTTCTCTCTGGTAGAACTATGATGAAAATGATATAGGAAATATACCATTGTAGTAGTTCAGATACATAAAGATTAAATCTCTCTGGTCTAATTTTTCATTGGGGTTTGCCATTTAAATAGTTTAGAAATATTAAAAGATTTAAGACCGAATGATGGACGAAAAAAATTCCACCGATGAAAACAAATCAATTTCAGTTTAATCAATAAATTTTAATTCATGTTAAAACAAACAACACAAAAACATTAAGAACAACAAATAAAAATTGATTTTTCTCAAGTTCTACAATTCGTTTGAAATTTTTTCAAGTTTGTCTCCCTTAATTCCAAAATTTTAGACCCACTCTGGTGTGTTGTTTAAATTTATTATTCTCGTTAGAAAAAGTTTCTTGCAACAATATTATATGACTTGACTGAGTCAAGTGCTTCTTATAGGATAATATGACTTGACTGAGTCAAGTGTTGCCAGCATTAAAGTATGCCAAGGTCTGTCTTCAACTAGCTGAAGCTATACAAATGCTTATTTTATAATTTTTGTGTGTGTTCTTTAATAAATGGTTCTTTTGACAAAGTACAACACAATAAGAGCTAAATATAAAGTGTTGTAAACATTTTACTCATTGAGTTTATTTATACATAGAGTTTCTTTTGATTTGACTAATCACATGTCAGTGATGTAATGAGTATTAAATACTGAATTGTGAAGTGACTATCAGTAATCGAATACAGGTAAACAATAGTGTGAAATACCTTGATTTAGAAATTTTCTCAATGAAAAGTGTTCTACCCAAACAGCTGTTATAAAGTCTCTGTAATTTGAAAGCTACTGCCTACAGCTGTTTTAAAGTCTCTGTAATTTGAAAGCTACTGCCTACAGCTGTTTTAAAGTCTCTGTAATTTGAAAGCTACTGCCTACAGCTGTTTTAAAGTCTCTGTAATTTGAAAGCTACTGCCTACAGCTGTTTTAAAGTCTCTGTAATTTGAACACTACTGTCTACAGCTGTTTTAAAGTCTCTGTAATTTGAAAGCTACTGTTTCTATCAATGGGTGTCGAATGTGGCTTATCGTTTGAGTGTGTGAAGCTCCCAATGAACCAAAATTTTTTTTATTACAAAACAATCCACAGTAACCTTAATCAACGTGTAGCTTACTTAAACTGTAAGGAAAATACAGTTGCACAATGAAGATAAATGGCGGGTTGGTATTTAACACATAAGAAAGATTCTTTCATTTTTGAATTCAAGGATACAAATAAATACTTAGTTATGTTGAATATAGTGGGATTATTGTGTTAAATTTATTGAGATGAGATATTTTGCTCAATATTTGAAAGAGCCAATCAAATGTGTGCATTTAAATGATGTAGCAGACTGTTTTTTTTATTTATATCATTTGTTAATACATGTTTGTTATGCAAACTGGTCATTTCGAAAAGCTTGTGCTTAAATTCATCTCTGTGTTCCGATATTTCTTTATTATTTTTTATTTTTTTCCTCGAATGTCACATGACAATAGTTTCGTGCTGTTTAAAAAAAAAGAATTAGAGCTTCATTCTAACGTTTTAAGTCAATTATAAATAAAATATCAATCTCAGTCGTCTACTGTACAGTCATTGTTTACGTCGACCAAAGTCAATACAATTTGTCAAGCAGTGTTTAATATTTTATTTGCTTCATGAACAATTCTAGTAAAAATTGTCATTTTTTTTTATTTTGGAATCGAATAATTGTTTGATGTTGTTTAACTAGAATCAAAAACATAAACACACAAGCAACTTTTTCTCCTAACATTCTAATATTTAGTTCAGTTATGTGCTCATAAATGTTGATTCAGTCATGTATGCAAGTGTAACTTTTCTACATGTCTATAATGTAACACTGCCTCATGTCTATAATTTAACACTGCCAAGTGTCTATAATGTAACACTGCCATATGTTTATAATGTATCACTGTCACATATGTATAATGTTGCATTGCTACTTTTAAAAAAAATACATATATGAGTACTTCAGCTGTAATATTTACCTGATATAAGTAGTTTTATTCATTTTTTTTGAAATGCTTATATCGGGCAAAGAGTATTTCAAATGACTTTAAATACTCCACATTTTGACTAAACAGTCTTGGTAAATCGATGAACTTCATTTTGAAACTTTTAAAAATCATGAGATAAAAAGTGAATTAAACTAAAATATAAAAAAAAGTCATCTAAAAGAAAAAGTGTTTGGTCTGATAGAAACTGGATATACGTCACAGTGAATGATGTGTCTGTCTGAATGTGCCTAGGTGTGTCTGGGTGTGTCGCGGTTAGATCTGTAAATATCACATTTCACTCTGTTGGTCAATAGTAAGCTCATCCCTAGCCCCCCACCCCCTCCAACCCCCTCCCCCTCCGGCACCACACACACACACACACACGACCCTAGCCTCACCCGATACATTAACTATCCCCGCCTTCCTTTACCCCCAGCTGTTTACTCGAGACAGTTTTTACTTTTTTTTATCTTTTTTCATGAAATTGATGACAAAAAAAAAATGTCTCATTGGGTTCGTTTTTATTTTTTCTCCTGGATTTTCTTAGCAATTAAACAAAAACAACAAATAAATAAAACTGAAAAAAATCTTTAGAGATGGTCAATTCGACGTGGAGATCATCGGCAAAATCTTCGTCTGGATTCTGATGACCGCTACTTCATACAAAGGCAACACTTTGATGACCACTACTTCATACATAGATATAATGAGACACTGTTTAATTTTGTTAGGCGGGGCAATGAGTGATGACCACTACTTCACGCCTAAACTGGACTCTGACTGATGACCACTACTTTATACATAGATATAATGAGACACGGTCTAATTTTGTTCCAGAAATTCTTATTTGCTCCATTAGAGTCTGAATTCACCAACCATTCAACTTCAGATTTGAAAATCTTTCATACGACGGTAGATTGTTATGGACGTAGATTGTTCTGGACGAGAACGCTCGAAAAACGTTTACACAAAGCACTTCGATAAAATTCACATGGGTCCATAGCACAATATTCACCCCCAGCCCCACACGCATATATGCGCACACAGACTCATACACACACACACACACACACCGAATGATTACAAATGTCCCGATCAATGACGCTCTGCATGATTCTTCATTTGTTTATGCGTCCATTTTTTCCCCGCTCGTCGTTATACAGAGAAACAAAGAACATGTAACTCTGCATGCATTGATTTGATTGGAGGAGACACGAAGGGAAAATATTTGGACCAGCATGAAGTCATATAGCAGCTTACATGTTTAATACCTCATATATTATACATAAATGTTAAATTGTAGTTTAACAGATTGCACACCGATGTTAAAAGTCTTTATTCGACAAACATAATGATAATTTATATATTCTAAATAAGTGACAATAAGCTATTTTTTATACTTCAGTTAGAAAAATCTGTCTTCTAAAACGTTTTTCCAAATGTTTTATTTTTCTGTAATCTTTTTTGACAAAAATGAAATAAAATTATAAATAAATGAAATAAATAATTTTTTATATTCGTTCTGTCTGTCAGGCAATTTACTTTCATTATTTAAATTGTAATGATTTCCGTAATTATTTGATTAAGTAAAAATTGTTTCTTAATGTAACTAAATTGGTCACATGCAAGTGTTAAAACAGGGGGCTCTCAAACTTGTATATATCACTACCCACCACGAAAACTGTTTTTATTTCAAAACCAACTTGAAAAAAAATGTTCTTTTTGCGACTCACCTGAAAGAAAAAACTACGACGATATAAATAGTACTAAGTGTTATTTATTAAATATGAAAAAAATGTCATTTATTAAATATTGTGATACCAGATGTACCCTGCAAAACCTTTGCATAGAGTTATATCCCCTTAGTCTTGATCGGTAGGCTATGTTATTTTTTTTAGTTTCGGGCAGATCTGATTTTCATGATTGTATTTTAAACTGGACTATTGTTGTATTAATTCTTTAATTTCGATTAAACGCATCACCAAAATCGCTATTATATATATTATTCTCAGATATTAGAACGTTCAGATGATTAGCATATCAAGAAATACAGCTAAAATTGACACATTAATGCACTTTAAATAAAAACAAAATGTCTGCGACAGAAACACCTTCACCAACACATTGCGAACCACTGGTTTACAGCCATAGTTTTCTAGCTGGAGCTAGAATAGCAATATTTATATGTGTTATTTAAAAATAATCATATTTGTATTTTGAATCATTAGCTGTTAATTAAGAATAAGAAATGTGTAGTGGCCACTGAGACAGATGAATTATACTCTTTGTCTGCCCGATGAGCCGTTTGTGGCGTAAGAGGACATAATAAAATAAATAATGGAACCCTCAAAGTCTGTGTGTGTGTGTGTGTGTGTGTGTATGTATGTATAATAACATTTTATATGGTTTGATAAGTTGTATAACTTTTTATTGAAAGATTGCAAATTCTGTTCAATGTATGTTTATGACGTACCGTATGCTTGTAACTCAAGAATGAAAAAAAAAAAACAACACAGAAAGAGTTTATTCATTCAACAAACAACATTTAATAACTTAACAGTAAAAGTTGGAGAAGTATTTATTTCTGCCCTGCCGTATTTTTATCTCAGATCTCAATAATCAACTGTACCCACCTCATCATCAATAATCAACTGTACCCACCTCGTCATCAAGAAAGAATTGTACATACCCCATCACCAACAAACAAATGTACCGATCTCACCATCAACAAACAACTGTACCCACACCATCATCAAAAACAACTGTACCCACATCATCATAAACAAACAATTGTACCCAACTTATCATCAATAAGCAATTGAACCCACCTAGTCATCAACAAGCAATTGAACCCATCTCACCATAAGCAAACAATAGTACCCACCCCATCATCAACAAACAGTTGTACCCAACTCATCATCAACAAACACTTGTACCCTATTCATCATCAACAAACAATCGTTAAGGATATACGCCTCCAGTCTGACTTGTTGTAACGGCTGTTCTGTGGTAGGAGGAGGGGAGATAAATTGAAAGATTCATACACGTCTTCTATTATAATTTCATCAAGATCACAATGAATGACTTAAGTACTATTTCAAAAAACGTCTAGAGTTGCTGCCAGTTTACGAATACATTTTACTTTGAGTTGTAGAATAAACAATGGCGATAAAACAAGCAATTTTATATAAATCGAAATAATTCATTTTATAAAATAAAGTGGAACAACAAATGTTATTTTAATAATTTTAATAATGTTTAAGGTAAAGAACATTTTTTGTAATGTTCTCCATCCACCCCTTCCCTTGGGGGTTCTAATAACGTGATTTTACTGTTAATAGGAAACTCTAGTCCTGCACACGACTATAAAGATCCCGTTTGATTTAGTAAATTATATTTTCTGATTCTTTAAACTTAGACGGTATCGCACTATATAGGTTTACCCCGGGGAAGTGGGGGGGGGGGGGTCAAACTGCTATTAAGGTGACTCGGAGGGGGGTGTGTGGGGGTTAAAAGGTGAGGGGGGATAGCCTATCTATTATTAAGTTATGAATATTTGTGTACACTTTGTTTGTATGGGGCATGATTCAATGTGTTCTCTAAGGTTTCTGAGACATCAATACAAATAACTTACAATGTACAACCGCAGAACAGTTTTATTTCACAATATAGACTGTTGCCAACTCCTAGACAAAACAAGTCAGTACAAAATGTCAAGTCATGTTTGGTGACTGGAGCTGACTTTTTGTTGTGTGTTGAGTACAGCAGTATAGGTAAGGTTATCAACTCATTTCCCACAGGGAATACCGTATCTGTGATATCGTTGCACAGCATTAGGTCGCTGGAGAAACTATTTAGGGAAACTATGCATGTAGTAACTATTTAATGGTATCATAATCTTTTATAATAATTTATATTTGACATACTAATAATGGTTTCATTGATATATATATATATATATATATATATATATATATATATATATATATATATATATATATATATATAATTAGATGTGGTCTATAGTCGACAAAATGTTGAAAGATGTATACATATTGTCTATCTATCTATCTATCTATCTATCTATCTATCTATCTATCTATCTATCTATCTATCTATCTATCTATCTATCTATCTATCTATCTATCTATCTATCTATCTATCTATCTATCTATCTATCTATCTTTCTATCTAATCTATCTATCTATCTATCTACCTACCACTTCATTACCTCTATGTACTAGTACAATGTGTGGGCGTATGTATCCTCTCTAACCTATGCTCCCACTATTACTTGCTCAGACCATTCAACAAAAACAAATGCCTTCCCTTACAGACAACAGTTTAACCTTCTCTAATGTCCCCCTTCAACAAACTGCTAACTTCTGTTGTTAGGTTGTTTTGAACCTCCGGGGCATTCCGTCAGGATGTTCCCTAGCCGACTATTTCCAGATTTCGTTAAGAAAACTCCCCAGACAGTTGCACAATTTTTCATAGATGCAATTGACCCAGCCGGCATCAAAGACATGTAGCATTTTATTATTGCCAGTTTGTATCCAGTTCAACATTGATTAGTTGCCAGTTTTAATATTTTGTCTTTTCTGTTATATTATCACAAATGAGTAACTTATACTGGTAAATTTTTTATCAACGATGCAGAATTTTACATTACATTTGTACAACGCATTTGAAAATAGTTTCATTTGTATATGATGAAAAGGTAATTTATTTTTTATATTTGTATGCTGCGATCGAAGCATGATATGATATATCTGTGATTCATTTGTGTTACATCTGTGATAGAAGGGATAGAATTGTGTTAAAAACCGTGACAGAAGTGATACTATAGTGTTACAGCTGTGACAGAAGTGATACAATAGTGTTACAGCTGTCACAGAAGTGATACAATAGTGTTACAGATGTGACAGAAGTTATACAATAGTGTTACAGATGTGACAGAAGTTATACAATAGTGTTACAGCTGTGACAGAAGTGATACTATAGTGTTACAGCTGTGACAGAAGTGATACAATAGTTTTACAGCTGTGACAGAAGTGATACAATAGTGTTACAGCTGTGACAGAGCTATGCAATTGTGTTAAAGCTGTGGTGGAAAAAAAAGATCTTTGATGGAGATTTTATATTGTTAATTATCAAGTAGCTGATTTATTTCTAGGATTTATAGATTTTGATTTTGTATATACATATATGTGTGCTTGGAATTTTTTATCTTAAAATAAAATTAAAAAATTCAATTTTTTTTTAAAATCTTTTTTTTTGTCTATATACTTGGGTTCGAACTTTTCCTGGCATTTGTTTTATATAGAGACAAATAACAAAAAAACTCATAGCAACAACTTAATGCCTAATTGGCCTGCAGTCGATTGAAAGATAACGCTTCATTCACTATACAACTGATAAGTATCACAGTATGCCTACACGGGGAACGGTTACACCAATTGGGAATGTACTACAGTCAATTGTTTAAGACTTTAGTCTTCTTTATCATTATTTAAACATGTGTGTGTGTGTGGGTGTGTGTGTGAGTGTGTATGTATGTGTATATATATGTGTGTGTGTGTGTGTGTGTAACTGGTTTACTTTAACGTGAGCACCATGTCTTTAAATACGTCCAAGCAGATATGTAAATGATGGATCAAGGGAAGTAAGATGTACACACAGATGAAGTAATACCGTTGGAACCAAGGAAACTGTTTTTGTTAGAACTTGAGTTAATTAAGTCGGTGAGACCACCTCTGTTGTCGGACAAAAAGGAAAACAACTGGACAAAAGAATTGGATCTACGGAGGAGAAGGTGAGGGGGGAATGTTTCCAAGATATCAGGCAGAGTAGATAGGACTGACCTAACAGTACAGGCAGAGTAGATAGGACTGACCTAACAGTACAGGCAGAGTAGATAGGACTGACCTAACAGTACAGGCAGAGTAGATAGGACTGACCTAACAGTACAGGAAGAGGAAACAACGAGGGCTACACGTGTTTCGTTATTATCTTTACTTGGTCTGGGAATCTATTTTCATTTTGATAGTCACAATAACTCATACAAACTTTAGAATTTTCTTTTAATTAAACAATTAGTCGTTCTAACGTAAACAATAGTCACATAATGGTCAAGGCTGTATCAGGGTAGTGACCAAACGATACCATTGACCGATGTCAGTCGAACACACGCATCCACTGCCACCAGACGTCCAACAGACACAATAAAACAGCCACAGGATGTGACGAAATGTAAAACGACCAGACGATGTCAGTCCATAATATGAAAGCATTGAGACGAGCACAGCTGGTCATGGGATTTAATTAGCTAATATGGCGTCTCAAGAGGGATAGAGAGAACAAAAGATTAAAAAATAACAACAACAACTCGGAACTCTATTTGTCGTCTGCAAATATGACTGAACGATTTTTGTTTTTTAAAATATTATCTCCAGATGACTGAATCAATATGTTGATGTCATAATTTGCTATGCAGCCTTTCATTGAAGAGTTATTTTTAACATCATTTGGTGTTATGTGAAGATCAAACTTGGCATCAGAAAAAAAAAGTAAAACCCTAAGGGCTCTTTGAGGGCAGATGAAGTGTAGAATTCATCTGTGTCAGTGACCTCGACAAATGTAGGGATTGTGTGGTTAGCAAAACGCCAAGGCGCTTTTACTCCCCCAACTTAAAGTCAGGTACCGATTTATAGCTGGGTGGACTTGGGTACTTACACCAAGACCTGAGAAATTCCACAGGTTATCACTAAGGTTCGAACTCAGGACTCTTCGGTCGACAGTGTAGAGTTCTACACCACAGGACCACCAGTCCCCTATACCCAACATGTTTAATATTTAACAATTTTTTTAAATGAAGGAAAGCCCATGTTTTCGAATTTTAATATCAATCGAAAAAAAAAATAGGTTTATATTTTGTCGGATACTTTGTAAACATCTATTCATTGCATAACATACATGTTTGGAGACTTATTTTTCATACATACTTACATACATACAGACATACATACATACTTACATACATACCTATATGCATAAGTACCTACATACATACATACCTACATACATACATACATACATACATACATACATACATACAGACATACATACATACTTACATACATACAGACATACATACAGACATACATACATACTTACATACATACAGACATACATACATACTTACATACTTACCTATATGCATAAGTACCTACATACATACTTACATATATACAGACATACATACATACTTACATACATACCTATAGACATAAGTACCTACATACATACTTACATACATACATACATACCTATATACATAAGTACCTACATATATACATACATCTATAAACAAACACATCTTACACATTTTTTCTAAGTTAAACAAATAGAAACGGAAACAAATGGTGCTAACAAAAGACACAACAGACAAACTTTTTTGATAACACACACTTTCTTAACATCGTTTGAATAAATAAACTGCTCACTATCAACTGCTCACTGTTAACTGCTCACTATCAGCTAATCAAATGAAGTGCTCACCTTCTTCTGCTCACAATCAACTGCTAACAATCAAGTGGTCACAATCAATCAACTGCTCACAATCAACTGCTCACAAGCAACTGCTCACAATCAACTGCTCACAAACAACCGCTCACCATCAACTGCACACAAACAAGTACTCACAATCAACTGTTGACAATCAATCAACTGCTCGCAATAAAGTGCTCACAATGAACTGCTCACAATGAACTGCTCACAATTAATCAACTGATCACAATCAATCAACTGCTCACAATCAAGTGCATATAAACTCACGCATAGAACTGTATTTTTGATATATGTATATATAATTTAAGAGATAGATAGCCATGGACATGCATATTGAGTTTTTATATTGCTTCGCCTAAGTGATATATCTTGTTAAGCACAACACAACACAACACAATAACTCTCCCTCACAAACACTCACACAATAAAACACATCCAACTCACTAAATCACAAATAGTTTGCGTCGATTCTCTGAAATACTCAATGACCTTCAATCCTATTTGTTGGCCAATGTTTCATATGGGAATCATCTCCACAAGACGAAGTTTAAAAAGAGATCAGGAAACTGTATCCGGGAGAGTGAAAGCGTTCCATCTTCAGCAGATTAATGGCGGGTGAAAGAAGCAAAAATCTATAATGATTATTTCAAACCATGTAAAAGGTTCAATCGCTCTAGCATTCAGAGATCCCCCCCGTAACAAAATGTTATTTCACATGGGCCGGTTTTATTTTTAACTTAAACTTTTTCTAATTAGTCTTCTAATACAATAAAATAGTTTATAAACATTTTAGCAGACGATAATTATTTTAAAAATAACATCGGTGGCCGAAAGCGACTTTTATTTTGCACCTCTTCCGTTCTAAAGGGATGAGATTGGTCTAATTATTTTTTTTAATTTTTTTCCCCCACAAAATCTTGTAAATTTAACCATGTCTGACTCTTTGTAGTACTTTTCTTTTATTATATAACACTTATAAATGTTTTAACTGTTAGCACACTTTCTCAGCCTCAAATATATCATTATTTCAATTAGTTGGGACTAGCCGTACCCTGCAAAACCTTTGCATAGAGTTATATCCCCTTAGTCTTGATCGGTATACTAGGTTATTTTTTGGTTTCGGGCAGATCCGATTTTTATTCATGATTGTATTTTAAACGGAATACTGTTGTATTTATTCTTTACTTTCGATTTAACGCAGAACCCAAATCGCTTTTATTTATGCTGTTGAGTAACAACTTTGTACATTCATTTTTATTTATAAATATTTTAAAAAACAAAACAACTGCTCAGCATACGGCCATAGCTGCTGTTATCTATGTGCATGATAAAGTACTCCACCATTTTTTTTTTACAAATTCATAACATATACTACAGTAGCGCTGATGATTAATGGGATTAGGATAATGGTATGCAGAGGGCCAACACTACAGATAATTCATTCATAGTCAAATACAGGAATTACAAAAAAAAAAACAAAAAAAAAAAAATATAAAAAAAATCTCTTTAGTGATGGGGAGAAAAAGTAAACATTCCAGCATCATCAATGAAAAGACCCAAGCCATAGTGTCACGTGACTCATTCTGATTGGATTGGGGGGGGGGAATGGTAAAGTGTATGACCGCTTCACGTCGTAATGAAAAAAAAAGTCACCAATGCAAAAACTGGACTGGGGTTAGAGATGACGCGGTGATTGAATATGGTCGATATCCAGTTGGAACCCATCTGTCAGCAGATGACGCGGTGATTGAACATGATCGATGGCCAGTTGAAACCCATCCGTCAGTATACTTAACCCTTGCTGACACACAGTTGGGACTATCTCGACAATTACACTAAACACTTGAGATCAATAGATCCGGACATCAAATGGAATTGATACAACAAAAAAAAAAGCAAGGTTTTAAAAGTGGTAGTGTCTGTGAGTAAAGTTTCTGGTTATTGGCCTGAACTTTTGCTCATTGTTTCTCCATTCTATTGATATTTGTAACGTGCTAAAAATAGAAGCCGGTATGCAAACTATTTGACCTATTCAAGTTATGACCGACGGGAAGAAAAAAAATTCTTATAATGACGTCATTAAGAATCATTATTTATATATTGCCTTGTCCACACATCTCAACCATACTCAAGATGTTTAAGTACAAAAACTTTTTGTAGGTTTTTCTTTGGGGGGGGGGGGTGGCACCAAGCAGAAATTATTTTATATGGGGGTCCTAGGCAAAAGTACCAGTCGGGGCCTTGGTAGTATTATAGGAATGTGTACTTGTAGAGGGCCCTTGGTAGTATTATAGGAATGTGTACTTGTAGATGGCCCTTGGTAGTATTATAGGAATGTGTACTTGTAGATGGCCCTTGGTAGTACTATAGGAATGTGTACTTGTACAGGGCCCTTGGTAGTACTATAGGAATGTGTACTTGTACAGGGCCCTTGGTAGTATTATAGGAATGTGTACTTGTACAGGGCCTTGGTAGTATTATAGGAATGTGTACTTGTACAGGGCCCTTGTAGTATTATAGGAATGTGTACTTGTACAGGGCCCATGGCTGATACGAGGCCAACCCGTCGCCTAGTTTGCCTATGACTAAGAACGTCCGTGATGTCATACAAATGTCATGTCCAAAGTGGACTGGGTGAAGGTGAGTACTATTGACGGTCAGTCCAGACAATACCCTCAAATAAATACGCACATTAAGAAAATAGATAATCATTAATACCCAGAAAAAAAGGCTTTTGTTGCCCTACATAATGATGACCTTTTTCGTGTTGATGAGGCCCTGTATCGATACTATAGTATCTATATATTTTCGGTATTAGATTACGTCCTATATTTTCGGTATTAGATTACGGCCTATATTTTCGGTATTAGATTACGTCCTATATTTTCGGTATTTGATTACGGCCTATATTTTCGGTATTTGATTACGGCCTATATTTTCGGTATTTGATTACGGCCTATATTTTCGGTATGTCATCTCACTGAGGTCTGGTATGTCATCTCACTGAGATCTGGTATGTCATCTCACTGAGATCTGGTATGTCATCTCACTGAGATCTGGTATGTCATATCCAAATTTGAGTATAATATTTACTTTCAGCCAGGTACGACAGCCAAGTTGATTCTGAACACACCAACACATATATTACTCTGTGTCTCTATCATTACACACCAACACATATATTACTCTGTGTCTCTATCATTACACACCAACACATATATTACTCTTTGTCTCTATCATTGCTGTTATGAATACAGAATGTAGAATCCGACTAAGATCACACAGCCTTGTGTTGGTATTGTTAGGAAAATGTTTGGATTCGGTTAAAAATTGGCTCGGAACATACCCAGATGAAGGTGAAAACTACTGTGGTATTGGTGATCAGGAATCGAACAACAAAATCATTACTTCAGCCCCCGCCCCCTATTGACGTATTGACCTCCCATCTCCCCGTCTCTTACTTGTGAATATTTAAAAAAAATGGGTGTGTCATTGTGTGTGTGTGTGGGGGGGGGTGGGTGGGGTGGGAGTGGTTAAAGACCAACAGGCAAATGAAATAATTAGAAAACTGAATGTATATAACATGTTACATAGTGCAGTCAGTAATGTATTCAGCTCCTGATAAGACAATAAATATTACCACATACATGTAAAGTTTTCTTGGTTTTAATTGAATTGTTTCATTAAACAAAATAAAAGTAAAAGTAAAAGTAAACCCTTAACACTAATTGGGGACAGTGTTAGTGTTAAGTCCCTGTAAGGATGAAATGAAATCTCTTAGATCAAAATATTGACTTCTACTTCAGCATCATGATTTTGAGATGATTCGATTCCTAATCACTAATGGGATCGTTTTTTTTATGGTGCTCTTCATTCATCCTCATCGTAGTGCAATTGGCCATAAGGCACCACGGGTGATATAGTGGGGACTTTAACCAAGACCTGAAATATCCATTGCGCCTCACCGGAGGTCGAACCCGTGACCCACAGTTCAACAGTCATGCACTATTCTACACGATCATATTTCAGGTCATGGCTAAAGTTCCCGCTTTGTCTCCCGTGGTGCCTTCATGCCAATTGCACTATCGGATATGGTGGGGATGAAAAGAAGGGCACTGCAAAAACCGTCCCATGAGTGGTTTATATATCTTAGAGATTTTATCTCATCCTTACAGGGACTTCATACACTTCTGCTAAAGAGTAAAATGATTACTTCTAGCTCAGCTAAAGAGTAAAATGATTACTTCTAGCTCAGCTAAAGAGTAAAATGATTACTTCTAGTTCAGCTAAAGAGTAAAATGATTACTTCTAGTTCAGCTAAAGAGTAAAATGATTACTTCTAGTTCAGCTAAAGAGTAAAATGATTACTTCTAGTTCAGCTAAAGAGTAAAATGATTACTTCTATCTCAGCATGATCATATTTTATTTACGATTATATTTTTTTCTTAATAAATGGGGAAACATCATTTCATCTACGAATTGTCAGCAAACACACGTATTACGTATGAGGAAACTCGTGTATCTATCTGACGTGTATTATAGGTTATGTCTACATAATGTATGACTTAGTGGACACGGGGAATTCCCCAAAGTCACGTGCACTGGTTTTCTGTAAGTTTTTATGGCATACGGGGGTATAAACCTAAAGTGAAGCGATATTTTCATAGTATAAATAATTGATTGTTATTGTCAAAATTAATGGATGAGTGCTGTCCATTGCTGCGGCTACAATCAAGTTACGCCTGTGAAGAGCGATATTTCGATCAGGTCTGCAGCTTTTAGTTTACTCATACACTTGTCTGGGTAGAGGGGAGGGGGGGGAGGTCGGTGAGGGTAGAGAAGGGAAGAGGAGGGGTGGGGAAGGAATCGAAAAATTAATAGGACACAATTTATGAGGTTGTTAAAAATCGAATTCTTTTATTCCCCAGTGACCTCACTCACACATTAGTCCGGCCCGCGTTTTTTTTTATTATTTCAATAGGGTAGTGAGTGAAGATTTTTTTATTTTATAGATTTTTAAATGAGTAAAATATATCGCTAAAGCAGGTCACTTGAAGATAGTAGTTGTTGCTCTGTCGTTTAAATTAATTAGGTTACATTTGTAGCGTTTAAAGCCTGACGTGCCTTACCCACATTGCTGTCAATGGCACTGAATACATTTTGTAAAGTAAGAAAAGTTCGGGGACAATGAAATGTTTTTTTCTAGCCACAACCTAACAATTTAACAATCTTTCCCCATGTATGTTTTACTCCACAACCTAACAATTTAACAATCTTTCCCCATATATGTTTTACTCCACAACCTAACAATTTAACAATCTTTCCCCATATATGTTTTACTCCACAACCTAACAATTTAACAATCTTTCCCCATATATGTTTTACTCCACAACCTAACAATTTAACAATCTTTCCCCATATATGTTTTACTCCACAACCTAACAATTTAACAATCTTTCCCCATATATGTTTTACTCTATCAAACCTCCCGTTACGGTCATCAATAGAACAATCGTCATACCGTATTGAAATATTATAATCACAGCTGACTGTATTCTAACGTGGTGTATAGCTTACACCAACTAGGTGTATCATTTTAACAATCTTAAAACTTGTCAATACCTATCTTACAATCTTACAACTTGAGCACACCAATCTGACAATTTACAATTTTCTTAGACTATTCATAAAATTTTACAGTTTGTGTAAACATATCAAATAATCTTACACCCTGTCTACAATAATATGACAATCTTAAAACTATGTGTTTCAATCTAAGAATCTTACAGCTACACTTACCGTTTTAATTTTCTTACAACTCGTCTTCAAGAATCTGTCAATCTTACAACCTTGTGTACACTCTGTCAATATTACAACCATGCGTACACTCTGTCAATCTTACAACCACATGTACACTCTGTCAATATTACAACCATGCGTACACTCTGTCAATCTTACAACCACGTGTAAACTCTGTCAATCTTACAACCACGCGTACACCCTGTCAATCCTACAACCATGTGTACACTCTGTCAATATTACAACCACGCGTACACCCTGTCAATCCTACAACCATGTGTACACTCTGTCAATATTACAACCATGTGTACACTCTGTCAATATTACAACCACGCGTACACCCTGTCAATCCTACAACCATGTGTACACTCTGTCAATCTTACAACCACGCGTACACCCTGTCAATCCTACAACCATGTGTACACTCTGTCAATATTACAACCATGCGTACACTCTGTCAATCCTACAACCATGTGTACACTCTGTCAATATTACAACCACGCGTACAAACTGTCAATCCTACAACCATGTGTACACTCTGTCAATATTACAACCACGCGTACACCCTGTCAATCCTACAACCATGTGTACACTCTGTCAATATTACAACCATGTGTACACTCTGTCAATATTACAACCACGCGTACACCCTGTCAATCCTACAACCATGTGTACACTCTGTCAATATTACAACCATGTGTACACTCTGTCAATCTTACAACCACGCGTACACCCTGTCAATCCTACAACCATGTGTACACTCTGTCAATATTACAACCATGCGTACACTCTGTCAATCCTACAACCATGTGTACACTCTGTCAATATTACAACCATGCGTACACTCTGTCAATCCTACAACCATGCGTACACTCTGTCAATCCTACAACCATGCGTACACTCTGTCAATCCTACAACCATGTGTACACTCTGTCAATATTACAACCATGCGTACACTCTGTCAATCTTACAATATTGTGTAATTGTACCACCGCCCCCCAAACAATCCCGTGCTCCATAATTTCATTTCTTCACAAACTACTTTAGAAAACTTTGGTTGATTACTCCTATGGACTATACTGAAAGTGAGTACTGGAGAAACAAACATCAAATTATCTTCTTAACTAAAGTTCGATTAGTCTGAGAGATTTAGTCTTAAAGTAATCTCTCTTTAATTTTCCTTTCACTCTGGCCAAGAGGAAACAACCCATCATCTATGGCTGCCACAGAACTCTTTCCCCTTATCTTTGATAAGTCTGAATCAGGAAGAAGTTCTATAATCATACATGACTGATGCCCAGCGCTAAATTCTCCAGACATATATGAAATAGAGGAACACCATCATCTACCGTACCAGATTTTTTTCGTTCTTTCTGATATAAAAGCAAGAAACGGACATCGGCTATAACCAGTGTGTGACATTTAAGGCAGAAAACTTTATTGCACTGAAATTTGAAGATATAGACACGTGACTCATTTAAAATTCAATCACTTAAAGATATATTTTTTTTAAATATTTTTTTTTTACATAAATTGAATTGAAAATAATAATATTACTTAGATCTCACAAATATTTAAACAAATTATGGTGGCTAATAATTTATGGACTTAGAATTCAATAATATTCTTTTTAGTGTGGAATTCACAAATGAATGGCGTTGATAGAACTATTGATTACAGGCTCGTCTGGCTTACAATGATTCAAATTCAACTTAATCAGTATACTTTGCTCCATTTATTACTGATATGAGTTTGAAAACTGACCAAGTTCAGCATAAATATATGTTATGATTAAGTCGTGTTACCAGAGGTAGTTAAATGGCGCTCTTATGTTTTCATTCTAATTCATCATAATTTAATACATTTTTTATTTTGTTATGAAAATTTTTCTTACGTTTGAATATCAGCGTAAATCTTTAAATTGTCTATGTGATATTGTACTTGCTAGTGCTATCTTTGAGTTATTTTGATTTTATTAATTTTATTTTTATAAACTAGTAAAACTATGCTCATTATCATCTCTAAAAAGTATTTAATTTACTCGACTTTAAAAAAAGAGTATTGTTATAGAAGGTACATAAGTGTTCAAAACTACAGCTAGATTTGACATCGAGATTCATTGGGCATCCGGATTCAGTGGGCATCGTTATTCATTGGGCATCGAGATTCATTGGGCATCCGGATTCAGTGGGCATAGAGAACCATTAGGCATCGAGATTCATTGGACATCAAAAATCATTAGGCATCGAAAGTCATTGGGCATCGAGAATCATTGGGCATCGAGAATAATTAGGCATCGAGAATAATTAGGCATCGAGAATCAATGAGCATCAAAAATCATTGGGCATCGAGAAAGAAGCAAAAAATCGATCCGGAAAAGACGACTAAATTACATCACACAGACAAAACAAGTTTTAAAAAATACAAAATTGCGTTGAATACAAATACGAACTTTTTTTTACCAATTGTTATTTGATATTTCATATAAATCTGTGATGACAACAAGGCCAATTTTATGAAGTATAAATCAAGTTGAATGAAGAATGAATCAAGCGTCCAGTTACTTTGTTCACAGGTCTCGGACGGGATCAGTTTCTAAAATTGCCGGTGACCAGAGTCCGACCCGAACCCATTATTTGTATTGAGTTTCAATGAACAGGTTCTGGGTAGAGACAGATTCTCTAAGATCAAATCCAAGTCAATATTTTCCAGCGGGGGATAGTTTCTTCAAGATCAACATAAAATCTTCCAGACAGAGACCGATACATTACGGTGGAATGTTTGAATGGGATAATGTGCAGGCATTCTAATGATTTTACAATAGCTTTTTTTTTTTAGAAAGGTTAAAAACTGTAACTTTTTGCCTTATTTAACCGAGCGTTGAATGAAAGTACTTCATAGAGTAGCATAGATCTATCTATCTATCTATCTATCTATCTATCTATCTATCTATCTATCTATCTATCTATCTATCTATCTATCTATCTATCTATCTATCTATCTATCTATCTATCTATCTATCTATCTATCTATCTATCTATCTATCTATCTATCTATCTATCTATCTATCTATCTATCTATCTATCTATCTATCTATCTAACTAACTAACTAACTACCTAATAACTAACTAACTAACTATATATATATATATATATATATATATATATATATATATATATGGTGGGCAAAATAGTGAGAACATTATATAACATTCAAATTATTTAAAAATAAAAAAAAAATGTCATGTTAAAATTCAAAATAGCGCCCGGAAATTGTCGTACTAATGACGTCATATATCTAAACGGTCAAGTAAATGAGTTAGCAATTTAAGATATTATGCATACAGCTAAACAAACTTTGATATAATTATATTACTTTCTACGCAATGTTCTCGCTTTTTTTGGCCCACCCTGTATATATATTTATCTATATATATATACTAAAAAATGTCATTGTATATTAATTAATCGTTTCACAATATACGTGTACTTACGAAACAATTTAATCTCAATTTTTTTTTTCTAAGGCCGATTTACAGACATAATGTGCAACTAGGTCAGTAAATTCACCATTATCTTTAGCAACAAACATGCCAGTAAATTCCCTATTATCTTTAGCTACACACAAAATTCTATGTCAAATAATAAACTCGTCTTTGATATTCCACTTTTTAATACAGCAATAATTGTAATGCTCCAAACCTCCCTCAACCAGATAAAGTGTAAAGAATATCCCCAACAGCTTGCCAGCAACACTCGGTCTGGTCGACCTTTCAGTTTACAGATCAATATTGTTTAACGTGGTACATAAAATATCACAAATAGATGGAGCGTCCAAAAATTCCAACTCACTAGGTACGTCATTGAAAGAATGTGATATATATTCTGTTAAGTTTAATGGCATCGAATAAATGTCACAGTCAGTGGCGCATCCAGGGGGGGGGGGCAGGGGGAGTCCCCCCCAGACCAAATCATCATACATATTTTACTATATAGACTGTCTTTTTTCTATATGTGAGCCCCCTTTCCCCCCCCCCCCGCCCCAGCATTTTTTGCTGGTTGCGCCACTGTTCACAGTTGAGTAGGGTGTGTTACCAAAACCCTGTTGAGAAAAGACTCTTTGTGTTATTTTATTAATGAGAATTACTAATGAAATCATCTCATATCATAATTGATCTGTCATAGCTGAACACTTTTGACTGTTTCAATGGTTGAACGGGTGGAAGGGAAGTTTTCAGCAAGATCAGCTTTGTCAGGTCGTGCGTTCGAAAGCTAGAGAATCCAGTTGCCTAAGCCTTCTATAGTACATCCTTGGCCATTGCTCCCACGAGCGTGCGATACATCTTCTCAGTATGGTGAAAGTCTTTGAAATTCCACCTCAGTAAATGTTGTTTCTTTGTTTCCTTTCTTTAAAATAGTTTTAGATTTCGATGACGCTGCCGCCCAGTTTACGGTCCCGATGCAGCCGTCACTTTGTATCAGGGCACGGTTCTGAATGGAACTTTAGTTATGTTGAGTAGGGCCGTTCTTAGGTATCGAGAGGGGGAGGGTGCTAGGCTGAGACTTACAGTTTGTGGGCCGTATGCCAAAAGACCTGTCGTGTCCCTCTAAACATAGGGTTGAATGAGAAATAATGCCTTAGGGGCCCCTTTTGTTATGGATACGGGCAAGATTTTTTGACTAACATAGGGGCAGGTGAAATGAGGAATTCATCTATTTCTGGGACAAGCATAACGCCCGGGCATCTTTAACATTCCCAACGAAAGTCAGGTAGATATTTAGAGTTTCAAGCACTTTTACCAGGACTTGGAGAAAATAAATTGTTTCTCTCCGAGATTCGAACCCGTTCACAATATTTTAAAAGTGGGAAACACTATTAAGTAATCAGATAATGCAGCGTAAAAAAATAACTGTAATCGTGTGTGTCTCTGTGTGTGTGTGTGTGTGTGTGTGAATAAATCTATATGACAATAATGTCCCAATAATGTCCCATATCATGACAATATATCACTAGTTTCCCGTGTACCGGTACAGTCAGTACAATGGGGTACAGAAATTGTAACACGAGCACAGTATGTAATGGCCATGGGTGTGTGTGTGTGTGTGTGCCGTGTTTGATCTGTCTAGACCAGTCAATTTATACCAGGATGATTGTGAAAAGTGGGAATCTAGTGTTGAGAAAGTTTCCAGACAAGTTCTTTGTAATCACAAAAAAAATCAGACTCAATACAGACACAGACAAATGTTGCTCTTGTTGAGGTTACAATGAAATCATCAATAAAAAAAAATGAAAACCAAATCTGACATTTAGCATTTTATGTGTTGTACACTTTTGTGTCAACTCTCTATTCCAAAAAGAAATAATAAAAAACAATCAATAAAAACTGCGTAGCATTATCTTACTTATGTATTATGGGCAAAAATGTATTATATTATATTTTCAGGAATAGAAGTCTTGAGTTATTTGATTCATATGTATGGAGACAATGTATGCTTAGAAAAGAATAAACGGATTAATATATATGGAAACAATGTATTCCTGGAAAAGAATAAATGTATTAAAATATATGGAGACATTTTATGCTTGGAAACATAGAAATGTATCGCAATAAATGAAAGTATTGTGGGATGAATGCTACAGGACACGGTTAACCGCAAGACAAAGATAGTATCAAAGAATGGAATTATTCGCCGACATTCAAAACATTTGATCAAATCTTGTCTTCTATCATTTCAAAAGTTTAACGGTTGCCTAGATACGGATTAGAAAAAAAAAATTATATGGAAACCGATGAAATGGAGGTAAAATGTCCAAAAAAGGTTGTCCACACACACACTGGGTCATTAACCAGTTGAGTGGAAAGACCGGGGAGGTGGAGGGAGGGTCTATGTGTGGGGGAGGGAGATGATGATGGATCAGATAACATGGAGGAAACCTGGTCAGTGTCTGCATGAGGCGATTTGACGGGTCAATGGTAGATAAGAAACAAGAGTAAGGGGAGACAACACACACAACGGATCCAGTTGAGGTGGGAAAATGAGGAGATGCCCCATTCACATTCACAAATTGAAGTAAATCATCTGTGATCTGTGAAACATGCGATTTGATTCATCGCGATATGATACATTATATAATTGTGTGTGATCTGTGAAACATGCGATTTGATTCATCGCGATATGATACATTATATAATTGTGTGTGATCTGTGAAACATGCGATTTGATTCATCGCGATATGATACATTATATAATTGTGTGTGATCTGTGAAACATGCGATTTGATTCATCGCGATATGATACATTATATAATTGTGTGTAATCTGTGAAACATGCGATTTGATTCATCGCGATATGATACATTATATAATTGTGTGTAATCTGTGAAACATGCGATTTGATTCATCGCGATATGATACATTATATAATTGTGTGTAATCTGTGAAACATGCGATTTGATTCATCGCGATATGATACATTATATAATTGTGTGTAACGTAAATTATATAGACCTAGTGAGCTATAATAGTGTATAACATAAATTATACAGGCTTTATGAGATATAACAGTGTATAACGTAAATCATACAGGCTTTATGAGATATAACAGTGTATAACGTAAATTATACAGGCTCTATGAGATATAACAGTGTGTAACGTAAATATTATAGGCCTACTGAGATGTAACAGTGTGTAACGGAAATTACATAGACCTAATGAGAAATTGTACGTAATCCAATGTAATAACAATGAAATATATTACATAATTATTAGGGCTGCTGATTAAACTGCGTTAATTTGCGATTAACGCCTCAAAAAAAATTTGCGATTAAATTTTTTAACGCAACACCTAAATGCGTTAATTTGACCAAAATATTGCAAGTTCAAGAAATCGATAAATAACAGTATTTCACTCAAAAAATTTGAAGTTAAGGTTTGTTCACTTATTAAGTAGATCTATCACCCCACCCTGTTGCTATCCGCATACACCCTCTACCCCAGAAATGTCGACAAAATCCCTACTTGTAATATAAATGAAGATGTTTTTGTTATATAGCCCTTCGACAAGTGAACCTCCTGCTCCATTCCCGGTCGATGTAAAAAGAGAAAAGTTTCATTTACTAGTTTACATTATATACTGTAGTGTATTATTGAAGTCAACTTGAAGGTAAAAAAAAAATTAAGCGTATAATGAGCCAGGTTAAAACTAGATCAAAATAACGAGATGCTAGACATTTTGTATCATCATTTTTTGCGCAATTTTTTTTTATCACATTTTGATAATACAGCATTAGGCCGGTCACGTCTGCAACAGCTGTACTAATAGTTTCACATATATGACACCTGTCAATCAAGATCTAGACTTTACACGAGACAGTGGTTGTATTTTTCAGAATTATTGTGACACTGTGCTAAATTTAATATTTATATCGGGCTGTTTTTTTAACTGCTATTAAAGCGTAATTAATGCGTTAAACATATGCGATTACATTTTTAACGCAAACACCTAAATGCGTTAAATTTTAGCCAAATTTTGTCATTTCAGTAATCAGTAAATAATCCTATTCTATAATCATAACTAGATCAGACAAGATTTTAAAAAAAGAAAAAAAAATCCACCGAATACAGAAACTGTCACGTTGACATAAAATCATAGCAGCTACATGACCTTGAAACAATAGGATTGTCTTTTCTTAATAATAATTATGACACTCAATGATACCATTAGTGAACATCTGGTGGATTGACAGGTGTCATCATTTGGAAAAATGGGACAATGGGGGTACGGTTGGGTTGGTAGTAACGTCATCTTTGTGGGGAGAGAAGCTGCTAAGAGTGTCAAAAATTTAACAGGGTGGGAAAGGAGGGAATAAAAAAACGCGTTATTAATAAGTGAGCAATTAAGTACTTTCTGGCTATACTATTATTTTATGAAAGAAAAGGCACATATGAGATATAAATGACGTGTGTATTTTGTTTTGGAATGGGAAGTGAAGGGGGTAAGTACGGTAGTGGAATGTTGGGTAAACAAGACATACGTGGGGGCAAAGTGTAGCAAAATATGACTGGGATAGAGAGTAGAGAGGTTGAAATACGTCATTAGCTCGGAACCTATGGGACGAGAAAAACCACTTGTTTGGCATTGTTGTTGATTAAAAAAGACAATAACTCGCATCACTTTACGTGATTGATACATGTCCATAAACTGGTCTCAATAACTAACTCAACAGACATTAGTGCTGATGCTTAACAAATCTGTTACAAATAATTATGCCTCTTTCGTAAATTAATTTGAATTGCTTATTATACCAATTTTATGCTATGATATTCTAACTTTCATGTTTGAATAGAAACAAAATGTGTTATATTGTGTCGATTAAAAAGTGCGTTAATTTGCGATTAAAAATTTTAATCATGCGTTAATTGCGATCAATTTTTTTAATCGAACAGCAGCTCTAATAATTATGCAATGTATATCATTGGGTAAAATAGAAGTAATAAAATATAATGCATGTACTACATGTTTTTTTTTAAATTGAATGTTCACATAATGTAACGTAATGGTTTGGCATGCAACTATTTAATGTCGTTGTGACCTCTAAAGATACAATATTCACATGTGACACTTAAGTATGGCTAACATTGAAATACTTTTTTTTCCTAACCTTTCTTATTTTCCGTTGTGTGGCTCTTTAAAGTTATATGCGATTTTTGAAAAAAAAAACCGGAATGCGTGCACCAGGCCCGAAGCGTGCGGGGGGGGGGCAGGGGGGCCGGGCCCCCCTGCGTTTTGTCTGGCCCCCTCTGCTTATTTGTTCTGCTTAGTAAAATGTATTGCCTCCCCCCCTTTCAATAGTAATTGCTGTAGAATTTTCACGCTACGGGGCTGGCGTGCACCATGCAACTGACCTCTGCCTGCCCTAAATTTTATACAGCATAATACAGGGTGGCCCAAAAGTAGGTTTACAGTAATTAAACTACCATTTATATGGTTGTGCCAGAGTGTCCTGGAGAGATTTGAAGAATGTTACCATGTTGAAGAAGGACATTTTTAGAAGCCGTATTTCGGTCTCGCAGGTCGGACACAGCCGCAGCCGTAGTGAGGTTTCGCCGAACGAAAGATTGTTGTATACAAGCTGCTGGTGGGTCCAGTGAACATAAAAAATGTTGTTAGAAAAATTGTCAGAATTCGGCCAGATGTGTCGTAGTACTCAATGAATGAACTGTTCTTGTTGTTTTTTGTGTCAATTTTTGACGTAATTATGTTGTTTTGATTTGGGTCTGTCAGTTATTTGTGTAATCAAGGTTTACTGGTAGCATGGCAACCTATCCGTTAAATAAAACATCATTTTATTTGACATTAGTTCTGTCAAGTTACACTCACTTTAAAGAATGGGTGGTAAAAAACGAGTGTGACAGTTTGAAGTGTATTCAAGCTTATCTGAACCCACTATTATACCTGCTATTTTACCCATAGCATGGGAACATGGACAAAGAATCAACCACCTTGCAAACACCCCCCCCCCACCCTGGAACGGATTTCTTTCGCTTTTTTAATGGACCGCTGTATGGTATACACTACATGACAAATAGCTGTTTGCTGTCTTCTATATAAATGTAAGTTGTAGAGTGACATAAAACATAAAAGTAATAAAGTCATGTCGACGCATTAGACTGATTGATGTGACCAGTTGAATAGCTGATAACTAGTTTGTTATGACAATGAACGTAAATATCTGAACATTTTTTTTTTTTTTTAGATATAATGCATTTCTATACAGACGCTTGATAAAAACTAAACAGCAAAAAACTTTGGTTTAAAAAATTTTCTTTTTCTTCTTATTTTGTTTTATTATTATTGTTTTTTTTTTTTAAATTTATGATTACTTTTAGGATCTAGCAGCAGGTAGGCGATAGGAATAAAGATGCCTGCCTGTCTGTAGGTCATCATAAAGATTCATTTATTCAAAATTAAAATCTCTAACATAAGTCGCGTATAATATTGAATTAAATTTACCCAGAAAACATATTTTATACAACATAGAAAATATACAAAAATTATCCACACAGATAAAGATTAAAACAATAAGTTTCGACATTACCTTTATTTCCAACTCCTTTACCTCCTTTTGTAATTAATGATTACGAAACGGCAAAACAGAGCTTTAGCACACAGGTTTGGAAATAAATGACGTAAGATGCACCTTATTATAGACCACAATAATCATAATAGAACATTGATTGATAAATATGTATTTATATAATCCTTGTTTATAACCAATGTCTTCAACGTAAAGCGCCTGTTGATTTGAAATCTACATGTATGAGATCTTTCTTCTCTCTAACTCAACCCTGACATGTCACCCGGTGCCACGGTTCAAGGGCCGCTAGTAATTCAGTAAATTTAACGAGAGCTCACCAACAAGTGGCATGGAGGTTAACTCAGTGCTCATACATTCACAGCATGCGCCATTAGAAAACCAGTTCCACACTTGACAATAGAAGGGAGACTAACATTACCCAACTGTATCTCCCGCATGACGAGGTTGGGGGGAGGGGCGGGCGGGGATGATGGTGGTGGCGGCGGTGGTGGTGGTGGATGCCAGCAATTGTAAGGCAGGACCCGATGGGAGTGAGGGCGCCTCACTTCAGTAGCACGATGTCAGCCCATCCTCCTCCCCCTCCCCAAACACACACACAGTAGATGATAGACTTGTATGACGTCAGGTGTTTCAACGTACGAGCATTCGAACTACACTAAAGTAGGGGGTGGGTGGTTTTTTTTTATAATTTATATACATTTTCTTTTAAATATAGGTTCTGTACGAAAACAAAAGCTCGTTGTCTTCTTTTTGATTATTTATACGGAAGTCTTATATTTAGAATTCTTTTTGAAGTCTTGATATTTATATATTTGTGTGGAAGTGTGTATGCAAAAAAAGTTAAGACATTGAATTCGTATATCTCACAAGGGCATACATGTAAATATATACTTGACTTTATATTGCTATGAGAATATATATGCTGATGTAAATGTTTACCTGCATTTATATCTGAATGTATGTATGAGCTATGTAATACATTTGCTTGATACATTTGCATATATGTTAAAGTATGTTGTTATGTGCCTATGGCTAAGTTCGTTATCTGTCGAGTTACTATTTGTATTTAATGAGTCTCATACAATGATATGACTATAACTTTGTATGTACATTTATGGACGTAGTCAGTTCTGAAATAACTCCCCATGATGCCCTAGCACTAACTAATGCCCCCCCACCCCATTCCCACCACCCTTTTGTAAGAATTACAGATATATTTACTTTATTACTATTAGCATATCTCACACTTCTTTTATTCGAGGAGATTTAAAATCACAATTTTATCAGATTAGGAAAAGTAAAGTTACAAAAGTTGGATGGAGTGGGTCAAATTTCAAAATTAAATATCCCTATTAAGTATTTAATATATATATATATATATATATATATATATATATATATATATATATATATATGTCATGGGTAGTTTTTGTAGATTGGTAGATCAGTTGTATGTATATTATATTTCTAAGGAACTTGTATAAAAAGTAGTATGGTCTCTTCGGAGTTATTCTTGTTGACTGACTTGGGTGTATATAAAATTATTATGTATCCACATGCATGAGACGAATCACAGTTATAAAGCACTGGGTAGACTTGGTTGTATAAATATATATATGTTTATTTATTAATTCTTATTCACGAAAATACATACATGGTATAAAATGATGTGAGATGAGGAATCAAGTCCGTCTGCTTGTCTCTACCAAATCTATCGTCTGCCTAAAACTAATATAATTTCACTTCCGCTAAGCTAAGTGGCCAGATAATTCCAACCATCTCTGTGCCAACTGTAAATTCTCCAGCCTAAACTGATTATTATTACATATATATATATATATATATATATATATATATATATATATATATAACTATTTACGTTCTTCAATACTTTTTGTTATATTTAATCTCGTCAAAATCTCTACCTATTGTACACTTCTAGTATATTCCGACATTACATTTGTCTGACACAACTAGTTCATTTATGAACATAAAAGATATCTCGATTGTTAATCGTATCTATGTGTATCCTAAAAATGATAATTTAAAAAAAATATTTCACAGAAGTATGAAACAAGAACATTTTTTGTAAAACTTGTAGTTTATTCAGTTAATCTCCAGAATTCTGTTCTGTACTCTGAGTCTATTTACATTCTCGATTCTCTAGGAGAGTTTCTTTTTTTTCTTCAACATATTTTAACACTCAGTAAACATTGAAAATCCTTGACCACCAGCATGGTCAGTAATGACTGACGTCCACTTATACGGCCAATACTTTATGACTGCCAGTCCCACAATGAATGTCCCCAAAGGCCGTCCGATCATTTTACCTAGAAGCCTCTAATGGCCAAAACGTCATACCCGATTAACTATGACCACCAGGGGTCTCCCTTCAAACTTATCTACGGTACATTCTTGTTTTTATTGAAGCTTCAATATTGTAATATATCTCGTTGTCATGACAACCTCTTAAAACAATGGTTGCTTTTGGCACTATACATTGTTTACATCGGAAAAAATGTAAAAACAAACAAAACATTATGTTTACATGCAACTGCAACTATACTACAACAAGCAAATTCTTACAAACATAAAATAATATAAAGTAAGTTAATGAGTGATGAGCAGAGTTCATAACTGTTTTTTTTTTTGTCAGATTTTTCTCAAAACTAATTACATTCATTTCACACTATATACTCTGTTTATGACATATACAGTCGATTCCGCTTAATTGGGACACATCGGGACCGAGGCTTTTTGTCCCAATTAGACATACAAATTTACTATTGGCTTCTTGGTTTGGTTTCTTTGAGATTCGTCCCAAATAAGCGGCTGTCCCAACTAAGCGGTGTCCCAATTAAGCGGAATCCACTGTATATGTCTTGAAATAAAGTCTCCAAGTCATATTTGCTACTTCATCAATCCATGTGTGATAGGAGACACAGTTCTGCTTAATAACTGCCCCTCTTTACTTCACATCGTGATTCAGATTTTGGTCATAGTTAAGGGAATGATACAGTTCTTAGTTATCAAAGCGACAACAAAATTGCGCCATCAAAACTGTTTTCTATGAAAAGTGATTAGCACAAAATTAATTTCAAATTGTATGTTTTAGACATGGTTTTAGATCTACAACAATAATTGCATTGCGCGGGAAAGTGCGAGTAGATTGGGAAAAAAAATGTGCATAACATAACAGTGGTAAAACCAAGAGCTGAATGAACGAATATTAAATACGTGTACAAGTATACACGTGTGGAGCCGCGAGAGAATTTTCTCAGTAAATGTAATAGTTAAAATTAACAGTATATGTATAACTCGACTATTGGGGGCAAACTAGTCTTTATGACTCCCTAACCCCACACAGTACCAGGAGCCAGTGCTCTTTCCAGGCTTATATATATTTCTTTAGTGCTATCTATCTATCTATCTATCTATCTATCTATCTATCTATCTATCTATCTATCTATCTATCTATCTATCTATCTATCTATCTATCTATCTATCTATCTATCTATCTATCTATCTATCCATTCATCCATCCATCCCTCCTCCGTCTGTCTGTCTATCAATATACCTATTATCTTTTTAGATTGCGTTTAAAAACATTAATTTAATTATGAAAACCAAAAATAATTGAGTAATTATGTTGGTTAGGGTATTTCCTCGAGTGACATTTTTTTTTTATTTTGTTGCCACATTGTTGTCCCTTTAAGTGTATGAACACTCAGATCTACAATCCAGCAGAACACTCTAACGTCATTTTATTTTCGTTTCAATTTTACTTCCTTGTTTAACATAGAATGAAGACGAAGACATTTTTTTTTATTAAAGAGAGGACGTTATACACAAGAGTGTAATCATATATAGATGTAACAGATGTAAATGGAACAATAGAGATTGTAATCATATATAGATGTAACAGATGTAAGTAAAACAATAGAGATTATAATAATATATAGATGTAAGTAAAACAATAGAGATTGTAATCATATATAGATGTAACAGATGTAAGTAAAACAATAGAGATTGTAATTACATATAGATTTAACAGATGTAAGTAAAACAATAGAGATTGTAACCATTTTTAGATGTAACAGATGTAAGTAAAACAATAGAGATTGTAATCATATATAGATGTAAGAGATGTAAATGAATCAATAGAGAGGTAAAATGAAGGACACAATTCCCCCATCTTTTTGTTGAACATCTTTCACAAAAATGATTATACGTCTTTTTGTAAGCACAGCAAACACATTTTCAGCACAACAAACACATTTTCGTCCAATTGAAAAGCTACTCAGTGTTTTTCAAATGAGATATGTGTTTCTTTTCAAATATTTATGTTGTTCCCAATTTTGTCCGGTAATAGAAGTAGTTAAAGGCCACAGAGAAAAATAATGTTCTTAAAAGGTCAGCTTGCTTCTAAATGATGTCTGAAAATGTGATGATTGTATTCAACAATACATATTTCCAACTTATTGTTGCATTAAGACTATACTATTCTAAAATACATATTTCCAACTTATTGTCTCATTAAGGCTATACTATTCTAAAATACATATTTCCATCTTATTGTCTCATTAAGACTATTCTATTCTAAAATACATATTTCCAACTTATTGTCTCATTAAGACTATACTATTCTAAAATGCATATTTCCATCTTATTGTCTCATTAAGACTATACTATTCTAAAATACATATTTCCAACTTATTATCTCATTAAGACTATACTATTCTAAAATGCATATTTCCAACTTATTATCTCATTAAGACTATACTGTTCTAAAATACATATTTCCAACTTATTGTCTCATTAAGACTATACTATTCTAAAATACATATTTCCAACTTATTGTCTCATTAAGACTATACTATTCTAAAATACATATTTCCAACTTATTGTCTCATTAAGACTATACTATTCTAAAATACATATTTCCAACTTATTGTCTCATTAAGACTATACTATTCTAAAATACATATTTCCAACTTATTGTCTCATTAAGACTATACTATTCTAAAATACATATTTCCAACTTATTGTCTCATTAAGACTATACTATTCTAAAATACATATTTCCAACTTATTGTCTCATTAAGACTATACTATTCTAAAATACATATTTCCAACTTATTGTTTCATTAAGACTAGTAGTTTGTGGTTTTCATCATCAATCTTCACAATGTTCATTGATTTCTTTGTAAAAAAAAAAAATCCAAATTTGAAAAAGAAATTATCATTCAAGAAAAATTTTTGTTTTAAATCTTTAGACTTGCAATAGTGCAAAGATCCTCTGTTTTCTTGACAATTATACAATTGAAACTTTTACACATGGCTGTCAGGTGTTACGATCTGAGGCATGGACGAAAGCAGAGCACCCAATAATAATGAATAATTATATTTAATACAATTTACTCTGGATGAAATATTAAATCAGATCTCAATCATACGACCTTAATATCAGCAAACAACTCAGTTGAATACACAATACATAAAGTTGAGCCGTACATAACACAGTACACTGTGTGCGCCATTATTGCACTATGTGCGCCATTATTGCACTATGTGCGCCATTATTCCACTATTTGCGCCATTATTCCACTATGTGCGCCATTATTCCATTATGTGCGCCATCATTCCACTATGTGCGCCATCATTCCACTATGTGCGCCATTATTTCACTATGTGCGCCATCATTCCACTATGTGCGCCATCATTCCACTATGTGCGCCATTATTCCACTATGTGCGCCATCATTCCACTATGTGCGCCATCATTCCACTATGTGCGCCATTATTCCACTATGTGCGCCATTATTCCACTATGTGCGCTATCATTCCACTATGTGCGCCATTATTCCACTATGTGCGCCATCATTCCACTATGTGCGCCATCATTCCACTATGTGCGCCATCATTCCACTATGCGAGCCATTCCTCCGTTCCCCTCACAGTATTAATCTACAAATTCTACATGGTATATTTATTGCCTTGTAAGAGTGGAAAAATATTTTGCTAATCTATTTTTATTGTAATTATTTTTCCATTGTGACCTCCATATAAATGTCGTCTGCCTATACAATAAGAGAAATGTCAGGGATCCATAAACTTGCATTAGATAGAAGGTAATAATGCAAGTGAAATAATTGAATAAAATTTGGCTGCAGAAAGCCATCTTGAAAGTTTATAACTTATTCAACGCAAGCAAATAGCTTTCTGAATCAGTTTTACAGGATTTTAAACGAATTTCTTATCTGAAATGTGAACTAAGACAGAATCACGCTAACATGACAAGAAATATGGAGCAGAAATTTTGTAAACTAAGCATTTGAATTGATAAAATAAAAAGAAAGACCTGAAATATAATTTAAACTGTGTCGATGGAAATTAGTTTATGTTCTTTTAAAAGTCTCCTTTCTTATTATGTGCATACATTATAAAACATGAAAAGTTTATATGCAAGTTATTAAGAATATATTTCAAGTTATATAAATCATTGACATAAATTTATCTACACTCCAAACAGATAATTGAAAATATTCAAAGAGAAATCCGTTAAATTTCTAAGAGCTAGTATGAATACATTTCTGTTTCAAAAGGTAAAACATTTATCTAGAAACGGTACAAATATTTGTTACACTGTACGTTATTATTCAGTTTGATTTGAGTACAATTTACCAATACAAAGGCAACAAACAATCTGAGATTTTTTTCTTTTACAAGAGAATGAGAAAAAACATACACACATACACATACACACACATGCATACACATGCACAAATATACACACACACATACACACACCTGCATACACATGCACAAACATACATATACACACACATACAAATGCACTCGCGCACGAGATCAGCTGGATTTATTGACCAAGTTTAGAAAATATATATAGTGATTAAGTTATGGTTGCATACTTGCATACATTATTATGTAGTAATTAGCAGTACCTGTAGGTGGTAATTATATACCATTAGTCAAAGTATTATAAGTAGGCTGTGTTTGTATCCATTTAAAACCATTTCGTTAACACTAAAGATATAATTTAAACTATTACCCTCAGAGATCCTTATATGTTTTACTAATTATCTAATACATAATCGTCTGGCCTGGCGCGCGAGCGTGTGTATAGCTTCCGCGGCTAAAAATAGACTGGGGAATTCTAAAGTTTTAGTCTCACTCAAGGGGAGTTAACTCTTGCTTGGCTAAAAAAAAAAAGTCTTGGGAATTCCAAGTAGTGCGCAAATTATGTAAAGTTGTAAAGATGGTCAAAGGGATACAATTCAATTATAAGGAGTCACTCGCTGGTCAGGGTACCGGGCCTTTGATCTAGTGTACTATAAATGTCTTTAAAAAAACGTTGTAAAATAAGGGGGCCAGAGTATAAGGGGGATTGTCAATGACGCAAGTACTTCTGTCAACCAGTGTAACTAGAGAATTACATAAGAATCAAAGGCAGTTAACCCAGTAAAAATGTAAGAATAAGTAATCTATCACTTCCCTCCCTTTTGTTTACCAAATGTATGCTTTGAATTAAAATTTGAAAATAACGTCGTATGTTAAATTTAAGTGTATCGCTAATTTTTAATTTTGTTTCTGTGAATATATATCAGTGCACGATCATTCTTTTGATTTGAGACAACAATTTCTTTCAAGTTTCGAACAAACCATTCTCTACGTGCGATGACTTTTGTGCACTTTTCTAACAAATTAAATATATGGATATCAATATTATTTTATATTATTTTAAAACCTGCGTCTTTTGGGATTTATTATTTTAAATTATCCAAAATGTAATTTGTAGTTTTCATAAATTCTCCTTCTTTTAGTATGATCTAATTCAAAAAGCTTCGTCGTCTCGTATGTACTATTATAAAAGGTAGATCTTCTAGTATGTATTAGTTTAAAAGCTTCGTCATATATGAAATACTATTTTCAAAACGAATTCTCCTAGTATGTAGTCATTTCAAACTCAAAATAAGCATTACATGTACTAATATTATCTAGATAATGTATATAGGTGTATTTAGATTTACACAATGTACCGACACAATGTACCGACACAATGTACCGACAAAATATACAGACACAATGTACCGACACAATGTACAGACACAATGTACCGACAAAATATACAGACAAAATATACAGACACAATGTACCGACACAATGTACCGACACAATGTACCAACACAATGTACCGACAAAATATACAGACACAATGTACCGACACAATGTACCGACAAAATATACAGACACAATGTACCGACACAATGTACCGACACAATGTACCGACACAATGTACCGACACAATGTACCGACACAATATACAGACACAATGTACCGACAAAATATACAGACACAATGTACCGACACAATGTACCGACACAATGTACCGACACAATGTACCGACAAAAATATACAGACACAATGTACCGACACAATGTACCGACACAATGTACCGACACAATGTACCGACACAATATACAGACACAATGTACCGACAAAATATACAGACATAATGTACCGACACAATGTACCAACACAATGTACCGACACAATGTACCGACAAAATATACCGACACAATGTACCGACACAATGTACCGACACAATGTACCGACACAATGTACCGACACAATGTACCGACACAATGTACAGACACAATGTACCGACAAAATATACAGACAAAATATACAGACACAATGTACCGACACAATGTACCAACACAATGTACCGACAAAATATACAGACACAATGTACCGACACAATGTACCGACAAAATATACAGACACAATGTACCGACACAATGTACTGACACAATGTACCGACACAATGTACAGACACAATGTACCGACAAAATATACAGACACAATGTACCGACACAATGTACCGACACAATGTACCGACAAAATATACAGACACAATGTACCGACAAAATTTACAGACACAATGTACCGATAAAATATACAGACACAATGTACCGACAAAATATACAAACACAATGTACCGACACAATGTACCGACAAAATATACAGACACAATGTACCGACACAATGCACCGACACAATGTACCGACAAAATGTACCGACACAATGTACCGACACAACGTACCGACACAACGTACCGACACAATGTACCACCACAATTTACCGACACAATGTACCAACTGAACGTATATTTGATTGACAATTTGCCATTGTGAACTACCCAAATAATTTATTTAAATTACAGAATATACCATTAGTTTTTCACTTTTTTTATCTACTGATATAGACTGCACAAAACTGTCAATAATTACTTTATGTACCGATTTTACATACACAATATAACTATATTACATAAACAATGAAACAATTACAACTACACAATGTAACAATATTATTAAACATTATACCGATAATAGCTTGACAACGTATCGATGTTTACTACATAAATACTACTAATTAGGTACACAATTTAACTGCAGAGTGTACCAACATTAACTGTACAATGTACCAATATTCATATACCGTTAATAACTACGCAATGTACTAAATGCTACAGTAGTAGGCATCCGTCCATCTCGGAAGATGATGGTAGCGCTCTAGGTTAGTCATCAGGCGTGTTTTTGAATGGCTCAGCAGACCGATCCTGGATCGACAGACTCTACCGCAGTGACCACAGTTGAAGCTGGATGTAGGGTTGAGGGCCTGTTTCTGCTGTGTTATCTTCTTTTTTGTCTTTTTATTTCCAGCTGTTGGTTGCGTAGTTGTTCTCCATTTAGGATGCCGTTGTGAACAACCTGTCACCACCCGTTCCGGTCGTCGGCGAGCTGTTCCCTATTGTCGAGGCTGATGCTAAATGCTATATATTTTTGATTTTTATAAAGTTCTAGCTGCAATATCATGTAAATTTAAAACACTTTAATTAATAAATTATCAATAAATTATTCCTCACTTACACTGGCAGAAAGTGATATCAAGCGTCCACAGACTGATGATAGCGTGGATATAAGTTATTTTCTTGAATGGAATGAAGTTGAGTTATCATTATGTGTTTTGCTCTTAATACATTTCTACAACATTTGATTTTTTTTTTAAATTCATTGATTGAGTATATGGGATCAGCTTGAGGTCCAATTGTAGCTAAAAAATATTGACCAATCTTTACAATAAAAGACGGAGAAATAAAAAAAAATATGATTACCAAATTTTATACAAAATAAAACAAAATGGTTTTACTATTAAATACTTTCTTTAAAAAAAAACCCGAGAAAAACAAACAAACAAACACAAAAAACATGTTTGTTTGTTTTTTTTTAGCACATTTCATGAATTATTTGTTGACAACCTCGTTAAATTATAATCATAGTTGAAAAAGTATACTGCTTATTTAATAACAATCATACAAATACACGATAAAAAAATATCTTACACCGACATTCAGAAATACAAATCAGCTAGCAATAGTAAACATTAACTTAATTTAAACTATTCATTTGATACCAAACTGGGTGTGGTAAGAATAAAAGGATGAAGTTGATGTTTTTATAAACACATCTGATGATATAAAAAGGATCAAAATATTTAAATTCTAAATACAGATAGGTAAACCATAAATATGTATAGTAAAATGTTGCTTAACTCTTGTTTATCACAAGCACCTCTATATATCGTTACTTACCTCCCTTGGACTTAATCTGTTCGTTTTGCCAGCCCTTTATTATATTACAAGTAGATAGATGATGGGTTGTTCTTGATGGTGAATTTATATTTTTAATCTATCACACTGATGTCATAAATTGAACACTAAATAAAAAATAAAACTGGAATGCATCTGTCATGATTACCAGCTTGAAAGGAAAAGAAACATTTAAATATACCAGAAGGTTCGGAAAGATTTACATGATTTCTTATTGAAGTCAATGGTGTTTATCTCAACGAATATCCCATACAGCAAACAAGCCGTTAGAATATTGCGTTTAATGTGTACATTCATCATAGAATTTTTTTTTAATATATTTTTTCAGACAGAAAAAAAATGGTCTGTATTTTACTATATATGATTAAACTCTAAATGATAAACCAATGTCTGCTAAAATCATTGAAAACTGCTTTTTTTTTAAATTTCCTTTAACCTATTTTTTTTTCTACCATGAAGTTTGACGTACTGTGGTTTAATTTGATTTGAGCCTAGCTGCTGAAATATTTAGGTAAGTGGAATAAATGGAAGTTATCGCCAAGTTGTTCAGTGAATACTGTAAAAATGTATGATTTTCATTATTCAATTTGTTTTATTTTGAATTTAAAATTGAAATAAATAACATCGTTTTAATGCGTTAAAACACACACACACACACACACAACTGACAATGAATAAACTATCATTCGATTTTATTTTACATATCATCACTAGCATGTGTATTAGAATGTTTCAAAAGATAATGGTGAAAAAAAAAATGTTTAATTCACTTTCGCATACCCCCCAGAAATGTGAGGTTTCGGGTCAGTAATACGTAAGCCAAATTATAGGAAAAAATATTGAGTCTAAGTGACTGCTCATTAGCATCAAACTTTTAAGTTTTTTTTTTGCAAAAGGGTCATTCCATGTCAACTCAACCAGTTTTTTGACAATTTTTCACCCGACCCTCTCAGATCTTTTTGAAATTTTCAGGGCTTGTTGTACATTCAAACTTGAGTGATTCCTGAAAATTTCAGACCATTTGGTCAAAAACTTTGTGAGATATGATTTTTTAAAGTTTTAAGGGTGGTCGCGAGTTCGTGTGACATTTACATTTTCGCGATATTTGAACGTGAATATTTCAAAAACTAAAAGAGGTATCAGACTGAAATTTTCAGTATGTACTCATTGTTTTATCCTGAGTTAAATGGTGTATTTATCTCAAGTGTAGCTTGCACAAAGAATGCCCTAAAAATTTCCAAACATTGCACTTCAGACATTTTTCATCAATATTTGACCCAGTATAGCCAAGAACCTATAAGACATGAAATGATGTTTGATATACAGTTAGTAAGTAACATATATGTGTATACTGTTTTGATAGAGAATTCCTGTTAATCAAATAACAGTGTACTCATGTTGGGCCCCTTTAAGCATCATGGTCTGCTTTTCTCTCATAAAGCCAAGCTTTCTCACTGTTTGTCAACTCTGATCTGGATGTAGAGACATCAATAGCAGTGTCACAGGGTATTCCCTATGACAGTGCACTAAATGAATGGTTATGTTTAACGGAAGACAGAGGAGGTGCGATTTAGTGACGGTTGTTGTTGTTGAAGGAGAGAATACATTGTTTTGACTAACCTCGAGTATTGTTGTTTGTATTCATTTATAAGTATATTGTGATATCTGGGGGCTCGTCCAAACTGGGCTGTGTATGAAGGTCGCACAGGTACGTCACACGTGTACTTTTGTTATTAACATGGATCCCAAATCTCAAGATGATTTGTTTGAATTGTACCGTCAAAAAGGGGTCTCATTAGAACTAAAAGGCGAGAAGTTAAGTGGATTTATTGAAAATGCAATGGCGAGAGCGAGAGAGGCAATTAAGAATGTTGGAAATTGAAATAGAAAAGGAAAAACTGCGAGTAGGTAGAGAAGATATCAAGAGCGAACAGAAGGCAACATATGCAGACACGTGGAGGCCGAAACTTCAGAATTTTAATGAACAGGTAGACCTGATGGATGCATACCTGCAACGATTCAGAATTCATGCAGAAAGCGCTGGTTGGCCAAAGAAAGAATGGGGCAAATTTCTATATAATTTACTCTCAGGAAAGGCCCTTCAAGCATGCATGTCTTTCACCATGTCTGACTTGGAGGACTATGATAGGATGTGCGAAGTCTTGCTTACCAGGTTCGGACTGACGGAAGAAGGCTACCGCAGGAAGTTCCATGAAGCTACACCTCAACCAGGGGACACGTTCCACCAGTATATGGACCAAGTACAGTTGTATTTTGACAGGTGGGTGCATCTATCTAGGGCCGAGCTAACTTATACAGCTCTTCGAGATCTTGTGCTACGAGACAAGATTTACCAGTCATGTGATTCTGTGCTGGTGGCGTTTCTCAAAGAACGTAAGCCGACCAGTTTGACGGTGGCAGTACAGCTTTGTCAGCAATACGCAACGGCCCACCCAGAGAGGAGCATGGGAGTTGAAAGTGTTGCCGAATTATCTTTCGCTGCAACGGTGGCGGGTGTGTCCAGGAATAGAGTGACAACCAGTGGTCGAGAGACCGTGATCTGTTTTAATTGTGGGAAGGCTGGTCACATGAGAGCCAGCTGCGACCTGGAACAGAAGGGTCCTAGATGCAGTTACTGCCGTAGATGGGGTCATAGGGCACGGCAGTGTAGGACTGCCAATCGAGCCGCAATGTGTATGGAGGTGAGTGCCGGAGGGAGACAGGATGTCGTAGAAGCATATCAACCGGGTCAGAATTTCACACCGGACCACCGCATGGACTATGCAGGGTCACTGAAATGTCGTCGGGGAAAATTAGAGTTTTATCCTGGACTAGACGGCGATCAGAAGGTTAGAGTTCTACGGGACACAGGCTGCACCACGGCAGGCGTAAGACGCTGCTTTGTGTACCGCTCGCAACTAACGGGAAGGACCCTGTCATGTATGACCTTTGGGGGTAACATTGAAACGTAACCAACTGCCGTCATACAAGTTACGACCCCATTCTTCTCTGGAGAATTAGAGGCCTGTGTGTTGGAGAATGCAACCGCTGATTTGATAATAGGGAACATAAGGGGTGTGCAACAACACACTTTAGCTGGTTTACAGTTGTGGCAACAACATCATGCAGTTGATAGCCAGGCAGGGGCAGCGGTGACCCGAGCACAAAGGAAACGAGAAGAGGGAAATGCAGTAGGAAACAACCGAGACATTATGAAGGCGATGTCATGTCAAACAGAAGTCAGGCATGGGAAGGAGATGTCATGTCAGACAGAGGTCAGGGAGATGAAGGAGGCGGCATGTCAGACAGAGGTCATGCAGATGGAGGTCATATCAGACAGAGGGTATACAGATGACGAATGTGGAATGTCAGGGGAGGTCAGGCAGAATGTTGAGGCGACCTGTCAAACAAATTATACGACAGAGTAAGGCAGTACAACAGAAGGTGAAGGACGATAAAGATTGTTGTCATGACGACGCCGTAAAGATTAAGAAACATTCCGTTGACTACAAAACGCAGGAGAATGTTGAGACGACGTTGAACGTTAAGACTATGCAGAACGTTGAGGCAGCAGGTCAGACTTCCGTGCAGGTACTCAGGGCTGACAGTGCAAATGATTCAGGACTTATGTATTACGAGACGTGTGGGATATTCAACGCTAGAGTAACCGAAGGGTGTTGCTACCACCAGACTTCACAGTTATGGTGGAGGTGCTACCTGGGACCAGGTGGTGGAAACGTTATCTAAACAACCGAGAGATGACAGAACCGGCATCAAGGACACATGTGTTTGGAAGGCAGACGACGGCAGCCCTAAAGACACTTACTTAGTGATTGAGTAGATATAACTATTGTTATGTTATTTGAATTTATTGTAATTTTTTTCGTTATAATATATGTATTCGATGTCATGTTACCATAATTGCCATTATTTGGTCATTTTGTTAGTAATGAATATTACTAATTAGGACATTCGGTTGGATAGGATACATTTTAAATTATTTGTTTATTGAAGGGGAAGATGTCCCAGAACTATTATTGTGATTATCTGGCATTTTATTAATACTTACACTCAATGTAATACATTTTGGTTGTTAACATTGTGTATGGGAGATTATTGTTTTCACTGTGTGTTACTGTTGTGATGGAGGTTTGTTGGGTTTCACGGCCACATCAGGATTGGGTACCTGGGTTTATTTTTGTTCTTGATGATGTTATTGATTGTATTTGGTTATTTTTTTTTATAAGTAGGGGTATCGTTAACGAAAAAAAAAACAATTAGCATTGTTTCTATCAAGGTGGAGGGTATGTCACAGGGTATTCCCTATGACAGTGCATAAAATGAATGGTTATGTTGAACGGAAGACAGAGGAGGTGCGATTTAGTGACGGTTGTTGTTGTTGAAGGAGAGAATACATTGTTTTGACTAACCTCGAGTATTGTTGTTTGTATTCATTTATAAGTATATTGTGATAAGCAGCAAATCGTGATGCTCAAGGGTCGGTCACGTTTCCTTGAAACATTTGAACAGTGAAAAGTGTGGTCCAGATGATTTAAACAACTTGTCAAACACTGCTGCTGATATCTATAATACAAATTTTACATCATGTGTTCCGGTGTCTGTCATCGCGACTTCCGTCTGTCATCGCTACTTCCGTCTGTCATCCAACATGGCGGCACAAACAATTCAAAGATGGCAGAAACATTTACTGTTTTCTTCTTAACATGCATGATCCGGCTACCAACTGGCCAGCCGAGTAAGAATTGTCTCCTACATGGCTGCCAGAAATGACATTGGACCAGCCATATGTTTAGTGCCGAGGTGACAAAACACCGTACACTAACATTCGGCAGGTAATATCGTGAATGCCAAATGGCAATCACAATGTAATACTGTTTTCGACCGCCTCAATCATTATCAAAGGGCAATAAGCGATCTTAGGAGAAGTAACACAAAATCATGCCAACATTTTCTGAGATACTCTCCGAAACAAATTTTAAACCGAAAGGTGGTTCCAAAGGTCTATTTATATCTCACAGTAACGTAATAAATCTATGGTGTTCAACTTGTTATTAAATGATTAGCGATCATAAAAGAAATATTTACAGAAATCGTTCAATTAATATTCTGTATTATGTTCCACAATCTCAATTTTAAACAAAAATTATGGATACCTAAATATAATGTAATATTTATATTGTTTAAATTGTTATTATTTCTAAAATATGTCTATTTCTAATGTACAATTATTTCCCTTTATTACTAACCTAAAATACGTCACATTTTTTTTTCATTTTTGACTATTATGTCACATGAATGAATTGAATAAGGGTTGAGTTTGAGAAGCGCCGTACACAACGTTTACAATGCAAACTAACCCATTTATGATGGGGGCTTCACACAGAGGGTGTATCGAGGGGGCCCAGCTTGAGGAAGACCCCCAAAATATTTCTTAAACTAAATATTAAGTACATTATCTCATGTCAAAATGTAGTGGCTCCCGAAGAAGCCTAAAATCCCTTGGTTCGGCATAGGCTTCACAGAACTATAATGTTGAAAGCTTTGATATGTCTTTCTTTTTTAAGAGGACTAATGTTTTCTGCGTCTGCGGCCTCAACTGCATTGATGAAATAATATGTTTTTAATTGAAGGTCAGCTAAAAGCTACACAACGATTATTTCTTCTCGGGACCAAGCTTGAGAAGCGTCAAAAAATTATCTCATGTCGAAATGCAGGGGCAGCCCCCAAAGAGGCCAAGCCCACCGGCCCCCTAACTCCCTAGGTTCTGCACTGCCGGGTCGGCAATTTTTCTTAGTTAATTGTACTATGCTACAATGTGTATAACAGTAGATAAACCACCTGATAAACATGTAGCGTTTTGCTTAACACAAGCACTCACTCATGTCTCTCTTTTTTTTTAATACGCCATGTTGAACATCATAAAACATTAAATGAATAACTGTTTGGAAAGGAGTCCATTAAAATATTATGAAGGAATATGATTTTAAGAGTTGTTGTTTATGTTTACCCATAGTGAGGATTATTTTCTTTGGGAGGAACTATTTAACATATGAACTTTATTTGATGTATTATTAGGTGTCCCTGTTCTCAAATGTATTTTGGCTACAATAATCTGTTCATGTCCTCGGGGCCACTGCGAGTATATAGAATGATTGTTAACGCGCTAAAATATATATCACCATTTTCAACTCCAACTGTGTGCCTACTCGCCGGTCCGGGTACCGGGCCTTTGATAACTAGTTATTTCAAATATGTGATGACGACATGCTAGAAATAGAAGGCGTTTGTCAAGTATCCGCTGAATAACTGTTATGGCGCCAGTATGAACTTCTATGTTAGAACTTAATGTATCAAAAAAAAAAAAAGACCAGCCAGCCATTCTGGGACACCCTTCAACTCATGTAGTATCTGAACCACAGCTTTACCCATTAATTCACCAGTTGATCTTGGAAGTTGTAGAATTGTCAGAAGCTCTTCAACCTTCACTCAAGACACAACAATTGGCATTCGATCAACTAGCTCGTCTGATTGGCCACCAACATCTGGTAGTAATTTTCCATCAAAATGAGCAACTAATGATGTGTTTGGCACAAACATCTCCTTCTGGTTTACTGTGACTGATTGGAAAACATTTTTTCTAGCTCTATATATTGTACTTGTTGACAGTGATACTGTTGTTGATTCATCAGCTGGAAAAATTCAACTTTCAACTCCATCTGCCTATCACTTCGACAGCCTTTGTTCTTGCCAAGCTTAACATATTTCTCGTACAATGCTTTCAGCTTGGCAACAGCATTGGGTTTCTGTGTCGTTGGGATGTGCGCTATAAACCATATAGCAAAAACTTCATCGATCACATTTGAGCAGCTTCCAGAGAGAGAAAGCTTCTGACTCTTTAAGTAATAAAGCAAACAACGCAGAGTGAGCCCCATAGTTGGTAGGCTGTTATAACAAGTGACTAAATCAAGAGATGCTAACTGTTGACCAATCAACCAGACATCAATTTCAGATCTAGTTTTGAAAGTCTTTTGAGGTACAGAAGCCATATTAATTATTACAATTGAATCTAAATCTTAAATATGAAAAAAAAGAACGCACAGCATTGTACATTGCAGAATGAATAATGCGGAATTAACAATTAAAATGTCAATAATAGTATACTACAAAGACAATTTAAAAAATCCACTCCAAAATTGCATCATATAGGCTTACGAACAAATATCTATATATTTGTATAAATTATTGGACTAATAATATATACAATTTATATAAATAAATTTTATATATATTTAAACTTTTAATCATTTTATTATGAAAGATTATGCTAACCATATTCAATGCACACAGGACCATTATATAGCTATAAAATGGTCTTGTGTGTATTGAATATAGTTAGCATAATCATTCATAATAAAATGACTACAAGTTTAAATATATATAACATCAATTATTTATAAATTGTGTATATTATTAGTCCAATACTTTATAAAAATATATAGATCTTTGTTCGTTTGTGCTTTGTATATGGCTATAAAAACATCAATCAATTTTTCTCTAAGAGTTAGACCGGCAACACTCACGCCTCGTCCCTGCTTACGAATATGCCAAAAGAAGGAGACCCTTTGAGCAGTCTGTTAATGTCAATCTTTTTGACTGAAATTTTTACTGGTTACCTAATACATCAATCCTCATCCATTAATGCCTTATGCGGTTAAATTTGAAAAAAAAATTTTTTTTGAAACACTCTAATGTGTATATTATTGTGAGGTCAGAAATCTATTGTAATGGAGTAGAATGACTTAATAGAGAATTGTCTTAGTGCAAACTTTATTTTATACATGAAACGGTGTCACATTATAAACTAAATGGTGTCACATTATAAACTAAATGGTGTCACATTATAAACTAAATGGTGTCACATTATAAACTAAACGGTGTCACATTATAAACTAAACGGTGTCACATTATAAACCAAACGGTGTCACATTATAAACTAAATGGTGTCACAATATAAACTAAATGGTGTCACATTATAAACTAAATGGTGTCACAATATAAACTAAATGGTGTCACAATATAATGATGCCCCAACCCTCACTACGCCTCTGTTCCATTCTCCCCATGATGTTTGCATATACTTTCATCTCCTGCTCGCAAGACCTTCTCCAGGTGGTCTTTGGGTAGCTGACCTTTCCCTGGCCTTCAGGATTCTCACCTGAGTGATATTTTTTTTTTTAAAATGAGTAGACGTGCTTTATTTTATGGCGTGAGTAAAACTTTGTATCTACCAGTAGCTCCAGGTCTCCAACCTCCAATAAAGAGGAAGTGATACGTCTTCAACAAAACTTGCATTTTAAATCTGTGAAGTCCCCGTAATGAAGACATGTTTATCTCTTAGATTCTATAAAACACGAAAGGGTTCAATTTTGTACTGCCTTTCTGGCAGCTACACTAAAAGTGAATAATGTAAGTACTAAGGGAGACATAGAGGAAGCTTTATGACTTGAAAAATATGTTTGTTCCCCCCCCCCTCCCACGAACCAGGGACCACTAGGTCTTCACGTGATTTAAACCGTTCTATCATCCGTCCCATTTGAAGTTTAAGTAGATCATAATAGATCTTTAACAAAACTGATTTTCTCCAAGCAGCCGTAGAAATTCCAATCAACTACTCTGCGTTGGTCCCTACTATAGTTCTCATATAAATTGGGCAGCTGTATCGACTCGCAGCATGGGGCTTAGTTTTTATAATCGATACCAATATTCTCTACCATGCAAAGCACTTTTCAGACTGTTTCAATAACATGCGCGTTATTTTATAATAAATTCAATTCTTTTTTTTTTCCACTTTGACAACGGGCAATTATAACCGCACTGAAAAAGATTGTTTGATAGATTATAAATTATCTTTCCATGAAACTGCGAGCGGTGTAAACAACCTAGTTTATGATGTACACAACTAATATAAATTAGATTCAATAATAAAATAAATTGCTAATGTCGATATCGTCAGTAATTAAATTACTGAACCTTCTACATCACATATATATTACATTCATTTGCCAGCCACAAATTAACCTTGTGTGAATTAAATTAAAATCTTACAACTATAGCGTGTGATCAATCCTCATTGTCTGCCCTTGACAGTTGCTGGCTATCGGAGTCAAGGATACAGGGATGAAGCAAATAGAATTAATGATCTTGTGTTTGACTTTATTCGTAACTCTACTTACTGAGATCTTGTAATACAAACAGCAATAGTGAAAGTATTAGTTAATTGAACTCAGTATTAAAATGATAACAATTTGAATGTATAATCTATTTTAATTCAAATTTCACTAATGACAATAGAAACAAAAATTAATGTGTGATTAATAGAAAAAATATTGCATAATTTTATTTTATTTAAATGTTGTAATATAAGTAGAACAAAAAATAAATGTGTTATTTTATTTGATTGAAAATGTAAAAATGACATCGCAAATAATGAATAATTTTTTTTATTGAAATATGAAACATAACTAAATTTAGTAAATTGCGTGTTTTGTGTGTATAGTGTGTATGTGTATGTCTGTGTGTGTGTGTGGTCAGATAATTCACGGATCTTGTTTGGTGTGATCCACATGAATTGATCAGTGGCAGACTTAGGGTCGGTGAGGGTGTGGGGTTGCCCAGAGCCCTGACCTGTGTCCGACCCCAGAATTCCTAGATTTATACAGATTGCATTCTCTTTTTTTTTGCTGTCAGTCTTTTTTTTTAAAGCTCAATAATTTCTTCTGCGCCCTAGTGGCGTCAACCGACATCTGGTTGTCATCAAGATAAATGAATTGACATTTGAAGTGTCGGGGGTTACCGTGTGCAACATGAGTACATGACTATATACATGCCGTCTGCATGTGCACAGCAGTATTACACGACTATATACTTGTGGCAGACATGTGCACAGCAGTAGTACATGACGATATACTTGTAGTAGACATGTGCACAGCAGTAGTATATGACGATATACTTGTAGTAGACATGTGCACAGCAGTAGTACATGACGATATACTTGTAGTAGACATGTGCACAGCAGTAGTACATGACGATATACTTGTAGTAGACATGTGCACAGCAGTAGTACATGACGATATACTTGTAGTAGACATGTGCACAGCAGTAGTACATGACGATATACTTGTAGTAGACATGTGCACAGCAGTAGTTCATGACGATATACCTGTAGTAGACATGTGCACAGCAGTAGTACATGACGATATACTTGTAGTAGACATGTGCACAGCAGTAGTACGTGACGATATACTTGTAGTAGACATGTGCACAGCAGTAGTATACGACTATATACTTGTAGACATGTGCACAACAGTAGTATATGACTATATACTTGTAGTAGATATGCGTTTATTTGTGTCTTGCTTTCTAGAGTTATATAAACACCTAAGTAGAAAGGGTTTTGAAAAATGTAACCAAGTTTTATAAAAAAAAAGCATAAATTATATTAAGTATGTTATTCGAATGTCTCAATATAAAAGCCAAGACAGCAGTTGAAACAAAGCATTCAATGCATCATTTTGGAAATCTTAATTCACTTTAAAAGATTGTTTGAATGTATCATTAATATAATTGTTAGAATCTATCATTAGTGTAGTTGTTAGAATCTGTCAATAGTACAGTTGTTAGAATATATCATTGGTACAGTTGTTAGAATCTATCATTAGTATAATTTTTAGAATCTATCAATAGTACTGTAATTAGAATCTATCATTAGTACTGTAATTAGAATCTATCATTTGTATAGTTGTTAGAATATATCATTAGTATAATTGTTAGAATCTATCATTAGTGTAGTTGTTAGAATATATCAATAGTACAGTTGTTAGAATATATCATTAGTAGAGTTGTTAGAATCTATCATTAGTATAATTGTTAGAATCTCTCATTAGTACTGTTATTAGAATCTATCATTTGTATAGTTGTTTGAATCTATCACTAGTATAATTGTTAGAATCTATCATTAGTACAGTTGTTAGAATCTATCACTAGTATAATTGTTAGAATTTATCATTAGTATAGTTTTTGTGAAAGCGATTGAATCGCTAAGTTCTAATATAATACAGAGATCAATGGACGACTATATGTTAAAAAGAAAACACTTGAGAACAATCAATCTTTATATGTATTGGAATGCCCCGAAACAAACTTGAGTACGTTCTCTCCAACTGCAGCTGAAACAAAGTTATCATTATGTCTTCAATCCATTTCGTATACCATTTTATTATTCATCAATATCGGTATTGTTTGTTTGTAAAAAGAAGACATATCAAGTGACCGGTGCTCTGGTTTAATACATTCATTGTGTGAGACAATATTGATGTATTTAGTCTGTTTCCATAGTTACACTGAAACACGCTATCTTGTTTGTGCTTAAGTAAAAATGAAAAGAAAAAAAAAATAAAGAAAAATTCAACAGCTAGAAAGGAGCAAAAAAAAAATCTATATGAACTACAACAATACAATGTGTAAGCCAGATGGATGAACCAGACCAGATAAGATGAATTATTCAATTAGTCTCAGGATGTAACAGACGATATTACTTAACTAATGACTAGCGACTAATAGACGATTTTAAAAAAAAAAAAAAACTACCTTTGAACTCATTGATTTAACAGAAGATGAATCTGGCGGTAATTTAGGGCAGACCTTCCAGACGTGCCCCAACTCGCTGGTTGGTGGAAATATCAGATCTACCAGGATAAAATAAATAGTCTTTGATGATAACATTAAGTACAAGTTACATTTACATTTTATTAGACTGAAAGTTAAAATTTTAGAAGTTAACTGAATATATTGAACATTGTCAGCTTACTGTGTAGACTAGATGCCATAAAAAAAGAAATAAGTTATCGAACAAAGTAATATTTGTATGAAGTCTTGGAATGCAGTAGGCTATCTAAAATATATGGGATGTATGTACATAAGAATTACAGAATGAACGTGCTATATTGACACAAGTATTCAAAAAAAGTAATCCATAAAGTATTTAAAAAGTAATCCATAAAGTATTTAAAAAGTAATCCATAAAGTATTTAAAAAGTAATCCATAAAGTATTTAAAAAGTAATCCATAAAGTATTTAAAAAGTAATCCATAAAGTATTTAAAAAGTAATCTATAAAGTATTTAATAAAAACAACTTCCACCAATTGTGGTACTTTCCTTTTTATTAGTGTATCACCTAAGTATTGATTCACAATAGTTGTAAACAAATATGGCGGCTTTCGGAAAAATCATTTTCAATGGACGATGCGCATTCTATATAATGGTCCTATCTGTTGCACCCTGCTGGTGTGGGTTCTATCCCAATTATCCTTGTCCCGGCCCTATGATGTTCTCCAAGTCTTAAGGCCTTCATTGACTGGAAGCGTTTGACCGCTTGCTTAGGGCATCACACAACCTTAGCCCCCCCCCCCCCCATGTTAACTGATATTTTACTTCCTGCGTTTTGTCTGGCCCCCTCTGCTTATTTGTTCTAAGTAAAATGTATTACCTGCCCCCCCCCCCGCTATTGCAGGCCCCTGCTGTAGATTATTGGATGTTGTACACAGCACAGATAGTTGAACTAAGCTGTGACATTATACTGATTCCGTTACGTCAGTGGACGTAATATTTCAATCTGTATTCGCCTCTCCTGATTAATCTTGATTCACAATGTCACCCCGTCTGAGAAATGACGTCAGCTCGAAGACGATCCAGACTGCTGTGTTATTGCAACGAATAACTCCATGGAACTTAAAAAAGCATCCGTTTCCATACTTTTGACGTAATGAATCCCCTAGAGAGAGAGAGAGAGAGAGAGAGAGAGAGAGAGAGAGAGAGAGAGAGAGAGAGAGAGAGAGAGAGAGAGAGAGAGAGAGAGAGACGGGCAAGTAAACAGGAACCATATTAAGCCACACGTCACCCACTTTAACAACACTTATTAATTCAATAACAAGTTTGATATTACACCACTATACACCCATACCTCGTTTTACGGCCTAGATACGTTCCACGAAATTTGGCCGCTAAGTGAAAAGCCGTATAGGAAATCAATCGTTCTAGTACAAATCCATACAAATTCAATGAGATCGGTTCCAAGCTTTTTAAATATATAACATGGTTTATCATTCAAAATGTATTTTCTCTTTTTTTTTCATTTAAATTAAAGTTACATACACTTGTACATAAAATAATAACAAATTCCAAAAATCAACACTAGTCTATAAACAAAAATGAAACACTTTTATGTAACATAAAATATGAATATGTATAATTTTTTAGAGTATTTTCGAAAAAAAAATGCTCTATTGTCCCCGTTTTGTCTGTCTGTCTGTCTGTCCGTCCGTCCGTCATCACCCTATATCTCAACAACCATAGGTCCTAGACCCATGATGTATATATCATTTTGTAGGTCTTGGCTGCCATGTGTACATCAAAAGTTCATTTTGCGATAGGACCTCTGAGGGCCGGGCTTCAGGGCTCCTAAGGGGCTTATATATTATATATATACACCTTGTACGTTCAATAACCCATTCATTTGGTGCGAAATACTGCAGCACGTAGTTTCACCAAGATTTATTAAGAAACTCATCAAATGAAATAGTAAGCTTGTGTTCTGAGTTTAATTGAAAGTATCAGAGCTATGCAACAATTGACGGAGTTTTCGGACGATTAAATGACTACAATTTCGAATGTTTTCAATTATGAGTCCTATTTCAGTAACCACAAACCACTTGTAGTTAGATTTAAGAGACAATAATGTTTTTTTCAAATATAAAGAAACGTCTTTGTAATATTTTTTTTACAGATATATGCATTACACAATTGTATTTATAAACATTTCCAAAATTTACAAATATTTACTGAAAGCTAACAAACGTACTGATACATAATACGAAAATGAGCTAACACGTCCTGTGTCCAGAATGGAACAGGCTTAATTGCTTATTTTTTAAATGAAGAAATGGTAACCTGCAGATCAATGACGTCATCATTTTTCGCTGGTAAGGATGGGCCTGGCTTACAGCAATTGTCCAACGTTGTTTGTCTTGCCTTCTTGTCTAGTTCATTCTTCAATGAGTTATAACTGCTAATGGCTGAGTTGATTCCTTGAGAAATTGAGCGCTACATCTGACGTCAGGATCGTTTTCAAGGAGGAGGTTCCCTATCAGCTTCAAGTAGAGCAAACACATCTCGTTCGTTGAAATCTTCCAAGCCGAGATCTTCTACTAGATCCAAAATATTTTGCCTAATTTCAGGAAGAAAATTAACTTCTGTATCCAGTACCGAACCTAGGGATTATAGGGCCCCTCATTGGAGGTCCCAGCACTTTGACATTCGACAACATGACATGAGATAATGTACTTTATATTTAATGTACAAATATATTTGGGGGCCCCTCTAGCTAAGGCCGGGGGGGGGACTTTTGAATTTGGACCCTCTCCCTAGGTACGCTTCTGTCTGCATCAGTATTTTTTACCCATTTTTGCCATATTTTTTTCAATTTTTCAATATTTGTTGTCAATTTTAATTCCTTCCATCATTCATTGTCGCTGTCAACAGTATCCTTAATGTTATAGTTTTTCCAAAATGTTTTAATTGAAAATTCACCATTGATTTCCCTTATGCTGAGTTGTCGGAAAGTTCGGTGTAGGTAATGTGCCTTAAAAGTGCCTATTGCACCCTTATCCATTGGTTGGATTAGTGCTGTTCCATTTTTCAGAAGGTACTTAATCATGACATCTTCAGATAGTTCGGATAAATTAGGTAGGATGCCCTGGTGCATTAAACAAAATAATCAATATTTTTTCCCTTTTGTACAAAAGTGTTTTTTTTTTGGCCGTTATAGCGAAACATTTTAGGCCGTAAATCGAAAACGTGCCATAAATGATGAAGGCCGTTATAGCGAAATGCCGTATAAAGAGCGGCCGTATAGCGAGGTATGAGTGTATAGTATTTTGGTTATAACCCGATTCAAATCGATAACCGAATGAGTAAAACGTCACACAGAAACCGAAAGATCGTAATAAAGACGCTCCGAAATCGTACAAACGGATCATCGTGATTTTTCTTTATCACATTTCTATCATTAAGCTGTTTCTAAGGTTTTTGCTGTATTCATGTATCGAAATGAATGTATTTATATGGCTTCATCAATCTTGCTGTTATACCGAAGATGTAATGCATAATGCTTCCATTGATCTTTCTCCCACTATAAATATGTATGTAGAACATCCCAGAAACAATATAGGTGATCAAATTTTTTTTAATACGTTTGAATAAACTATGGCTATTGTAGGTTTGTGGGTTTGGCAGTGTGAGGGTTTAGAAGTTTGGGGTTAAGTATCATGCATGAAAAAGCATTTCGTTTCATGCAGATGTTTGCGTAAGATTTTTTTATAGTCAGGATATAACACTTTTACATTTATGTAAACAAACATCTACAATAGTTACATCTGTGTACACAAACATCTACACTAGTTACATCTGTGTACACAAACATCTACACTAGTTACATCTGTGTACATAAATATCTACACTAGTTACATCTGTGTTCACAAACATCTACACTAGTTACATCTGTGTACACAAATATCTACACTAGTTACATCTGTGTACACAAATATCTACACTAGTTACATCTATGTAAACAAACATCTACACTAGTTACATCTGTGTACACAAACATCTACACTAGTTACATCTGTGTACACAAATATCTACACTAGTTACATCTATGTAAACAAACATCTACACTAGCTACATCTGTGTACACAAACATCTACACTAGTTACATATGTGTACACAAACATCTACACTAGTTACATCTATGTAAACAAAAATCTACACTAGTTACATCTATGTACACAAACATCTACACTAGTTACATTTATGTACACAAACATCTACACCAGTTACATCTGTGTACACACATATCTACACTAGTTACATCTGTGTACACACATATCTACACTAGTTACATCTGTGTACACAAATATCTACACTAGTTACATCTGTGTACACAAATATCCATACTAGTTACAACTATGCAAACAAATATCTACACTAGTTACATCTGTGTACACAAACATCTACACTAGTTACATCTGTGTACACACATATCTACACTAGTTACATCTGTGTACACACATATCTACACTAGTTACATCTGTGTACACAAATATCCATACTAGTTACAACTATGCAAACAAATATCTATACTAGTTACAATGTCAACATTTTTTTATCATCCAACTAAATGAAGTATTTAGCCATACAATCTTTTACATCGATGAATATAGTGTACGATTTCAATTTATTATAAAACACAAGCAATTAAACCTGTTCCATTCTGGACACAGGACGTGTTAGCGCATTTTCATGTTATGTATCAGTACGTTTGTTAGCTTTCAGTAAATATTTGTAAATTTTGGAAATGTTTATAAATACAATTGTGTAATGCATATATCTGTAAAAAAAATATTACAAAGACGTTTCTTTATATTTGAAAAAAACATTATTGTCTCTTAAATCTAACTACAAGTGGTTTTTGGTTACTGAAATAGGACTCATAATTGAAAACATTCGAAATTGTAGTCATTTAATCGTCCGAAAACTCCGTCAATTGTTGCATAGCTCTGATACTTTCAATTAAACTCAGAACACAAGCTTACTATTTCATTTGATGAGTTTCTTAATAAATCTTGGTGAAACTACGTGCTGTAGTATTTCGCACCAAATGAATGGGTTATTGAACGTACAAGGTGTATATATATAATATATAAGCCCCTTAGGAGCCCTGAAGCCCGGCCCTCAGAGGTCCTATCGCGAAATGGACTTTTGATGTACACTTGGCAGGCCAAGACCTACACAATGATATATACATCATGGGTCTAGGACTTATAGTTGCTGAGATATAGGGCGTTCCATTATTAATATAGCTTATATAGTAAAAAACGGTACTTTATAAGGCCCCTTTTACGGCCCTGAGAGGTCAGATCGCAAAATGGAAAAAAGTCATTTCTTGGCAGGCCAAGACCTACAAAATGATATATACATCATGGGTCTAGGACTTATGGTTGTTGAGATCTAGGGTGATGACGGACGGACGGACAGACAGACAGACAAAACGGGGACAATAGAGCATATTTTTTCGATAATGCTCTAAAAATATTTCACTGAGGGGTATATAGCTTAATTAATTGTAAGTTAAAAACAGTTAAATTGTATAGGAGGAGGTGTCATATGGCACCTAGATTTCCCGGGCAAAGCCAGGTTTTACAGCATATAAACCAGAATTTTTTAATTAGACTCCCATCAAACCTTTGATGTCACACAGTACAAGTGATGAGATGTCCATTTATTAATCTATTTTTTAACACGCATTTTTAATAGGATATTTGTGTTTTAATCTTTTCACTATATTCCCACAATAGTCAACATTGCAGTGTCCATAGAAGGCAACCGTGGGTAACGAGCTTGGATAATACCAGAAACCTTCATCAAGTTTCATCGGGGTTCATAGTAAAGATGTTTATCATGTTTATCTCTTGATCTTACGAGCCAATAACAAATGCTGTTATTCAAAATGCCCAATTTAATCCTACTCACCATGGGCGAATGTACAATGGAGGCATCTAGGAAGACTCGCTAGGATTCGAGCCCTTAGCCAACACAATTCAGGTTTGGGCTGACAGCTAAGGCGCCACTGAACACCATTATCGATATCATAATCTCAACATAATAAATGACAACAAACAGTGATCGTATCAAATTACATGATGTTTCAGTTATGGTTTACATCAGTGGTTCCCAAAGTGGTCCGTACGGACCCCCAGGGGTCCCTGGTATCATTCAGGGGGTCCGTGGAAAATTATAATTCATTTGGGGGGTCCCTGAACAACTTCAGGGGGTCCGCATAAGGTTTAATGTAAAAGAGTAAAATGATAATCCATTTTTATTATTATGGAAATTAAAATAAAAGAAACAATAAATAAACTAGTAGTGCCAGCTAATTAAATTAATAACAAGTATAACAGGGTGAGAGACAGACGGCCGACTACAAATAGGAATGAAATAACACCACTGCATGCACTAATTTGTCTACAATATATAAACAAAAACTATAAAATAGTTTACATCTTACATCGAGTTAAGTTCTATATTATGCTGATACAAAGTGTATAAACACATTTTCCCAGTCTTAGACAAAAAGATAAGGAATTAACGTTTTTTCAAACAGTCAAATAAAATATCTGAACTAGACGATGATGGACTGTTGCTTCTTGTAACATTTCTTTATTGATTGCAAAGTAAGGAAAGCTGCATTATTATTTTACCAGCTGTAAGTGAGGTAATACACACATATTTGCACAAACCAGCTTTCGATTTTATAAAAAGAATTCCAATGAGTAATAATATAGTACAAAGAAGGATTGACGAAATGGCCCAGTCCGTAGAAAGTCCTATATGTAATTACTTTAAAAAAAAACCCTGAATTTTCTGTACAGCTTGATGAGTCCACTATACCAGGAAACGAAACTCTACTTTTAGCTTATGTAAGATTTGTAAAAGAAGAAAAATTTGTTCAAGAATTCTTATTGCCTAAATGTTTGGAGACAAAATTTGAAACGTTATTTACTGAATTAAAAAGATTGTTCGATGTAAAAGCTTTACCCTTGACTAATACCGTTTCTCTTGCTACTGACGATGCTCCGGCAATGGTAGGAGGATACCGAGGCTGTCTGGCATACTTAAAACAAGCTGCACGTAATGTATTTTCAGTACTTTGTGTCATTCATCGACATCATTTTATCACAAAAAATCTTAGTGAACGTTTGCATATATCACTAGATTATGCCATTAAAGAAGTTAATAAAATCAGAAGGAATGCCTTAAATGAGAGATTATTTTCTCAACTTTGTTAAAAAATGACGAAGTCTATAACCTTTTACTTCACACAGAAGTACGTTGGTTATCTAATGGTGCATGTTTAAATCGATTGTATGCGCTCTATGATTCAGTGTTGGAATTCCTGGAAAGCAAAGACAATGATTTGCGACACAATTTAATTAAGTCAAAGAGTGAAATAGCCCATATGACTGATTCATTTGGCAAATTTAACGAAACTAATTTAAACCTACAAGGTGACAAATTAATATTAATCAAAATTAAAAGCGTATTGTCTGCGTTTGAGGCAAAACTTTTTCTGTGCAAAAAAAACTTGGAAAGCGGAGAATGGTCTCAGTTTCCACTTTTTGAACAAGGATACCACAAATTCTGTTTTTTAAAAACAGCTCCCAATTTTATATCCTGCATTATGGGTTATTGTACAGAAGTTGTTGACTCTCAGTCTTCCTATTTGGTAGAACATGGTTTCAGTGCCGTGGATTCATTGCCGTTATAAACCTCATCACACACAAACACTACAGAAACCAACCAGAAATTAGTGTTCGTGGGAATTTGTGGTCACTACTCACAAACATTGAGCTGGAAATAAATACTCCCATAACATCATTTCAACTCATTATTTTTTTTTATTTTAAACAAAAATTATAATTTCTATAAATACTTCTTTAACAAAATGTTGTTTTTTTTTAATTTATAATTTTCATACCATGCATTTATGCAACTTTTTCACTTAGGGGTCCGTGGGCAAGTTTTGACTATAAAAAGGGGTCCATGGGTCAAAAAAGTTTGGGAACCACTGGTTTACATTTTTAAAATATCACCACATATCAGTTGTTATGTCTGTCATTATAATATTGCTGTTATTAGATTCCATGCGCATGTTTACAATTATAATTTATTGTTCTACGTTTCATTTTTATGCAAATCTTTATTATGATACCACATATAAGTCGCTATATTTATCTTTATGATAATGCCATGTATCAGTCACTATATTTATCTTTATGATAATGTCATGTATCAGTCGCTATATTTATCTTTATAATAATGTCATGTATCAGTCGCTATATTTTTCTTTATAATGATGTCATGTATCAGTCGCTATATTTTTCTTTATAATGATGTCATGTATCAGTCGCTATATTTATCGTTATTATAATGTCATGTATCAGTCGCTATATTTATCTTTATGATAATGTCATGTATCAGTCGCTATATTTATCTTTATAATAATGTCATGTATCAGTCACTATATTTTTCTTTATAATAATGTCATGTATCAGTCGCTATATTTATCTTTATAATAATGTCATGTATCAGTCGCTATATTTATCTTTATAATAATGTCATCTATCAATCGCTATATTTATCTTTATGATAATGTCATGTATCAGTCGCTATATTTATCTTTATGATAATGTCATGTATCAGTCGCTATATTTATCTTTATGATAATGTCATGTATCAGTCACTATATTTATCTTTATAATAATGTCATGTATCAGTCGCTATATTTATCTTTATAATAATGTCATGTATCAGTCGCTATATTTATCTTTATGATAATGTCATGTATCAGTCGCTATATTTATTTTATGATAATGTCATGTATCAGTCGCTATATTTATCTTTATGATAATGCCATGTATCAGTCACTATATTTATCTTTATGATAATGTCATGTATCAGTCGCTATATTTATCTTTATGATAATGTCATGTATCAGTCACTATATTTTTCTTTATAATGATGTCATGTATCAGTCACTATATTTATCTTTATGATAATGTCATGTATCAGTCGCTATATTTAACTTTATAATAATGTCATCTATCAATCGCTATATTTATCCTTATGATAATGTCATGTATCAGTAACTATATTCATCTTTATGATAATGTCATGTATCAGTCAATATATTTATCTTTATGATAATGTCATGTATCAGTCACTATATTTATCTTTATGATAATGCCACTGGACATTGCCGTCCAGAGATTGATTTATTCCATGCGCACCTTCTCTTTACATCCATTGTCCAGTTTAGTGTTTATTAACTCACTGTCTGCTCTATCACATTTACCCTGCTAGTCATAATATGTTCTGTCACACAGACAGTCTGCTAGCCATGATATGTTCTATCACACAGTCATTCTGCTAGCCATGATATGTTCTGTCATACAGTCAGTCTGAAAGGCATGATATGTTCTATCACACAGTCATTCTGTTTGCCATGATATGTTCTGTCCCTCAGTCATTCTGCTAGCCATGATATATTCTATCACAAAGTCTCTTCGAAATCCATCCATTGGTATGCATAGCTCTGATTTTGGCAATTGTGCTGTCTGCATAAGTTATCGTATTTCTAAACCACCCGGCTCTGCTGGAATGTACAAAACGTCCAGCGCATTAACCATTGACCAGTACAATGTAAGTCATTTATTGACCATTACAGTGTAAGTCATTTAGGCTCAATAAGATCGTGACCCAAATGAGACGTCCTCTTGAATAGAAGGTCACGTGGTTCAGTGTGGTCCTGATTGCGAATAGTTTCCCGGTCCCGGTCCTGAATTGATTAGAAAAAAATGTGTCATGTAGATTCCATTAGGAACATCGGATCGATATTAGCGGGTCCAGTGGTTCCATTTGATGTATGTGGTCATGACCGATGCAGTTGTAGTCTGACTGTTGTGGACAGGCGACACATTGGACTTCATCAATAGGAGCGGCTCCAGTGATTTTGTCTAATGTATGTAGTCCTGACCTATGTAGTACTAGTCCGATAAAGGGCGAATCGCCGTATAGGTAATTGAATTTTAAGTACTCAAAATAGCTTTTACTTCGGTCTATTTTGATGATCAATATAGAAAGACATGAATTTACCATTTTGACTTGATTGGTATTTTGTCTAGTGAATTAAATTATTGGAGACCATAATTTTGTATTATATTTTATTTAAAAAAAAATGAATAGTAAACCAAAATAATTTTAAATCCGTATGGGGAAAGAAATTTTTAAAATTTAATTAGCTGTGCATTGACATTCAGTTTGTAATGTGACTTGACATTGAGTTTGTAATGTGACTTGACATTGAGTTTGTAATGTGACTTGACATTCAGTTTGTAATGTGACTTGACATTCAGTTTGTAGTGTGACTTAAAATTCAGTTTGGAATGTGACTTGACATTGAGTTTGTAATGTGTATATGACAATATACTGTTCTAAAACGTTCCAGTTAATAAGCAACATATGTATGGAGTCCGAAGCTAATTATTTTTTCCTGTAATATTTTATCTAAAGAGGGAAACAGCGAAAAGAGATTACGGAGTCTAAATTTAACCCGGGTTTTTGTGTTCTGCAGTGTTTATTGTAGTCATGTGTGATGATTTCAATATTTTATATAAATTTAAAAATTAAAAAAAAAAGAATAATCATAATCATAAATAAAAAGATTACAATAAGACTATTTTTTTTTAAATATATTAAAAAGTAGATATATATTTCCTTAGGCATATATCATACAAATATTTATCAAAAATTATGTTGTCTACATACAAGTATTAACGCCAGAAAGAAATGAAATAGTCAATATAATTTCGAAAAAAATAGTTTTATGATCTAACCCTTAGAAAAATGTATTTATTTACTTTTTAGCAGAACAAAATATTTTTTAATGACATTTTTTTTAAGTATTTCTTTTATTTTTTATTAATACAGTGTTGGAAGATAATATTGTTTGTTATTTAATGACATAAACCTGAAACTTATTTAAACATAACGCAATGCGATTCAATAAGATTAAGCTTGAATGAAATTGAGAAAAAACTTTTCTCTTCAATGGTATACGACTTTCAGCTTTTCAGCTTTCAATATTTTATCACCACAACTTCTACGTCATTAACTCACTGCTTTCATTACGTTATTTGTACGGTGTTCTTTACGTTGTTTGTACGGTGTTCATTACGTTATTTGTACGGTGTTCATTGCGTTATTTGTACGGTGTTCATTGCGTTATTTGTACGGTGCGCTGGTCTACGGTTATTCCCTGTTCGTATCGCACCAAAGAGGACCAAGGAGAGAGTTATAACATTTTATAACATTATTAATGTTATCCTGACAACTGAGAAATGTCGTGTTATGTTGGAGACATGTAAACCTCATTTTTTTTTACAGCTGTCGAAAAATAAGTTTAGATCTAATCAGTATTGTAGTGATTATTGCAGCCACCCCAAAGTCTCAAGAATCATTAGCCGAACTGGACACAGAAATGTTATACTAGACATCAATTTACTATAGGGCTTAACGTACGCCAGTCTCCTGGGATATATTTTCACCAAGCTGGTGGTCAGATGGTGAGGAAATAGTGAACCTAATAATGGTGACCGTGTCGATACAGTATTAAGGGATTATATCTTGTCCAGAATTGGTTCTCTCGTGATACTAATGGGGATAGGGGCTTATCAGTAAAAGTCATAACCTGTTACATCTGTGTTTTATTTGAACACATAATGGCTTTTTTTTCATTCATTTATTACCGATTAGTTAACTAAAAATTTTTAATTACTTATACTCGGATGACAGCATTTTTCCCCTTAAGAATTATCCAGATATAGTTAAACGAAATATCTAGAATTATAAAATAAAAATTCAACTATATATCTAAACGAAGAAAATATCCAGGTGTATATATATATATATATATATATATATATATATATATATATATATATGTGTGTGTGTGTGTGTATATATATTAGACTAATAATAGAAACAATTATTTCTTAATGAAAGTTTTCGTCCTTATTAAATTATTATTTTTTTATACAGCGTTGAAGTATAATGTATAAAATTGGTCTAACATATCTCGTTTTTGATATAAAATGTGTAATTTAGCAACCCTACCAACATAAGTATTGTATATCCAAAACTGTATAAGTTTAAACCATTTCGATATCGTGTTACATAATTTAATTAACAATGAAATCAGTTGATACAATTTTTTTTTTATTTCTTGCCTCCACTTATAGCACAATTTGCGTACAAATACACAGAATGACAAACAATGACCACAACCAACATATGTACAGAATTATGGGATGGTATATAACACTGACTTAACATTTAAATGAAATATTTGACCTAAAAAATGATGTTTGAATGGAACATGTGACCAGATAGAAATATATTCGAAATGAATGAGCATTTCTTTAAAAAACAATCTTGGTGCACAATTGGAAGTCAACACACAGGAGGTCATTTCATGATCATTGGTCATTTCTATGAAAGCTAGAGATCTTAGGTAGATATTCTGTGTGTTGTAGCTTAATAGATCAATTATAAATATTACAGAAAGTGGTCAATGCTAGTTAAGTTAAAGGACACCAGTAAAGTAATCACCGTTATCTTAAATGCCAGCAATGATATTGATGGTGCTTTTAATGTTAGTTTGATTAAAGGTCAGTAATAACAATGAAAGTGGTCAATGTTAGTTTAGTTAAAGGTCAGCTATACCAATTAAAGTGGTCAGTGTTAGATTAGTTAAAGGTCAGCAATAGCAATGAAAGAGGTCAATATTAAATTAGTTAAAGGTCAGCACTACCATTGAAAGTGGTCAATGTTAGTTTAGTTAAAGGTCAGCTATACCAATTTAAGTGCTCAGTGTTAGTTTAGTTAAAGGTTAGCAATAGCAATGAAAGAGGTCAATGTTAAATTAGTTCAAGGTCATCAATACCTTCGAAAGTGGTCAATGTTGATTCTGTTAAAGGTCAGTGTGACGTGTCGAATTGCCCTTCTCCCCCAACAACCCCAGTTCACTACAGGGTCAAGGTTCCAGCCGCTATGTTGTGTAGATTCGTTTCATCGACGTCGCCTCCCCCCCCCCCCAATCGTTTCACTGACGTTCTTTCTCACCCCCCCAAACGTTTCGGTGACAGACATCGTCGTTTCCCCCCCCCCCAAACGTTGCACCAACGTATTCGCCCCGACCTTATAAATACGTGAATGGCAGTAATTGAGTTAGTAAGGTGCTGACAGTCATAGAGTAGACGTAGTTAGAGTAGTGTAGATAGTTTTAAGATTCTAAGAGTTAGTTGTAAACTTGTAGTGACATTTGTTTAAGTAGACATCATTAGACAAAGGACTTATATTATATATACATATATATTCATCTATGTTTAGAAGCAATTAAAGTTAGATCTGTTGTGTTCATATACCAAGCCTTGGCGTTGATATATTTATTAGTTAGAAAAGTTAACGTAACATATTTGGCGATCCTTCGCCTTGTAAAGTATAAGATATAATAACGTTACATATTTGAAAATAACAACGTAACATTTGGCGAGCCTGCCCAAAGATATTTCTGGAATCTTCATCTAAGTCAGCAACATCAGCCAACAGTGCAGTCACACTTACTCAACAACAGCCCAGAGAGAAGTCACACCGACTCAGCAGCCAATAGAGGAGTCACACTGACTCAGCAGCCAATAGAGGAGTCTCACTGACTCTAGAGCAGCCAACAGAGGAGTCACACTGACTCAACAGCAGCCAGAGAAGAGTCACATTGACTCTGCAGCAGCCAATAGAGGAGTCTCACTGACTCGAGAGCAGCCAATAGAGGAGTCTCACTGACTCGAGAGCAGCCAACAGAGGAGTCACACTGACTCAACAGCAGACAGAGAGGATTCACACTGACTCTGTAGCAGCCAAGAGAGGAGTCACACTGACTCTGCAGCAGCCAAGAGAGGAGCCACACTGACTCATATATAATCTAGGAGAGCAGAGAAGGCGACAGGAGGAGTCAGTCAGTCTGTGTTAATATATTCTTAAAACCAGATAAGTTTTCTTTTAAATTTTATCTTAGTGCACAATCAAATGTCTCGTTTATTTTGAATCCTTATAGATATTTTGTTGGTAGTCTCTCACTGAGTACATCTTTGTTACTTTTGTAACGGAGTGTTTAAAAGCGGTGCTCGGAGAGATTACATAACATTTATTTGTTAGATCGTTACTGTCTAGTTTGTGTATATATGACAGTAGTGTTTTTTTGTTGTTACTATCAGTTTTCTCTGCATTTTGTCTTGTTTATTTCGTGTTATATTTGTACCGCAGAAATTTACTTAGATTGTGTGTTAGATTGTAGATAATAAGTATTTCATTATCCTTATTTAGTTGAAGTTAATATTAAGGTAAGTCAAGGTAACTCAATTTGTTTGTAAATCATTATTCATAACTCAGAATGTCAACATTCAAACATTTCGTTACCTTAGGACAAACATTAGGGATAGAGACAAAAAATTAGAGAAATAGGCGCAGGATAGGTTAGAGAAGGAACAAGCTAGGTTAGAGAAGGAACAGGCTAGTTTAGATAAGGAACATGAGAAGGAACAGGATAGGTTAGAGAAGGAACAGGCTAGGCTAGATAAGGAACATTCTTACAACATAGCACAAGGCCAGTTAAGAATCAAGCAGTTAGAATTAGAGAAAGAGTTAAGGGATAGTCAGCTCAATAATCCCACACCTCTACCCACCCCACTGTCAACCATAGATCATAGTCTTGCAAATAGAATAGCTCACTATAAATACCATCTATTTGATGAACAGAAGACGACAATAGACAATTTCCTCACCAAATTCGAACGGGACATGAAGGAACTCGACTTCCCCGAATCCAAATGGACGTACTTGTTAGGTAAATCTTTTACTAGTGACGTTTCCCTTAAGATATGTTTAAACCAGGACAGTTACCAGGTAGCTAGAGAACAGCTTCTAAGGACATATGGACAGACAGAAGCAAGTTTTAGGAAGGCGTTTCATCAGACAGTTTTACAAAAGGACGATGACCCCCAGACATATTTTGACAAATTAGGTACTGCTTTGGATAAATGGCTACAATATGCTAAGGTAGAAAGGACATTCGAAGCCTTTAGGACATTTTTCTTGTTAGACAAGGCCATTCATTCCTGCCACCCTGAATTGAAGTCATTCATTTTAGAAAGGGGACCGAAGACAGTAGAGACAGCTGTGGACCTAATAAGGAAATATAAAACCGCTCACCCTGATAGACCCACAACTACAGTAGAAAATGATATACAGGACATTATATGTTTTAGTAGCGACACAAGCAGGTCCCATCACAGACATAGTCAGAACAGAGTAAATGAGAATAGAACGGTAGGTAGGACATAATTAATATGTCGAAGCTGCAACAGAAAAGGACATTTTGCTAGGGACTGTCCTTTGAACCATAATAATAGACAATCTAGGTCACCTGAGGACAACCGTAGAGACAATTATCAGGGAAGAGGTAGAAGAAGTTCAAGAGACAAGGTTCATGACGTCATGAGTACATTAGAGCCATCCAAGCCTTTGACAGTAACAAAAGGTAGAGTAGGACATAATAGCGTAGACGTGCTAAGAGATTCAGGGTGTAATACAGGTTTAGTTAAGAAATATTTAGTTCGACCTTCCCAATACACTGGCAAATTTGGTAAATGTAGAGGCTTTGACGGACAAATTACAACTTACCCAATAGCAGAAATAGACATACAGACAATCTATTTTAATGGTAGAGTGGAAGCACAGGTAGTTGACAGTCTCATTACAGACCTTATTATAGGTAATAGTGTTGTGGAGATCAAGGACGATAGAAATAGCAGGCAAACTAGGACAAATTACAAACAAAAGCCCAGAGTTAGATTCAGTGACCTACAGCACAGTAGTACCCGTAGTGTAAAACCAATCATTTGTTTTCGTTGTGGGTTACGCAACCACAAGTCTAGGGCCTGTCCAAAGCGTGTAGATGAAGTTATTTGTAGACAGTGTTGTAAAATGGGTCACAGAGAACAGTTCTGCTCTACAATTGCTGAATATAATAGGAATTACCGCCAGAAATATATAAATTAACCCATGTTAAGCAGACTATGAGTTTATAGTTTTACTTACTAAGTAGAATGCCACTTAAACCATAAGTTATAAGTTGATGTTGTTACCATAACAGTAGTAAGAATATGATGTTTGCTAAGGCTAAGTAATATATGCAAAATGCGCAGTCAAAGGTAAGTGATATAGGTCACACTAGATAGATATACTGAATCAAGTATGATCAGCTAAGTCCAGAAGTGTAACGGTAAGTTTAGATGTCTTGTTTGTTTGACTCGTGCACTAAGATACTGTGATATGTTTGATATTCCCCCTCTAAAGAATATGCCCTTAAAATTTCATAGATAGTTCTATAGTTATTCACAGGCTGACTAACAAAGACCAATACCTACATATCGTCATACAAGTTCAAGTCGCCACCTTTGTGAGGGCCTAAACATTTATCTGCTACCAACGATCTAATTTCACCTGTTTTCCTCTCATCATATTTGTTCTACGTGTAGCCCCTCACTCAAGCGTAAACCCAGTCAAAGACGCACTCAATAATTTCCTGTTACCAACGATATTCAGAACGTCATCAACAGTTTACATCAATGAAACAGACAAAACTAAAACCACGCCTCATACATTGACACGTTTATCACAAGAGGTGTAGTTAATGTCACTTCGACCTCAAGTTCACCAGCGAGTGACTATTACAGACAATGGAACGTTTTCGTCTTTCCCTTGGACACGTTGTGTAAAACTGACCTGTATGCCCCGTCACCTATTTGAACCAAGACATCAAGGAGCAATACAAGCCAGTAACAGAATGAACTTGTTTGTATTATAGAACATTGCATACATTATGTTTTTTTTTTGTTTCGTGCTTTATTAAGCTTTGTAATTTATTAAAATGTATTACGTTATATTACATTGACTTATGCATAGATGCTTGACAAGTAGTCTAGACATGTTTGATTTGACATCCATACCATTTTCAATGTGAATTAATACTTTCCCCACTAGACCTGTTTATAGTCATGTTTTTTTTAGTTTGTTTTACTGCGTAAAACTTGGAAAGGAGGGAGGTATGTGACGTGTAGAATTGCCCTTCTCCCCCACCAACCCCAGTTCACTACAGGGTCAAGGTTCCAACCGCTATGCTGTGTAGATTCGTTTCATCGACGTCGCCTTCCCCCCCCCCCAATCGTTTCACTGACGTTCTTTCTCCCCCCCCCCCCAAACGTTTTGGTGACAGACATTGTCGTTTCCCCCCCCCCCCCAAACGTTGCACCAACGTATTCGCCCCGACCTTATAAATACGTGAATGGCAGTAATTGAGTTAGTAAGGTGCTGACAGTCATAGAGTAGACGTAGTTAGAGTAGTGTAGATAGTTCTAAGATTCTAAGAGTTAGTTGTAAACTTGTAGTGACATTTGTTTAAGTAGACATCATTAGACAAAGGACTTATATTATATATACATATATATTCATCTATGTTTAGAAGCAATTAAAGTTAGATCTGTTGTGTTCATATACCAAGCCTTGGCGTTGATATATTTATTAGTTAGAAAAGTTAACGTAACATATTTGGCGATCCTACGCCCTGTAAAGTATAAGATATAATAACGTTACATATTTGAAAATAACAACGTAACAGTCAGCAATAGCAATTTGAAAGTGGTCAATATTAGTTTAGTTTAATCTCAGCAATACCATTGTAGGTGATCAATGTTAGTTAAGTTAAAGGTAAAACTACACCAAAGCCAGACATGACATATACGATACATAACGTCCGGACCAGTGGACACAAGTAAAATATCTAAGTGGAATACTTCCATAAGACTCCAACTGGAACGGTCACATTGGTTCACAAGTCAAGTTTGCGCTGAATATCCAATTTATTTTCTTTTTACACTTGAAATCCCAATGGGATACAGATCACTCCCCATCAGTGTAAGATAATCAAAGCTTTTTTTTTTTTTTGAAGGCTTTGTTTACTCGTCATCTGTGGAATGTTGTTCTGTCTGAACATACAGGATGCACATTACGATGGGTGCTAGCGCGCAGATGCCCGTCCGATGCTGGAGTGTCGCGATGTCACCAAAATAGTTCTACTCCTGCTTTTACAGAGTTAGGTTATTGATCCGGATCGTCCTCCCCCCCCCCCCCCCGCTTTGAACGATGGTTACAACTCCAGGTCTGACGGACCGCATCAATCAAATGAAATCTCCACTGGTGTATTAAGGTCATTTTCTAAAAAAAAAATGTCTTTAGAGATGTATGTCTGTCTGCCTATATTCTGTACCTCTCTCAATCCTTTAACATATCTTTGGCATAGATATAGGTCTGGTTGCATGTCTGATTATCTTTGACATGGATATAGGCCTGGTTGCATGTCTGATTCTCTCTCTCTCTCTGTATATATCTATGTTTTTATCATTTAAAAAGTATATGGATATTTTCATATGCCTGTGAATCGATGTAAAAAGATCTGTTTGTATTTCTCTGTTTGTAGCACTGGTCATATAACTTCTACCTTAATTACTCAAAAATACAGTTAAGACTAAAATGACTCATTTAGCTTATCTACATATGTGAAATGAGGCGTGAAAAATGATCGGTCTGCTAAACAACAAGATGAGGTTATTAGTTAAATTACTAGCAGAGCTGACGCCATGTTTAAATAGTCAACATGTTTATACCCAAGTGGTGTTGTGTTAAACGCGTTCCATTCGTTAGCACAACGAGCACTTCATTGTACACATGGTGCACACCACTGAACTTATGAAGCGCGCCACTTTAACAGATGGCCAGATAAACACACGGGAATAACAAGCTTTATGCAAATTGCGCTATTTCATTAGCATCTTTTGGAATGTTCTTGAAACATATGGGTAGCTATTTTGACATAATTACTTGACATTTTGTCTATTGACTTTTTTTTTACCACTTAGAGTAAAATGTGACAGGCTGTTGTGTACATTAGAAATATATATCACCTCGAGTAGATTAAAAATATTTATCCCCTCGAGTTACTTTCAAGTCCTATACACAACTTTCATCCTCACGAGATGCCGCCACGCTAAATTTAGTCATAGTTGATTCATTCCCTTTAAACTTTTGGCCCTTCAACGTCAAACTCCTACATAGAAATAAACGAAAAAACTGATGACGAAATCGCTGAGCGCTGAAAAAGTAAAGGAAGAAATTGACAGCGTGCGACGAGTCGGCCAAGATAAATTGAATCTGGTCGAACACCTTCCATCTCGCCTGGACTAATGTGTCCTCTGAGGGCGAGTATGTCAGGATAAATACGCATGTGGGTAGTAAGAGAATCAGGAAGATGAGAGCCACTGATATCAGCATGATGGTGATGCTCCTCTCTTGCCGTTCCGCATCCGCCATCAGTCTCTTGTTGCCGTCTTTCCCTTTAGAACTGTTCCGCATGATGCTGCGGCGATCGACTCTAGATCTGGACAGCCCCTTAATGATCAGAGAGGTCAGGACCACGATGAGGGAAAATGGAAGGAACAGGTACAGCAGCGCGTTGATCCAATACCACCATTTGGTCCAGAAGTACAGGTACTCGTTGAAAGTCCCGCACAGCATACCACTTCCGTCGCTGTCACGCATCAGCGCGTACATGCTCGCCAGGGAGATGAGAAGTACGACGAAGAGCGCGGCCGAGCAGATGTAGCTACGTCGCTTGGTGACGATGTAGGCTTTCTTCAAGGGAAAGCAGACGGCGATGAACCTCTCGGCGCAAATAAACACGAGCGTCCAGTTGGCCAGCAGCGAGAAGAACAACGAGAGGAAGGCCATCTTACATCCGGGCGAGCCCATGTAGACGTTGTGGATGAACATCTGGTGGTAGACAAGCTTCACCGTCAGGGTGCAGGCGTCGTAGAAGGCCAGCAGCGAGACGAAGAACGTCGCTGTGGTCATTTGCTGCATGGTCAGTACCGTGATTATGGAGAAGGCGTTGCCAGGGAACCCCACAGCGAATACAACCCAGATGTAGACATTCTTTATATTTTCAGCCAGTGATAGAAGGTGGGCGGTTTCATTGTCTCTGGAAAATTAAATGTAAAAAAAAGATCATACAGATAAATGAATACATGAAACAAACACATAATACATTTATACTAGCTGTACCCTGCAAAATCTTTGCATAGAGTTATATCCCCTTAGGCTTGATCGGCAGGCTAGGTTATTTTTTGGTTTCGGGCAGATCCGATTTGTTTCTTGCATTTTAAACTGGAATACTGTTGCATTAATTCTTTACTTTCGATTTAACGCAGAGCCCAAATCGCTTTTATATATAATATAGATCAGGGCCGCAGGTCGTGTGGTAAAGCGCTCCACTGTTTACCTGAGGCTCCCTGGTTCGATCTCCGGTGAGGACCAATGGATTTTTCTGGTTCCCGCTATATCTCCTATAGGCTATGGTGGGGATGAAAGAAGGGCATCATAAAAACCGTCCCATTATTGGTTAATAGGATCTAAGAGCTTTTATCTCATCCATCCCTACAGGGACTTCTCACACCTGAACACGCGTCAGAGGAGCCCTAGCCTAAAGAGGACAGTGATCTGCTATAAAATGATTCAGCAGATGTGGTCAACTAGTTGAGATGGTCAGGGCATTAAAACTACGTCGCAGCAACACCGCGTAGCTGAAAATTGAAATTACTATCGATTTATTATAACATTTCAATACTCTACTTCTTAAATACTTTTTAGAAGTAGTGTAGGGTCATACAAATTGATGTTACAGTGTATACAACAAACTCTACTATATGTTAGGTACTATGTGCAGCCTTTAGTCTCATTCTCTTCAGAAATTTACAACGTATTTTCAAAGTACGAACATAGTTTTTTTTTTAGTTTCGAAAACGATGTGATTGTTTGAGGAGCAGACAATCATTTTACAGAATTGTTCATTGTATTTCAATGATTTAGTCAAAACAAATTTTATGGTGGAAAAAATATTTGTATCAGTATTCATGGTTGGAAGATAATTGAGATTCGAATCTAGAGACAAAACTTCCAATATGGAGACATCGCTATCTTAATATGGAGAAGAAACTCTCCCAATGTGGAGAAGAAACTCTCCCAATGTGGAGAAGAAACTCTCCCAATGTGGAGAAGAGACTCTCCCAATGTGGAGAAAAGACTCTCCCAATGTGAAGATATGACTTCCAAATGTCTCATTTCTCAATCAGTTCTCTCGATATACTCCATCAATATGTAAATCCACTACCCTATTTTATTATTTGTATCATAAATTCAGCCAAAGGCATACTGCAAAAACTGCACAATAACATTTTATATTCTGTGATCAACCGTAATTCATTGTTTACACTGTCACTCTACCACAATGTCACGATGAACGGGCCAGTCGACATCTGTTTTTCTCATGAATCTCAAGCAGAACAGAATAAAAACAACAATCTCAGAGAATACTTAATCCTTTCAGATCTTTTAGAAGTATAACCTGAAGTACATTACATCAAACTGAAGAAATGTCAAAAAGATGTTTTCTTGGCCTCAAAAGTCACTACTTAAAGTACATCCTCTTACATAATATCGCCCATTAGGTCATCAAAGTGGACTGTTGTTTTAGCGTTGTTTTGTCTCCTAGGCAGGTGGTCTTGCTTGGCTAGAAATAGATTGTACGCAATGTATTGGGTCTCATCAAAAGGAAAGTTAAACAACCAGAGAGTAAGGGGGCCGGTGATATAGAAGCGAGCGAGCGGAAAGTTTCTCGTCTGTCTCAGCGAGAAATGAAGTGCCGTGTCAGTTTCTCATTAACTGGTCTGTCGTTAAATACTTGCACAGGGCGCAAGTACTTTGAAAATATCTCTTCCAGAACTATGGCTTTTAAATTGGTTTATCTGTCTACCATTGATCCATTGCAGTGGATCTCAAAGTATGTTCACGACCCACTGGTTGGTCAATGATAAATATTGGAGACGAGATTACAAAATATAATCAATCGATTGAGGATGTCAGAGTAGGCCTACATTATTAAAATTGTTCTTTCTACATATTCCAATCTACAGAATAAAAGAGGAAATTCTCTGAATGGGACGGGTGGCCGAGTTGTGTAGTTACTTGACTGTCGATCTAAGAGTACTGAGTTCGTTCTAGGTGAAATTTGTTTCAAAGTCGGCCCACAAGTTCACCCAGCTTTAATTGGGTACCTGACTTTAAGTTGGGGAAGTAAAGGCGGCTGGGCGTTGTGCTAACCACACAATCCTTTCATATGCCGTGGTAATAGAAACGTGAATTCTACACTTCATCTGCCCCGATGGCCCGCTAAGGTTAAAGAAACTTTAACTATGTTTCTTTCAACGTGTTTTATTTTTTTTAAGTTTGAAGACCACTGATCTTACGTCCTATTAGAAAGAGAAAAAAATATTCAATATTTCAACAGTGCATAGTTTCTTGAAAATCTTGTTATCGAGATATTGTTAAGTTGTGGTGGTTTATTTTTTTTTAATTGATTGCATTAACTAAAACGGGGGCAAAGTTCACAGTCTTAAATTACGACATGTGTGTGAACTCAGTGTTGTGATGATGGTAGCTTTTTTTCATTATATCATTTATAATTTTATATCTTGCCGCTAGTGCAAAAATAATAAAATCTCTCTCTCTCTCTTTCGCTCTTTCTTTCTCTCTCTTTATATATATAATTATATATATAATTATACATATATATATATATATATATAGATAGATAGATAGATAGATAGATAGATAGATAGATAGATAGATAGATAGATAGATAGATAGATAGATAGATAGATAGATAGATAAAAGTATATTTTGTTGTGCAGCACACAAATCCACATTGTCGAACACATAAAAAACAAATATTTCCATTTCATTTAGTTGTGAGCCTTCAGTTTTACTTTGTTATTTATCTTTCGTTTAAATGATGAAGATGAAGATAGTAATGATTTTTTTTTTGTTCTCACTGTTGCAATTCTCTTGTTAAATTTAGGCGACCTATTTATCTAGAGCGAGCACATCACGGAGTAAAGTGACGAATTCCGTGATCTAGAGCAGTGCCCCCCCCCCCAACGCACCGGCCGCTGACTGGTACCGGTGCGTGGAACCAATGTTACTGGGCCGCCCAAAAAAGCATTAAATTACTTCCTTTTTATTTATTTATCTCGTGATTTGTGAGATTTTCCATGGACGAGAAATAATCAACGCCCCCCCCCTTCCCGCTGACCGGTCCGTGGCGAGGACCACTTATATAGGGCATGTTTGATGAGAATTTTTTTTTTCCAAATGACTCTTTCTTCGGAAAAAAAACCTAAAATAAAAATAACTGAAGTAACAGATATGTTTACTTTGCCGATACTAACATGATACTTAAAATGTATGAATTACAAATTACAGCCAAATGAAAATTTTTACAAACTCAATACCTAAGACATAATAATAGATTTTTAATAATATAATATAATAATAGCGATGTGGGCGCTGCGTTAAATCGAAAGTAAAGAATTAATACAACAGTATTCCAGTTTAAAATACAATCATGAAAAAATCGGATCTGCCCGAAACCAACAAATAACCTCGCCTACTACCGATCAAGCCTAAGGGGATATAACTCTATGCAAATGTTTTGCAGGGTATAGCTAGTACGCATAATTATATTCAGAAGTTACAAAACTTACATCTACATAATATTGTAGTTAATATAATTACTTCATCAGCAGTGTTAAATCGATGCCTTGGTTCGGTATGCGACTAAAGACAAATAAACCACAAATCGGACGGTTTTATAGTGCATTTCTCTTATCTCCACCATAGCTGATAGTTCAATGGACATGTAGGCACCACGGGGAAACTGATTGGACACGCTGGGAGTAGAGCCCGACAGCTACAGATTCATCCATCAGACAGTAAAGGGAAGTAAACTATTTAAGGAGGAGTTTTGAAGTCAAGGGGAGACTATCGCAAATCTTTCCAAAGTCCCAGTATTGATTAACCATTAATAAGTACAAAAAGACAAAAGAAAGTAAACATGTATTTATCAATAGTTCTTACCTGTTACTGAATATGTCATCAGTATTATTATAAGACGTTGTGGATGTCATTATGTCTTGTAGAAATCGTTTCGTAAATATCTGGGGAAAAAAAGAATATATTAAGCACTTACAAATAATTATTTAAATTCAATGGTTTTTTTTTATTTTGTCCCCGTTTTGTCTGTCTGTCTGTCCGTCCGTCATCACCCTAGATCTCAACAACCATAAGTCCTAGACCCATGATGTATATATCATTTTGTAGGTCTTGGCCTGCCAAGAAATGACTTTTTTCCATTTCGCGATCTGACCTCTCAGGGCCGTAAAAGGGGCCTTAGTACCGTTTTTTACTATATAAGCTATATTAATAAAGGAGCGCTATATCTCAGCAACTATAAGTCCTAGACCCATGATGTATATATCATTTTGTAGGTCTTGGCCTGCCATGTGTACATCAAAAGTTCATTTCGCGATAGGACCTCTGAGGGCCGGGCTTCAGGGCTCCTAAGGGGCTTATATATTATATATACACCTTGTACGTTCAATAACCCGTTCATTTGGTGCGAAATACTGCAGCACGTAGTTTCACAAAGATTTATTAAGAAACTCATCAAATGAAATAGTAAGCTTGTGTTCTGAGTTTAATTGAAAGTATCAGAGCTATGCAACAATTGACGGAGTTTTCGGACGATTAAATGACTATAATTTCGAATGTTTTCAATTATGAGTCCTATTTCAGTAACCACAAACCACTTGTAATTAGATTTAAGAGACAATAATTTTTTTTCAAATATAAAGAAACGTCTTTATAATTTTTTTTTACAGATATATGCATTACACAATTGAATTTATAAACATTTCCAAAATTTACAAATATTTACTGAAAGCTAACAAACGTACTGATACATAACACGAAAATGCGCTAACACGTCCTGTGTCCAGAATGGAACAGGCTTAATTGCTTGTTTTTTATTGCATGTTATATCTGAACAATGTAGAAAAATATATAAAAATACTTTTATTTTGGGTTAGGGGCTGTCCATTAATAACGTCAACAAAATAGGGGGGAGAGGGGGGTCAGAAAATTTTTGACGATTGTTGACAAGGGGGAGGGGGGGTCAAGAAAAGTTGACGTCAACAATGTTACTTTTTAAAATTTAATATAATTACTTAATAAATAGGAAAAATTAAGCAGCGTTTGTAGTTCTGTGTTACACACTCTCTTAACATTCAGTATTTTATTAAACTAACTATATTCCTACCAATTTTGCCACATAAACATTTTGGAAGCCACCTTTTTTAGGGGGGGGGTAATCAAATGTTGGCGTAATTTTATGGGGGGGGGGGTCTCTGGACAAGTTGTTGACAAGGGAGAGGGGGGAAGGTAAAAATCTCCAAAAATTTGTTGACGTAAATAATGGACAGCCCCTTATACACATAATGAAATATCATAGGCACATTTAAGATTCTAAGTAATTCAAACTTTGTTGGTTCATTGGTGGTCGAGTTGCAATACTGATCACTAAGGTGTAAGGTTTAAGTCTCAGCCATTTAAACACACACACACACACACACACACACAATATATATATATATATATATATATATATATATATTAAAACAACATAAGAAAACCAAAGTATATTTAAAGTAGGTCAAGAATTAAGTTGGTTTGACAGATAAAAATACACACTTCATGTAATTATTACAATATAAAAAAATATTTTATAAAAAACAACGTTTTTCTTGCGTACTAAAAAGCAGAAAATAATTTTTCTATGTGCCTGGAAAAATTTCTGATTAAATTGGTCGCATGGTAATAGACTTTATAAGAGCTTCTAATTTTTATAAAACGAAAAACGTTGGATTGCCGAAGTCTGCGGACAGACAAACAAGAAGTGAAGTTAAGAAAAAGGTTGTAAAAATACACACTTCATGTGAGATCTTTTTGGGAAAATCCCGATTTCTGCTATTTCTAACAGCTTGATGTGGAATGAGGTTGAAGAGAACTTTTAAAAGTTCACAGTACGTATAGATAGGTAGAACCATGATACAACTATCACTGATTTAAAAAAATAAATGAATTAAATAATAATATGTTGTATGTACCTTAAAGGTAATGGGACATAAAAAAAACAACTTATTAAACTGTGTTGTTTATAAATAGAAAGGTGTTGCATATGGTAAGCAGTGGTACAGGTAGTCCAAGTAAATATTACTGGTTAGATCGTCCTCGCTGCCAATTGTCTAAGCAATGACAACCATTGACTGACATTTATGGTATTTATAGAAATGACATTAGTGATGTTTCTGATATGACTTAGGTTTAAGTGAAGGCTTAATGCATATTCTGTTTTATACTCCTATGGAACTGCTATAAGATTAAGCCATGTAAAATTGAATATAATCGCAGTGATGGATTAAGAAATATTTTGAAAGATTTACCAATCATGAAGCTACATTTCTTTTTTATTTTCTTATGTGTAGATTTAGATGAAATGGTCATTGTACACGTTATAATTATTTGCCATGCTACTATGTGTTAACTATAGATTGTTTACTAGCCCATATATTCCCTCTAATAAATGCTGCTATTGTGTGCTAACTATAGATTGTTTACTAGCCCATATATTCCACGTAATTAATGCTGCTATTGTGAGCTAACTATAGATTGTTTACTATCCCATATATTCTCTGTAATAAATGCTGCTATTTTTGTTAACTAAAGATTGTTTACTACCCTGTAATAAATACTGCTACTGTGTGCTAACTAAAGATTTTTTACGAACCAGCCCCGTTGCGTGAAAATTATACAGGAGGGGACCAGGCATTCTACAGCAGGGGCCAAGCAATAGCAGGGGTGGGGCAGGTGTATACTTAACTAAGTAGAACAAATTAGCAGGGGGGGGCCAGACAAAACGCAGGGGGCCGGCCTCCTGACCCCCCCCCCGCACGCTACAGGCCTGTTACGAACCCACCTATACTCACTTGACTGAGTATACTACAGTGGGTATTCGTTTAACGAACTTAATCCGTTCCACAATTATGTTCGCTATCCGAATCGTTCGTTAACCGATCATCGATTTACCATATATGTTAATGGGAATTCGATTAATTCGTTCTGGAGATCCTAAAAATTAAATTAAAAAAAATTGTCATGTACAACTACATGAATAATTTCTTAGTAAGTTTATTTATTACAAATATGATACATACATATAGTCTTGCTTATTAATCAGTCATTTCTCTTTCTTTGGGCGTTAAAGAACATGTCCAATGTCGGTTGTTTTTCTCTCTCCTTTAGGACTTTCAGGAAATGATTGAAAGCAATGTCGTTGTGGAGATCAGCAACCCTACTTACATCAGTTTGTTTAATGCCAGATCTCCTTTTAAATTTTGTAAACCAGCCAGTGGTAGCCTTGAATTCTAGATTTTCGGAGGACGAGCCTGGAGTTTGTTCTTTCGATTTCTCAAAAATTTCTCCAGCCTTCTCTTGAATGATGACCATTCTAGTTACATCTCTTTTCACCAACCGTTCATTTATCCAAACTAAAAGCAAACTCTCGATTTTATCATGGATACACTTTTTTTTTGCTTCTCAGATATAATGTTCGTTACTCCTTTAGCGGCTTGAGTCTTCTTGATGATATCTTTTTTTATCTAGGATTGTGCCTACAGTAGACCTGTTCAAGCCGTACTGCCTGGTAACATCAGTCATTATTTGTCCACTCTCTACTTTAGTTATTATCTCTTGCTTGGTTTTTATGGTGAGCACAGTTCTTGACACTCCACTCTTTTCAGGTCCCATAATATTTTCAAATTTTCAGGGGTTTTTTATAAGGCGTTTAGAGAAGCACATACGAAAACCACAAGGACATAAATCAACTACACATGTATGGTACACTATTGACAAAGTGTCGTCGCACATTACGCTATGCGACGTATGGTGCTGCCTCACTGCTAAGTAGTATGAATGATGACGTGTCAGCGCACGCGCACATCCATTTTCAGGACAAATTGAGGACTGATGTCGGATGTTTCGAGAGCCGAGACGTTGTAGTTAGAATTAGTTTTTGTTCGTTATCCGAATTTTGTTCGTTGTCCGAACACAAAAATCTTTCCTGAAAATGTTCGTTGTCCGATTTGTTCGCTGTCCGAACAGTTCGTTAACCGAATACCCACTGTATTTCACTTCTTCATCAATAATCAGCATGACATTTCAAAGATAGATTGATTTCAACAAGACAAAAAGACTAATGATAGATTAAACAATATTTTTACTAAGTAAATATTGCTATCAAACAGGACCCCAGTCAGAAATACTTGGGACCCTAACAATCTGCGATAAATGGGGCCCCTCTTAACTCCCTAAACACCCCCTTCAAATCAAGCTGTAAAATTTGTAAGTTTTCCCCCACCATGAAGGGAACTGCTGGTTGTGTGGCAACACAGGGCGCCGAAACAGGAAGGGGGCACCGAAAGCGCTCATATAAATGTTGTTGCACGTTTCAGATGGGGATGAAGGCGCCAAAATATTTAACTCGCTCTGGGCGCATAAACAGCTAGCTTCTAAGTTTTGACCCCTAACAAGTGTTCGGGTTATCTACCCATTACGACGATTCTGCACCGAACAATATAAATAGTCAGCCATACATGAAATAAAAACAAAATACATTGTCCGTTGTACATTTATATTTGTGTCTCGTGCTTGCGATCAGCCAAACTAGGTCATTCTAAACATCAACCTAATTAATGCCTGTGGACTCGTGATGTGTTTTATAGTTCCGTTGTTCACCCAGCATGACCCATCACACTGAAGAATCTGTTCATGGCGTGACCAGACAATGGCAGTCTGTGCCAAAGTGAAACTACCAACAGACAATATGATGGGGGAGTCTATCGAATAGTTACCAATATGAAACTACTATGTTCTGATTCTCTTGATTATTATTTCTACCGTGTAGTCGTATGGTTGAATACTTGCTACACTACTTTTTGTTTGGTTTAAGTGATGACGTTTCATCCTAATAATTAATTACTAAATGGACCCACTCGGGCGGTGGCTCTGCTGTGTGGCGCCGTGTGCAAGCTAAAATTGTCGTACCCAACCCCCACCCCCTTTACCGATATAAATCACATCCAGAACTGTGCAACATGATGAACAATGTTACTTTAATTTTGTAAGCTGGTCATGTTCGATCATCGTGGGATTATATTTTAAATAAACATTTTAGGTTTGACAAATTGAACAAAAAAGTTCATTTTATTCTTAATAAAATTAAAAAAAAAACTTTTTTAACTAACAGCAATGTACAAAATGACTTTATTTCTTTAGATACGGGAAGGTGTTCATAATAACTTGATCAATATCTGCTGTGGGTGGGCAGCATTTTGGGTGATTAGTGTCGTGATCCCTCACAATATGAACTTAATCCATTTGATATTGTTCAAATTCCTAATCGTTCAGTTTTGAATCATTATCATTATCATTTTCTCTATATAAAATGTATAAAACTGTTAACTTTCCCGTTTTGAAACATCAAAATCCCTATTTATAAAACTTCAAAGATGGGTCGATTTTCAAAGGTTTAAATTTATTTTTGACGGCCAAGGAAACATTTAAACCCGAACTGAAAATAAAAAAGTTCTAGGAAATTGTTTGAAATACCAAATAATTGTTTTTTCAATTCTTTCCGTCCATTATAAATCACGTGATATAGATGGATCCAATCATAGCTCTCCGGAAATACAAAAAAAAAAGAAAGAAAAATTCGGACAATTTAAATTTATTTATATATACAATTTCGAGCGGAATTCGTTAAACAAGTTTTAGTATATTATAGTTGTAAATTACAGTTGTATATTATTGTTGTATTTTATGGATGGATATTATAGAAGTATAATTTTTTTTTTATTTTAGAAGTATATTATAGACGTATATGATATATATATATATATATATATGTATATATATATATATATATATATATATATATATATATTATACATCTTATGGGGACTCCAAATGTACCTTTGCCATGGACCCAAATCGTAATGACGTCCCTTTACTATAAAAGTATTGTTTTGATTTCATTTTAAAATAAACATTATATGTATACAAACAAAATTAAAACGTTAATTTTGCTTTTCACAATAATAGTCTTCGAAATACCAGAGTTTGACTTTGTTTCATTTTTTCTAATCACCAGTTTTATTTATTTATTTATTTATTTATAGCTAAGATCTTTTCTTAATTAAAGCCAAAAACTTCACCACTTAGTTATTATTGCTGTAATGTGTCACATATGTCAGTGCGTGTGTGTGTGTGTTTGTTTAATTTCCGCCTATTCACACACACTTACTTCCCTTTCTTCTTGCAAGTTTCTTTTATTTTTTGGATAAAAATAATCGATCCAGTCATTAATTCAGTCCAACATATCAAATAGCCTAGAGTATCTGTATACAGGGGCCTGTCTCGTTAGTGCATTCATGCATTTCATTTTACCACTTTGTGTTCATACTCTGGAGTTTTCCTTCGTTCCAATTAACACGGTAAGCCGATTAGAGGGAGACAGATAAGAAACTTTGAGATGTAGGCTAGCTATAAATAACATTGGTAAGGCATTCATGTTTTAATAAAGTAATTTTTCTTGACTCATTTATTTACAATCTAATATATTTAATTATTGTTAGTATCAAGTAAAGAGACTTGTATCATTTTACATGGGTATTTTTTTTCCAGGTAATTAAAAATTATCTTCGACTTTCATCAGATTTTAAAAAAGTAACGATTTAATATTTGATGGTTTGGATATCTAACAATATTAAGTCATATGCTCACTTTTTGAAATATCATTTTATTGAAAAAAAAAAAAATCGAATCAAACAAGTGCGATAAATGAAACAAGCAGAAATGAGCACATGGTCATGAGGAAGAGTACATGAGTAATAACTGGATGGACTAGGATTCGAATCGACATTCGGGACTATTATTTTCTCTCTAAATGTAAATCATTATTTGTATCGTTATGTCCTTTGCACAATACGTCAGAAAATATGTTAAGAGCAGCTAGACCTGTGGTGGCGAACCTTTTTGGGGCCGCGAGCACAAAATTCAACCAAAAAGAAAAAACACCTACTTATAGCAAAGAGCCAATACTACAGTTAAAATTAAAGGAAGTGATATTTTAGTCACGTGCCGACTGATGGGGCTCTGCGTGTCGACTGTGGCACGCGTGCCATAGGTTCGCCACCACTGCTGGGCTAGATTGACAGAGAACATTTGGAAAACAAGTCTTATCATCGTATCTTTGTTCATAGAAACGTAAAGAAGTCCATCTAGAGCGGACATGGGCAACATACGCCCCGCTGAGATTTGTGATGCAGCCCCCCCTCCCTGGCCCCTACTACAAAACCGTTTCAATATGACGTTTTCTTATCATTTACATTAGCTCTAATACTGGCCCCACACACCAGATCTAGCCCGGTACGCCCGTCCAATTTAGTGGCCCATTGCTGCCCGCGATTTAAAAAAAAGTTTGACCACACCCCTCCCCAATCCCCCCCTCCCCCCACTCAGCTGTAGAGCGAAAAAATCGTTGTACACTAGTTTAACAAAAAAAAATGCAGACCAAATAATGAAATGTATTAATTAATGTTTTATAGACCTGTAAAAGAGACGTGTGTGTTCATTGCCAACACTTTCATGCACAATCCTTTTAGTTGTAGGGTATCCTAGAGTAACTAGACGACTGTTTAGCTAAAAGTACATTTCTTTTAGGTCTCCCCCCCCCCTCATTTTCCCCCCTCCCCGATTGAAAGGAAGTACCCTTAGGTCAAATTAGTTGAATTAACATCGGGCACTATCCATCAAGGAGTTGTTTAATACAACCTCATTTAATGTAGTAGACGACGTGCGGTGTTAATGAGACGATTCAAGCTAGCGGTGTTAACGGGGTGGGGGGGGGGGTTCAGGAGATGTTTTATGACTGCGGTGTTAACAGGGGACTAATGGAGGGAACAAAGTCAGGACCTGATATTTTAATAATGCCATTAAACTACAGTTTAAAATTACAAGCTATTGTCACTAGATACAAACTTAACACACAATGTAACTATATAAATAACTTATACACACTATGTTAGTACAAAGTTAACTAATACAAACAATGTAACTACATAGTTAACTTATGCACACAATGTAAATACAAAGAGTTAACTAATATAAACAAAACAATGTAGCTATATAGTTAACTTATGCACACAATGTAAATACAAAGAGTTAACTAATACAAACAAAACAATGTAGCTATATAGTTAACTTATGCACAAAATTCGCAGACATATTATGTATGATGGCCTTTTTTTAAAAAAAATTTCATCAAAAGAAAGTAATAAATTAACGAATTTATTTAAAAAATTGAGACATTACACATTAAAAATATTTGATGAAAAACTGACAGCAATTTTTTTTAATATATAAATTAGTGCAAACATTTCAATATAAATTTCTATCTTCGAAAATTGTACAAAGAAATGATTGGTTTGTCTAAGTAAAGTTAAAACAATACTCCTGAAACAAGTCAAATATGATCTATGAAGAAAGTGGACAGTAAATGTGGTCAAATGTAAATGACCAAGTGCGAGACTATCTTCTGCAGGTTGATGGAATTCGATATGGAGGAATCTCGGGTCATCTGTGTGTCACCAATCTTCATGTCAGGCGACTGAGTAGGTCCAGCTAAAAATGAGTTACATAAACATAGTCCTGTGAGATACAGACCATGAGACTTGAGATCGATTGAAATCTGATATTGAACTTGACAGAACAACCCAATGAACCTGACCTGAACTACTCATCGACCTGGACTGAAAAACCCATTGTGACTGAACAATCCATTGTGACTGAATAATCCACTGTGACTGAACAATCCATTTTGACTGAACAACCTATTGAACTTTGCTAAATTATCCATTGAACTTAATTAACGATCTATTGAACATGACTGAACAATCTATTGAAATTGAAAATTCATACGAACCTTGAAATATTTTGTTCAAGTGGTAATAAAAAGCCCAAGGTCAAATATCAAACCTGCAATCAATATTATAATATCCTACTTATAAAACAACATGGTGTATTAGACAATAATAGTAATGGCAAGACGATATTCTCATATACATTAAAACAAAATATCATTTAACTGCCTTTTGTATTATTACGAAATTAACACATCTCTAAGTGGCTAAGAATAACATTGTCAACATTTGTACTATAAGCATCCATCAAGTGACCTCAGTCCGATGTAGAAATGTCGTGTTGACATAAGACTGATACATGTGCCAGCATTACGTGAGAGGGTATGAAACTGGAGTGGGCACAGAAAACGGATTAGAAGAAGGAAGATTGATGAAATGTTTGTTTTCAGGGCCATCGATTGGAGAATTTATTGCAAAAAACAACAAAAAACAACCTAGTATCGGTACAAAACAAATTTTAGTTTCTGTTCATATATTTTAATCAAGAGAAAAAAATATATACCAAGGGTCGGTAACCTTTAAGACCTCCAGGGCCACATGCTTTCAAAAGTTGTTTTATTTTTTGTTTGCCGCGGACCAGGCCCGTAGCCAGGTCAAAGTAAACAGGGAGGCACCAATACCCAGCAAGGGGGCACCTTCTCATTTTAGTTACTTTTTCTTTATATATTTCCTCTTTTGCTTCTTTTTTAAGCTGGGGAGGGGGCACTCCACACCTAGCGGGGGGGGGGCACGGCCCCCCATTTCCCCACCCCCTTGGCTACGGGGCTGCCGCGGACTACTTTTCTATGTGAATCATAACGTTTCACTTTTTAAAACGTCACTAATTATGACTCGACTTTAATAACAAAATTTTTTACTAAAACATCTCATTTGGTTTTGTAGCCGTATGCCTGCGTTGTGTGTATTCAATGAATTTTTTGAGCATTAGCTTCTGTTGTTTAATAAACAAAATACCATGAATAAATGAAACACTATAATGCCAAACTATTTCTGTGTGCCATCTAAATTTCCTCTAAAATCACTTAAGGCTGTTGTACCACTGGTTGCTATCGAATATTTGTTCACTCTTTACGAGATTTAATTAAAAAAATTCCCCTTTTTATATACATTGTAAAATTAAATACTTTAAATGCTAATCTACTTCCTGTCTTTACGACTGTCTGTCGCAAAGCTAAAAATAGCCCTTAGTAATGATTGGGGGAAAAAAAAGTTGATGTTTGTCTGATGAATTAAACTATTTTGAATTCTGTCTGATGTATTGAACTATTTTGTCTGTCTAATGTCTTATAAAAGATATCTTCAGTGCATGCCTAGAATTTTGATTGAATCTGTCTAATGTGCTGTGACATTATTGATGTCTGTATAATGATTTAAAGTTAAAACCTTGAGGCAGGACTAAATCACTGCTATAACTTTGAACGTCTGTCTGATCAAGCACAACACTGTGCTGTCATATTACGCTGTATCTTTAATATGATTTACTCTGTTACATGCTATCTCAATCAGACGTCATTAATCAAAGCCATCGATCTGTAAGGAGAAAATTCAATCAGAAATATAACCTGGCAACGCTCTCAGTGCCAGTGTAATTTAGTGAAACTGTTCCAGGTCCCCGGAGGGACAAAATGTGCTATTAATAGATACATCTACTGTAACTAAGATAAACAGTACTCTCCTGTCGGTCATGCCTAAAGGCTTTACTGTTACATATACGTGTATTTGGTACAAGAACTATAATATATATATCGACTAGGTATTTCATACCGGCGTTTCCCGAGAGATATAGATACCGTTTGATGCCCCCCCTCCCCAACCGCTATGCCGTTGTTGTTGTTGTTTTTTACATAGATTTATTGGGTTGTAAGCCAGTTCGTGAAATTGCATTAAAAACTAAAATTTGTCAAGAAAGAAAAAAACGAAATATAATTTATATAAAAACGATTGGCCACAGCGTTAAATCGAAAGTAAAGAATTAATACAACAGTATTCCAATTTAAAATACATTCATGAAACAAGCAAACTATGCCTGTTCCATGCATTTTCGTATTATGTATCAGTACGTATGCTATCTTTCAGTAAATATTTGTAAATTTTGTAAATGTTTATAAATTCAATTGTGTAATGCATATATCTGAAAAAAGATATTAAAAAGACGTTTCTTTATATTTGAAAACAAAATTATTTTCTCTTAAATCTAACTAAAGTGGTTTGTGGTCACTGAAATAGGACTCATAATTGAAACATTCTAAATTGTAGTCATTTAATCGTCCGAAAACTCCGTCAATTGTTGTTTGATAAATTGTTGTTGCCAATCTTGGTGAAAGTAGTTCAATGTTGAAGTTTGTTTCGAAGAAGTTTTCAATTTCTGCTCCGGGCTCTTTGAAATCTTGATTGAAGTCCCCACAAATGATGACGTTTGGTTGATTGAGCTGTTCTGCAAAGTTGTCATTGAAGAAATCTTTTACAAACCGATTGTTTGTTGCTGGGTTTTTGTATACGTTGATAATAACAATGGTATCAACCATACACGATGTTGCTTCGATGTAGTAAGGGAAGTAAGTCATGTTGAATAACTGTTACAAAAATAAATAATGATTTCGCCCCTTTGTTTAGCTTATAAACTATATATAATATATAAGCCCCTTAGGAGCCCTGAAGCCCGGTCCTGAGAGGTCCTATCGCAAAATAAACTTCTGATGTACACATGGCAGGCTAAGACCTACAAAATGATATATACATCATGGGTCTAGGACATATGGTTGCTGAGATATAGGGCGCTCCATTATTAATATAGCTTATATAGTAAAAAACGGTACTTTATAAGGCCCCTTTTACGGCCCTGAGAGGTCAGATCGCGAAATGGAAAAAAGTCATTTCTTGGCAGGCCAAGACCTACAAAATGATATATACATCATGGGTCTAGGACTTATGGTTGTTGAGATCTAGGGTGATGACAGACAGACAGACAGACAGCTGTCCGAAATCACAAATAACCTAGCCTACCGATCAATCCCAAGGGGATATAACTCTATGCAAAGGTTTTGCAGGGTATATCTATTACATAAATAGTTCACAACAGCATGCACGTACTGTTTAAAGAAACAAATTATACACAATGCTAAATTATTTTTCATTTAACAATGTTCTACAATGTCAGTAAATAGATAAAAAAGCACCATTTTATTAAGATAGAGTAATATAGAAAAGTACCAATACATGGAGCTATATACAAGATTTATAACATGAGTTTCAAAAGCCATGTAGAAATGTACTCATCTACGATAGGACTCCATTCGCTGCTTACCCTGAACCAACTCTTGGAACTCAATGTAAAATGTGAACATAATTATTTGCTACAAACAAATCATATCCTGGACGATGAGCAATGCATGCACCATCCTGGTGGGGGGGGGGGGCAAGTACTAAAACCCTTTAATTGCATTGCCGGCATATGTAGCGGGCATACTCACCCAGGCGCTTTGTGGGGATGGCAGATATGTATCAGCGCCGCCAATAAAGCTGGTGTGGCAGGCACATAACGCCCCGCCATGCTAGCAGTGGCGGCGCAAAGAGAGGGGAAAACAACAACAACATTCATTTATGTTATATGAAGAGATTGACTCTCTCTGTAATTGACTCTCTCTGTAATCTTATACAGAGTTATTCTTTCAAAAATACAAACTAGGCGACCCCACAAAAATTTGGGCCTCATTCCAATATTGATGTTGTCACGCCCACTTTAACTACGGTCGTCCGAATACCTCAGAATGTCTGCCCGTGGCTCCTGAAAACCTTATATATATATATATATATATATATATATATATATATATATATATATATATAATTTATTTCTCTACTTATCAATCTATCTATCTTTCCATTTACATTCTATCTATCTCTCTATCTGTCTAGCTGTCACATTTCTCTATCTATCTATCTATCTATCTATCTATCTATCTATCTATCTATCTATCTATCTATCTATCTATCTATCTATCTATCTATCTATCTATCTATCTATCTATCTATCTATCTATCTATCTATCTATCTATCTATCTATCTATCTGTCTGTCTAGCTGTCACATTTCTCTATCTATCTATCTATCTATCTATCTATCTATCTATCTATCAATCTATCTATCTACTTATCTATCTCTCTACTTATCTTTCTGTTTAAATGTGTGACGAAATGGGTTAATGCGTGGAAATTTAATGAATTCGAAAATGCACAAAGTAGGGCAAATGCTATTGTATTCAAACCGTCAGCTAGAAGGTAATTATCAAAATGAATTGTCAAATTATCGTATGTGTGTGTAAGCTTCAAAGTAGAGACATATACATCAATATATTTATAGCTTGATTCGCATCAAGTGCAGCTATATTCAGCTGTCAAGGCAAAATCTTGTTTGTTCTGTATAGGTCAGAGCAGACCAATTATCTTTATGGCTGTCTGGTTTCAAGGGAGGTAATAATTCTTGAGAGGTTGAAAGTTTTTTCCCTGGTGATTTTTTTCGGTATAAATTTTTGCATGATCTGTGTTTTTATTTGAGAATGTATGATACGAGTGAGTTCATGAGTAATAGTCAAAAAAAAGTTTTGGTCAATTGATTTTTTTTATAAAGCTGGTACAACTTTGTTGTCTGTCTAATGTATGTTCTGATAGCTGAATATACCATACTAGATTGATGTGTTGTGTGATAAAGTTCCACCTTATTAGATAAATATGCAGCAGTATAGAAATACGTCGTGCTAGATAGTTTGGTGGAAGATTGATGTATCGTTTAGAGAGATGTTTCTTGGTAGCTAGTTGTGTGTTTGTGGCTAGTTGTTGTGTACTGGTAGCTAGTTGTGTCCTAGTAGCTAGTTGTGTACTGGTAGCTAGCTGTGTCCTAGTAGCTAGTTGTGTACTGGTAGCTAGTTGTGTCCTAGTAGCTAGTTGTGTCCTAGTAGCTAGTTGTGTACTGGTAGCTAGTTGTGTCCTAGTAGCTAGTTGTGTCCTAGTAGCTAGTTGTGTACTGGCAGCTAGTTGTGTCCTAGTAGCTAGTTGTGTCCTAGTAGCTAGTTGTGTACTGGCAGCTAGTTGTGTCCTAGTAGCTCGTTGTGTCCTAGTAGCTAGTTGTGTCCTAGTAGCTAGTTGTGTACTGGTAGCTAGTTGTGTCCTAGTAGTTAGTTGTGTCCTAGTAGCTCGTTGTGTCCTAGTAGCTAGTTGTGTCTAGTAGCTAGTTGTGTACTGGTAGCTAGTTGTGTCCTAGTAGCTGGTTGTGTCCTAGTAGCTAGTTGTGTCCTAGTAGCTAGTTGTGTCCTGGTAGCTAGTTGTGTCCTAGTAGCTAGTTGTCTAATGGTAGCTAGCTTTGTCTTAGTATCTAGTTGTGTCATTTTAGCTAAATGCATCGTGGACTCGTGGAAGCTAATTGTGTCGTGGTGGTTAGCTATTTCATGGTAGCTAGTTGTGTCGTAATAGGTAGTTCCGTTGTGATACATGACTAATAGATGTGTCGAGGTAGATAGATATGTAGTGATTAATAGATATTTTGTAGTAGATTCTTAGGTCGTGGTTGGTCTGTTTGTCAAGGTAGAAGATATTTGTGCCGATGTATGTTGATAGATATTTTTGTGGTAGGACGATTTGTTACAATTGACAGTGGTATATGATCGATCTTTGATTATTTCATTTTATAAGCACTAAATTAGTCAAACCAATAACCTTTATTGTAAATCAAGTATCCAGACACAACAGTTGAGATTTCATCCATGCAGTTACCGTAGTGCTGTTACATGTTTATCTGATTCAATATTGTGAATGTCTCAAGTGGAGCTATCTGGGGAAAACTGTGGAGTTGATGTACATAAAAAACAAAGTAGATTAAAAAATGCATACAACTACCCAGTGGCGCTAGAAATTGCCCAGAAACCTCAACGAACAAGACAAACTGACCAGAAAACTCAACGAACAAGACAAACTGATCAGAAAACTCAACGAACAAGACAAACTGACCAGAAAACTCAACGAACAAGAAGCCAACCAAAAGAACTTGTTTAATGGAAACCAGAGGAAAAAAAAAACATCAAGGTTAGCGTCGTTTAAGATGTCTGATAATAACATTACTGCGTCTTCAGAGTAAGACACGATTCTATAACATGTTAGTTACTTCATAGAGATGATTAAAATAGTAGGAGAAAACATGCTTGGTATCTTGGCTAAAATCAATAACCAAACACAGTGCCGGACTAGGTATCGTAAAATGCCCTAAGCACCAACTAATTTTTATACCACCCCCCTTATTTTTTTTTCAGGAAATAAATTGAACCCAACTCATAATCTCAAATTGTTTCGCATTACTATGAAAATGTGTTTGATGATTTTGAAATAGTGCTACATCGTAATTAATGTAACCATAAGTTGTTGATTGGTTGTTTAAAATAGTTCATTTTCCTATCTCCGAACACAATGTAGGACTGAAGTTCAGTATTTTTCAGTATACTATTCAGTATACTATACATTATACTATACATTATACTGTACATCTTACTATACATTATACATATCAGTATACTATACAGTATAGTATACAGCAGGGGTGGGCAAACTAATGCCCGCGAGACGCATGCGGCCAATCAGAGCACATTATGCGGCCCGAATGCATAATCAATTTGCGATCCTATGTCGATGATAATTTCTTTAGTTTAAAGTCTTCGATATAGTTTTGAAATTTTATTCCGACTATTTGAGTATTTCTTGTATTGATTATGTGCGGCCCAAAGTGTAAAAACAAATTCAGTTTTCAATAATGTGGCCCATGAGAACCTAAAAGTTGTGCACACTTGAAATGTCCCTAACAGCCGGGCTTCAATTGAGCATGACCAAGGCTACCTGCTCTACCAGGCACAAAACAATCTTCTAATCAAAATCTGGCCAAAGAACGAGTAGAGAGAAGATCAGGTCAACATAAACTACGTTGCATTCCTTAGCTGGGTTTTAGAATTTGGTTACTTCCGGTTAAAGACTTTGTGCGTGAGAAGTCCTCTATAAAGAGGATGAAGTAGATCCTATAAACCACTAGTGAGACTGTTTTTAGGACGTCCTTCTTTCATCCCCACCGTAGCCAATGTTGCGAATGCCATGGAGGCACTACGGGAGGTATACAAGGGACTTTCGACATGACCTGAAATATCTAGTCAAGCGTTTTACCAAAAAACCATACGATAAACAAAAAATGTGAAAAAAAATAACTCATTTTTTCATGGTGATATTTATTTGTAAATTATCATTAATAAAACTAACAGCGTGAGGGATTACTATAACGCAGTGGCTACGGTAACATCAAGACGGAGTTCGTATTTTTTTTCCGGGTTACATCAATAGATATTGCTCCAGATCCTAACCCTATCCCTAACCCTAACCCTATCCCTACCCCTACCCCTAACCCTTTTACTAACCCTAATATGTACCCGAAAAATTGAATGCTCCCGCTAACCCTAATATAATGGCGCTTGATGTTACCGTAGCCACTTCGTTACTATAAAATGAAGGAAATATATCTTTGTATTATTTGATAAGTAGCAATAAATAAATATATAAATCTATACACCCACGCTTATGATAATTTATATCAATATTATTTGATTTAATGAGCTATTCAGTATACTTTCTAGGGCTATTTTATATAAAAGCTTATTTTTTTTTTTAAATAAGGTTTCCTTTTTATATCTGTTGATTATCAAAAATAAAATGTTCTTATTTTGAGCCCCCCCCCCCCCCAACCCCAGTGTTAAAGCCACCAATTTGGCTGCAAATGGCAAATATAATAACAAAATGTGTCCAATTACAGACAATCGTCTTAAAATAGAAAAAGATATATCAATAGACACTAAAACAAAATCAACGACCTATGTAGTCAAATGGACGATGGTTCCGAAAATTTGGTGCAAATTATGTTTGTTTTTTTAATTCCTGAATTTTCCCATCTGTTCTGAATCTTCCCATCTGGATAAAGCAATTAACTCTTTGCCACATGTGAATTTAGACCTAAAGATCCCGAAAAACACATTTTTTGTAAAACTACAAACAATCCATAAATAGATTAATCAACACACACCCACACTTAGATACAAACACACACACACACACACACATACAAACACAATCACAACATCTACCTGGCCTTATAAATTGAATTAATCAAATCTCAGAAATGAACTTTTTTTTTCTCAGTTTAACGAAGTTCGTTATACCAAGAAGCTGATCCGTTTGAAAAGAAGGTTGATTGAAGGATAAAAGATCAATAAAACCACTGTTGGAATAAATAATATAAGAACGTGCAAATCAGAGGCCGAGCTAGGGGGCAGCTCAGGAAGATCATCCAGTTTGTCTAAAAATACACAGACTCAATCTTAGACAGGCAAGGTGTCAAACCTCTGTGCCAGGATTATAAAACAAGAAATAATTAGTTTACACTGAATAACAAGAAGTCACTGTGACACAGTCTGGTTTGTATTACTCAATAGCGGGAAAATATAATAGTCATAATTCAAGAGTACATGCATTCATCAGACTAAGTGGTTAAAGTCTGTATGTGTCTGCTTGCTTTGTGTCGTTTCGTGTGTGTTGGTGTCTGGTTCTGTCAGAATGTAGTTAGATTTCTGCACAAATATTTACAAGTTAAGTGAACTAAGCCAGACTTTAAAGCATTTATTTTCAATTTTTCTACAGACATTTGGTAACTAAAAAATTGTTAATAAGTTTTGTTAAAAAGTTTAAAGAGAATTTAAATAATAAAATGAGTTGATTAAAAATGTTCTCTTTTTGTCAACACCTTATATCAGACAATATCAATGTCTTTAATAAAAATGTCTGTCTCAGTAAACACCTGTATTAGAAGACATTGTCAACTTCATTTAGAATGCCCCAGCCAATACTTGATATCACAAGAGGTCAATGCCATGTTAATGTCTCTATTTGTTAACACCAGAATAAAAAACACTGCCAACGTTCTCGTACTGTGATTGAGTCTGTACTATCTGAAGTTTTAAATGAGTCCAAGAGAAGTCATCTACCGCTCTAGTCAGACTTGATCAACTTGATTTGGGCTGGAACTGAACTCGTTCACCCAGCACAGCGTTCTCAAATCTTTTTTTTTTGATTTGATGAGCAATGTGGGTGTGGGGAGGGGGTAGCTGTGTGGGTGTGGGGAGGGGGTAGCTGTGTGGGTGGGGGGGTTAGCTGTGTGGGGAGTGGGAGAAATTGTTGCTGTTATATTTCCGGTATTTATTTCAAGTCAGGTACGAAAATCGTTGGATGTCTTGACACGTTCACTGTCGGTGATATAAGTCTGTCTGTTTAATGTTAAGCCGATGTGTGTGTTTACTTCAGGAAAAAAAAAAACTAAAACGGATTTTACAATCTAGATTTTTATTCCCTTTTTTTTTCTCTTTGTGTAATTTTAACTTTAGCATGATTTTACCCTAGAGTGTTATGGGTCAAATTATTTCAAACTCCAACAACCATAATAGTAATTGATTTAAATCGAATACACTTACTTTACACTGTATTAAGTTATATCCATGTGTATTCTAATTACATTAACACCTACAAAGTTTTTATCATTGATCTATCTTCAGTATTTAGAATCACGTAATCTTCTATCTTTAAGTTTCACTAGATTTCTTTAAAATTATTCTTAAATTGATTTTGTTTTTCTTGGACTACAGAAAATTTCCCTACAAGATTTTCTTCACTAGCACATATAAAAACAAAAACAATTAAAAACAACAAAGTTAAAATAATTGTGTGACAGACATAGGTGTGTATTTATTACATTACAATGTCATCATTTATAAATAATCTTAAAACAAAAGGTGTATAATGTGCATTATTTGCTAATTCCACAGAAGTTTCTCTTTATAGCAGGTTATAGCAAAAGGGTAAAATATCAAAGTGTCAAAGTCAAGGCGAACTGTATTACAATTGTAGTGCACATGTTACAATCTCATCTTCTTCATACCAAGTATTGAGACAATAATATTTGGGTTGAAATTTTGAACTATTTTTTTTTTGCCTGAGTCAAAAAAAATGTTCTAGCCTACAAAGTTTCGTACGATGTACAGTGTACATCACTTATCCTGAGAATCCCAATATTACAATAGTTGAATTACTAAGTGTTAAAAGATACTCTTACTTGATGTGGGGACGGATGATCGTGCGGTAAAGCACTCGACTGTCGACCTGAGGGTCCCTGGTTAGAGATCTCCTGTCAGGACCAATTAGACCCCTCAGCCGGCGCCGAGCGCTACGCCGCCGAATTTTCGTCCGCCGTAAATCGCCGAAAAATATGCGGGGCGCCTCATTAGACGCCGTATTTCGTTCGCCATTATATTATCTGTCGCATTACTTAATCTTATTGCACAAGACATTGCTGACCATATCAGCTCTGTCTTGAACAGCTTTTCTGTTGATCACAAAATACTAGCTGCCATGATGGTGCTGCAATTATGATAAAGACTTCAAAGCTTTTGAAGGTTGACTCTTATCAGCACTTTACAGCACACGTATCGCACCTTAATACTACCGACAGCATCAATAAAAATGAAGAATTTCAAGACCGCAATTATAGAAGACGATGCAGCATTCACAGAGGATAAAGAAATGATAAAGACCCTGAAAGAAGGCATGTCTTTAGTGTGTGAATTGCTTCTTGTAGATGGTCAGCTCAGTGCATCAATAATGGATGCCTGTGAGAGCAGCACTAACGCCATCAATGACAGTCATAGACACAATGATAAGTCGATGAAGGCATCATGTCCAACCCGTTGGAATTCAACATTGATGATGATTCAGTCTATACTTGACTTTAAAATACGATGATGATGACAAAATACGAATGATCAGGCAGTCAACTCTCAACCAGCTTGACCATCGATTTCCTGTAAATGATCACATTAAGCTGCATCAGCTGCTTGATCCAAATTTCAAATCATTGATTCCACGGTCAGAAGCAACCACAATTCTGGAGAACGCAATACAGTCAGCAATGGCCCGTGGATTCATCATGTCTAAAGCTGATGTATCGCATTCGCAGCTAGTTAGTGAACATGTTTCTAAAGAAAGCTGATGAACTGCATCGCGTTTGTTTTATTCAAGACAATTATAAACTGATATTTTAAGTGCCTATTAAGGTATTGAGTGACAGATTATGAATGTGTGGAATGTATTCATGTACTGTATTAGTAGGACAGCATATAGGCTTACAACTGTTTATTTCTGTTGTTTTAAATAATAAAACTTTTCCCCAAGTATTGTAAAATTGTTTTATTGCGGAAGTTTTATCAATTCAATATTTTCTAGGCGTCAGCCGAATTTTAGCCAAATATTTCGTAATCTGCCGAAAATCAGCTGCAAATGTCAATTTACTCAATTTATGGTCAAATTCGGCTACGCCGGCTATCAGCCGAAAAAATATGTCAGCCAGCCGAAACTTAAAAAAAATTCGGCTGGCAGGTCTAGGACCAATGGATATTCAGGTCATGGCTTACGTCCCCGCTATTTCTCCCGTGGTGCCTCCATGGCCATTGCACTTTCGGGCTATGGTAGGGATGAAATAAGGGTACCATAAAAAACGTCCCGTTAGTGGTTTATAGCATATAAGCGATTTAATCTCATCCTTAAAGGGACCGTAAACTCTTACTTGATAGCCTGCAGCAGTCATGTTTACAAAGTTATATTATGAATGGCAAGATTCCCAAAATATTTTATTGCGGGAGAAAGATAACAGTAGCCCTTGAGCCAAGACATAAAGAAAAGAGAACGGCGATGGATGGGACGCTATCCAGCTGATTATGTCACTAGACAAACACTGGAATGGGAAAGAAAATAACAGAGAGGCCTAAACAAACAAGAAGAACAGTTGAAAGTGATACAAAAGACGCAGGGATTTCATGGATACAGCTCAAAATGTGTTCAGAGGGGGATAGCATTGATACCATGAGATCCGACAAAGGGTTGAAAGGAAAAAGAATGTAATAATAACTGATATAACTTATCTTAGGTTCACGTACAAACTGTGGTATTTCACGTACAAACTGTGGTATTTCACGTACAAACTGTGGAATTTCACGTACACACTCTGGTATTTCACGTACAAACTGTTGTATTTCACGTACACACTGTGGTATTTGTGGGATGGATGGCCGAGTGGTGTAGATACTCGACTGTCGACCTGAGAGTCCTGGGTTCGATCCTTGGTGGGAACCATTGGAATATTTGCAGGTGACATTTGTTTCAAAGCCGTCCCACAAGTCCACCCAGCTTTAAATGTGTACCTGACTTTAAGTTGGGGAAGTAAAGGAGGCTGGGCGTTGTGCTAACCACAAATCCCTTCATATGCCGAGGTTATAGAAACAGGTGAATTCTACACTTCATCTGCCCCGATGGCTCATTTGGGCTAAGGGAACTTTACTTATATAAATATGTATATCAGTTAATAGTATTGTGTGTGTTGGAGAATAATAGCTTTGATCATTACATTTTTTGCCATCGTAATTTCCCCACATGGTTAGGTTATTTCTTTATGTTGTTATTTTATGTACAAAACTTTCACTTCAGCGGGGACGGGTGGTTGTGCCGTGCAGAGCACTCGACTGTCGACCGGAGAGTCCTGGGTTCGAACTTCAGTGACAACCTAGGGATTTCCTCAGATCCTGGTGTAAGTACTCAAGTCCAACCAGCTTAAAATGGGAAACTGACTTTAAACTGGAGGAGTAAAGGCGGCTGGGCTAACCACACAATCCCTTCATATGCCGAGGTTAATGAAACAGATGAATTCTACACTTCTTCTGCTCCAATGAACCCTTAGGAACTTAAGGGAACTTTTCACTTCAGACACTTTCACCCTAAATGTTATGAGTAAGATGTATTTATCAAACGCATTCTTATCAAAGTAAAGTTTCCCTAACGGGCCAAATGGGGCAGATGAAGTGTAGAATCCGTCTGTTTCCATAACATCGGCATATGAAGGGATTGTGTTGGTTAGCACAACGCCCAGCCGACTTTACTTCCCCAACTCAAGTCAGGTACCCATTTTAAAGCTGGATGGGCTTGTGGGACTATTTTGCACCAAATTTCACCTGGAAAAATTACATGGGCCTCACCGAGGATCGAACCTAGGATTCTCAGGTTGACAGTCGAGTATCTACACCACTCGGCCATCCTTATTACTGCATGAAAAAGACTTTAAATTGGAAAAGGTATGTTATTTTTTAAACGGAAAGTTTTGCTTTAAATCTAAAGAACTTTCGTAAAATGGAACCTGGTGTGAGGTAATGTATCGCAATCAGTGGACAATTATAGAACATTTGTTAAAGCTTATGAATAAACAAAAACACATAGAGTATTAATGGCTTGTGTTTTATTCGTTAATGCAAATCTCCAATCACTGAAGTAGTGTTTGAAAACTCCAGTCTTGTTAAATTAGGTGAATACAAACAGCAGTACACTGTGTAGACATTTTTTAGACCAACTAACCTAATGGGAGGTGAGTGTATTGTCTAAATCAAAATGCCCAAGAAGAATTGATTTATCCGCTTGAGTGGTCAACCAAAAAGCAATCAAATCACTCATTGAAACTTCGTTTGTTAGAATATATTGATTAAAACATTCCTTTAATTTACTTCTATCAGTTGAGTTTTCTGTCATTTCATTTCTACAGAAATAAACATTTTATGTTAAATTACCTTTAGAAGTTATGGACTGTTAGAATGTATATCACAGACTACTTAGTCCGAAGTGTCTCTATTTATAGAAACAACAATTTGAACTGGTTTTTGATGTTTTCAGCTTTCTCACTGAGCCAGACTCGAGTGAGTTAATTACCTGCTGGTTCATTGAGGGTTAACAAAGTAATTGTAAGGCCTACACTAAGATATTTTACAGTTAACAGACAAATTGTTCGGTGTAAGATGAGATGTGATACAGTTAACAGACAAATTGTTGGGTGTAAGATGAGATGTGGTACAGTTAACAGACAAATTGTTGGGTGTACGATGAGATGTGATACAGTTAACAAACTAATTGTTTGGTGTACGCTGAGATGTGATACAGTTAACAAACTGTTTGGTGTACGCTGAGATGTGAACAGTTAACAAACTAATTGTTTGGTGTACGATGAGATGTGATACAGTTAACAAACTAATTGTTTGGTGTACGATGAGATAAAGTACTGTTAACAAACCAATTGTTTGGTGTACGATGAGATAAAATAAGCAACGAATGGAATGTAAACATGTTGAAAACTGAGCTTGAATAGGAAATTAAATGAAAAGTCTTCATAGACTCACACACAAGAACTTTTTTTAGATGTTATTTAATGAAATTATTTTTCTAAATATGAAATTTAATTATAAAGAATATAGGTTAGAACCAAAATTACTACTCTGTGTTGCGGCCCTGCACTACAATGTAAGTCCCTGCACTACAATGTAAGACCCTGCACTACAATGTAAGACCCTGCACTACAATGTAAGACCCTGCACTACAATATTAGGCCCTGCACTACAATGTAAGGCCCTGCACTACAATATTAGGCCCTGCACTACAATGTAAGGCCCTGCACTACAATGTAAGGCCCTGCACCACTATATTAGGCCCTGCACTACAATGTAAGGCCCGGCACTACAATGTAAGGCCGTGCACTACAATGTAAGGCCCGGCACTACAATGTAAGGCCGTGCACTACAATGTAAGACCCTGCAGTTAGCTTACTTTCAATACAGATTGAAAATAAAGAAACGTTTGAATGTAGGACGAAGTAATTTCCTACTCTACGTCAAATATCTTACACATCTAAAAGGCGTTTATTATTTATTTTTCAGTTATTCATTTAGGCGAAAAAAAAATATTTCTAGTTTTCAAAAATATCATAAGTTTCTAGGAATTGAGTTGAAAAGAAACAAGTTACAAAGAGCAACTGAAGTACATCAAAAGTGTGTGTCTGAATGGGGTCAATGGGTGATTGTTTGAAAACACATGTAAACACTTGGCATGGGACATTTCCAGACTCAACCTGCTACACTTGACATAAAACATTTCCCGACTCCAGTGAATGGTGAGGCAAAGATTGAGACGATGGATTGAGTTATTTAATGAACCCTAGAACTTTTTTTTTGTTTTTGAAAACACGTATGAATTTTTTTTTTAAATCATTATGTTTTTTTTTCTAAATTGTGATTTGTAATTGTTTAGCTAACATCAAGGCCGAAGTTGATAATGAATGACAACAGAGGGCTCAATGTAATTATGTATCTTAATGTTTAATAATATAAAAATATATACGATATACTGTGTTGTTTTATTTTTGTTTTTTAAATGTTTTTTTTTTCTTCTAATGACAAATAAAAATATCAGTGAAAGTGATGTCTCTGCATTTTGTGATAATAAATGAAATTAGTAAATACATTCTGTCATTAAGTATTGCCGTCGTATGATTTAACTTTTCTGTGCTGTTTATATGTCTTACAGTCACGTGATGTATGTAATTTGTTGAGTTTAGATCTACAGGGACAAAAGTCAAAAAACATCTATTCAAATGATTTTTTTTTTCTGTACAGGTGAAAGTTGATGATAAGAAATAACCCTGTGAGAAGTAAGGTAAAAAATAAATCAGTGCAGCGAAGAAAGATAAACATAAACAATGTTACCTAAACATAAAGAATGTTACCTAGACACTGAAATATTTAGTTCTGTACAAGATAACTCACTGTGCCAAAACTCAGTATTCGATCTGTTCTATGTTTTAATACTCAAAAGTTAAAACATGTTATGCATATTATCGCATGACAACCAAATAACCGTTAGTTTTTAAATTGAAATATGTCGTGTATATTAACTCTAAAGATAGTTAGCAATAAATGCCGTGACATATTCCCCAACATTTCATAAGTAACAGACATAACCTAGAGAAAAGAAATATTAGAATGCGGACATGTTTAAGTTGACATTTGGATTTGTTTTATTAATCATAATCCTCTAAACCCACCCCATGACAGGAGGCCATAAAACAATGATTAGATCACGCGTCATAGTGACTCTGTAACAGGCCACAAACCCCCCAGTCAGTCGGCCATGGCGCAATAAATCGCGTTCCCAAGTCATTGGAACATGGTGTATGTGTGTGTGTGTGTGCGCGCGCTAAATATTGATCATCTGGAGACAAAGCGGGACATAACATGTTTACTTACTTGCTGTTCGGCTACATTCTTTGGCTAGATTAGACGAAAAATGTTCTTGTAATTTTAGAAAACAAGTTGGAAATTTAGGCACGATGGGGTAAAAATGTTTTGTTGCAAGATAGAAAAAAATTCCAAGAAATGACAATATAATTAAAAAAAAACACTATTTTAGTATTGACAATATAATTTAAAAAAAAAAAAAAACAGTATTTTAGTATGTCTTACAGCACATTTCTAGCCTGACAATAAAAGATTTGAAATAACATTTCTGTATTTCAATACATCAGTGATAAGAAGCAAAAAAAAAAAAAAAGTACGTCATTGTTTTTATTTGTATAAATCTTCATTTCTATAAATATTTGAATCTGAGGAATTATTTGGGCACTTTTGAGATTTTTAGCTGTTTATTAAATTTTTTTATTGATTTTTTTTGCGTAAGACCTTATTGATTTAGATTTTGGCCTCCTCTTACCAGATGACATAAATAAATAGAATAACGAACAATAATACACTTCAAACTATCTCCTAGTGGCATTCAACAATAATACACTTCAAACTATCTCCTAGTGGCATTCAACAATAATACACTTCAAACTATCTCCTAGTGGCATTCAACAATAATACACTTCCAACTATCTCCTAGTGGCATTCAACAATAATACACTTCCAACTATCTCCTAGTGGCATTCAACAATAATACACTTCAAACTATCTCCTAGTGGCATTCAACAATAATACACTTCCAACTATCTCCTAGTGGCATTCAACAATAATACACTTCAAACTATCTCCTAGTGGCATTCAACAATAATACACTTCCAACTATCTCCTAGTGGCATTCAACAATAATACACTTCAAACTATCTCCTAGTGGCATTCAACAATAATACACTTCAAACTATCTCCTAGTGGCATTCAACAATAATACACTTCCAACTATCTCCTAGTGGCATTCAACAATAATACACTTCCAACTATCTCCTAGTGGCATTCAACAATAATACACTTCAAACTATCTCCTAGTGGCATTCAACAATAATACACTTCAAACTATCTCCTAGTGGCATTCAACAATAATACACTTCCAACTATCTCCTAGTGGCATTCAACAATAATACACTTCCAACTATCTCCTAGTGGCATTCAACAATAATACACTTCAAACTATCTCCTAGTGGCATTCAACAATAATACACTTCCAACTATCTCCTAGTGGCATTCAACAATAATACACTTCAAACTATCTCCTAGTGGCATTCAACAATAATACACTTCAAACTATCTCCTAGTGGCATTCAACAATAATACACTTCCAACTATCTCCTAGTGGCATTCAACAATTATACACTTCAAACTATCTCCTAGTTGCATTCAGGGGAGTCTTTTGTTCCCCTCCCACAAAGGAATTTCCTACCCCTCCCCCTCTTCCCCCCCTCCCCGAGGCCAATGAATCCACGATTTTTAGAGCATTTCGCAAAAAAATTCTCTATTGTCCCCGTTTTGTCTGTCTGTCAGTCTGTCCGTCCGTCTGTCTGTCCGTCTGTCTGTCCGTCATCACCCTAGATCTCAACAACCATAAGTCCTAGACCCATGATGTATATATCATTTTGTAGGTCTTGGCCTGCCAAGAAATGACTTTTTTCCATTTCGCGATCTGACCTCTCAGGGCCGTAAAAGGGGCCTTATAAAGTACCGTTTTTTACTATATAAGCTATATTAATAATGGACCGCCCTATATCTCAGCAACCATAAGTCCTACACCCATGATGTATATATCATTTTGTAGGTCTTGGCCTGCCAAGTGTACATCAAAAGTCCATTTTGCGAATTGACCTCTCAAGGCCAAAATATAAGAGTTTTTTATGTACCGTTTTGCTTATATTTTAAATATAAATAATAAAAGCTAATCAAAGGGGCGTAATCATTATTTATTTTTGTAACAGTTATTCAACATGACTTACTTCCCGTACTTCAACATTGAACTACTTTCACCAAGATTGGCAACAACAATTTATCAAACAACAATTGACGGGAGTTTTCGGACGATTAAATGATTACAATTTAGAATGTTTCAATAATGAGTCCTATTTCAGTGACCACAAACCACTTGTAGTTAGATTTAAGAAAAAGTAATTTTGTTTTCAATTATAAAGAAACGTCTTTTTAATATCTTTATTCAGATATATGCATTACACAATTGAATTTGTAAACATTTCCAAAATTTACAAATATTTACTGAAAGATAGCATACGTACTGATACATAATACGAAAATGCGCTAACACGTCCTGTCTCCCAAATGGAACAGGCTTAATTGCTTGTTTTTATTAACGAATGAATAAATCATGTTTAATAATGATCTAAATCATGAAAACGCACTATGTTTTTTTTTTTTATATTTTCTAAAATATGTATTAAAAATATTTTAAAGCCATATCTCGCTTGTCTTAAAGCATTTTGTAAGCGCCATTCTACAGTACAATATCCCCCCCCTCCACCTTCACCAGCTATTTTTTTTTTCTATTTACCATCGATCGATAGGGCCATTAAACAAGGGGACATAACAACTGTCAAAGATGGAACATTTTCTTTTGATGTTCATCCATCTTTCATCTTTAACACACAACCCACCCCCTCCAAACACCATCTGAGAGGGAGAGAAAAAAGAGTTACTGCCAGAAAAAATAGCTTTAAAAATACGGGACAGGTGCAAGGACTTGAAATGTTTATTATACATCATGTATTAGAAGAGATGACACAGTCAAAAACTTTATTTTTGAAAACGTATTTTTTTCGATTGTTTAGTTTTATGTAAAATAAAACACAATATTTAGCACTAACTACATATCTACATAAAAAAACAAACATTAAATGTATTATATTTGAATAATTATGATTTCTATGTCTTGTGTTGCGAATATCATCAGGTCTACAGATGTCCAGGGGACGGATGGTCGTGACTTAAAGCGCTCGCCTGTCGACCTGAAGGTACCTGGTTCGATCTCCGGTGAGGACCAAGGAAATTTTCAGGTCTTGGCTCAAGTTCCCGGTATATCTCCCGTGGTGCCTCCATGGCCATCGCACTATCGACTATGGTGGGGATGAAAGAAGGGCACCATAAAAACCGTCCCATTAGCGGTTCATAGGATGTTATTTAATGAGATTTCATCTCACCCTTTCAGGGACTTCACACACACACACATACACACACACACACACAGATTGCCAAGAATGACATTTGTAACAGTGTCGTCATTTTTGCTGCGGGGTGGGGGGGATAATTAGGCTTATTAATATTTTGATTAATACTTTGATCGAGGAAATGAAATATTTTATAACAATATTCAAATTAGCTAGGGCTACTAGGTGTTTTAAATATCCAGCCCAAAATTCAGCCACACAAGTAGACTTGAAAGATGTAAAACTTCACTTACATTTAAAAATATTAGTAATTATTTTCGTATTTAAGAAAAACAGCATAAAAACCACTAAATGTTTAACGTGGTGCCCGCCAAAATTGATACGCCTTCCACGGCCTAACCCTAAAAGACGCCCATAGAGTTATTTACCTTTAGTTAAGACATAGGATGAACATAGAGTTGTATACCTTTAGTTAAGACATAGGATGAAAAAAAATAAATTTCACGAACACCTACACATGTCAAATAAATTATGTTCATGTCGTACTTATTCCATATAACAAAATATCATCTGCAGAAATAAGTTCGCTGTGCCAAATCTAAAAATGGATCCAAGTATGTATGTATACGTTTGAGATGGCTCGGTTACTTCCCCTATTACTATTTAAGTGGAGTTTGAATTTCCGCGCATCTGTGCAACGGATTTTGACTAGTTGTGTTTACTATGAGGAAGTGTAACAACCAACAAGACTAATGTATAGCTTCTACCAGTGCTCTATAGTACGTATGTATGTCAAATGTAGAAGTGGCCATGTTTGATATGCACATGGATGGTGATTTGTTTCGTGATATATGTGGTCAGTGCCGATCTTAAGACGACTGGACCGACTGCGTTCCAATAAGTGACGCTCAGAAAAAAGCCCGCAAGGATGAGGGGGCCCCACGACGCAGAAACAAGGCAAGTGGGCGTATCATTTTGTCTTGGCAGATATTTATAAAAGTACATTTGTGCCAGGACTGCAAGTAAAATATGTCCGATGGGGCCGCGCATTTCTAAAAGCCGAGCCAGTAATTGGAGATGTCTTATTATACTCAAACATATAGATGTTAATCTTCCAAGATATGTTAGTGTACTCAAACATATAGATGTTAATCTTCCAACATATGTTAGTGTTCAAACATATAGATGTTAATCTTCCAACATATGTTTCTATACTCTGTCATATGCTTAATGTCTTGTCTTTTAAGATGGGCATATGTAAGTCGGCATATATTTGATTGATTTCTCAACACATATCTCTATACTTATAAGACGCATTCGTTGTCTGTCTGTCTGTCTGTCTGTCTGTTCCCTTATAACTCAAGATCCAGACAAACAAAGGTTATAGGACAGGTTTCGTTTCATCTCGATGAGTAGTTTAATTGTAATTAATTTTTTTTTATTTTAGTATTTTACTATATTAAAGTAATCTCGACGACGCCATAAATAAAATTCCTCTGTGACGTCATTTCCCGATGATCGAATAGAACTTGCGCGCTGGTGCTGTATTGTGCCTTTGTGATGCAAAGAATTGTTGATGTTTTTTCATACTCTCTGATTTGTACAGTTTGAGGTAGGTAAAGGAATGAAGAAGGATTTTAGAAGAAGTGTGAAGCCATAATAATAAGTATATATATATATATATATATATATATATATATATATATATTAGGGCTGCTGATTAAACTGCGTTAATTTGCAATTAACGCGTCAAAAAAAATTTGCGATTAAAATTTTTAACGCAATACCTAAATGCGTTAATTTGACCAAAATGCTGAAAGTTCACCAAATCGATAAATAACGGGGGGCAGGGAGGGAGAGAGAGGGAATGAGGGAATGAGGGAGGGAGGAAGGGGGAGAGAGGAGGAGGGAGAGAGGTGGAAAGGGGAGGGAGGGAGAAAGGAGGGAGAGAGGGTGGGAGGGGGTAGGGAGGGAGAGAGGGGAGGGAGGGAGAGAGAGAGGGTGGAAGAGAGGGAGGAAGAGAGAGATAAAGAGTGAGGGGGGCAGGGAGGGAGAGAGGGAATGAGGGAGAGAGGTGAAGAGGGAGAGAGGATGAGAGAAATGGGAGGAAGAGATAAAGAGATAGAGGGGGCAGGGAGGGAGAGAGGGAAGGAGGAAGGGGGAGAGAGGGAGGGGGATGGACGGGGGGAGTGAACGAAGGGGAGAGGGGGAGATGGGAGAGGGAGGGGTGGGAGGGAGAGAGATGGGAGAGAGAGCGAGGGAGAGGGAGAGGGAGGGAGAAGGAGGGAGGGAGAAAGGGAGGAAGGGAAAGGGAGAGAGGGAGGGAGGGAGTGAGAGGGAGGGAGAGAGAGAGGGAGGGAGAGGGGGGAGGGAGGGAGAGAGAAAGGGTGGGAGAGAGGGAGGGAGAGAGAGATAAAGAGTGAGGGGGGCAAGGAGGGAGAGAGGGAATGAGGGAGGGAGGAAGAGGGAGAGAGGTGAAGAGGGAGAGAGGATGAGAGAAATGGGAGGAAGAGATAAAGAGATAGAGGGGGCAGGGAGGGAGAGAGGGAAGAAGGAAGGGGAGAGAGGGAGGGAGGGGGATGGACAGGGGAAGAGAACGAATGGGAGAGGGGAGATGGGAGAGGGAGGGTGGGAGGGAGAGAGATGGGAGAGAGCGAGGGAGAGGGAGGGAGAAGGAGGGAGGGAGAAAGGGAGGAAGGGAAAGGGAGAGAGAGGGAGGGAGGGAGAGAGGAAGGGAGAGAAGGGGTAGGGAGAAAACAGAAGGTAAACAGAAAACCTTATTTTAAACCCGGGCAAAGCCGGGTACTTGCAACTAGTAAGTTAAGAATGTTGTAGGAAGTTATATTAAGTATGCTCTGTAAGTGATGTTTTAGGAGGTATATTAAGTATACTCTCTAAGTGATGGTCTAGGAAGGTATATTAAGTATACTCTCTAAGTGATGGTCTAGGAAGGTATATTAGGTATACTCTCTTAGTGATGGTCTAGGAAGGTATATTAGGTATACTCTCTAAGTGATGGTCTAGGAAGGTATATTAGGTATACTCTCTAAGTGATGGTCTAGGAAGGTATATTAAGTATACTCTCTAAGTGATGGTCTAGGAAGGTATATTAAGTATACTCTCTAAGTGATGGTCTAGGAAGGTATATTAGGTATACTCTCTAAGTGATGGTCTAGGAAGGTATATTAGGTATACTCTCTAAGTGATGGTCTAGGAAGGTATATTAAGTATACTCTCTAAGTGATGGTCTAGGAAGGTATATTAAGTATACTCTCTAAGTGATGGTCTAGGAAGGTATATTAAGTATACTCTCTAAGTGATGGTCTAGGAAGGTATATAAAGTATACTATGTAAGTGAAATAATACGACATACTGTGAAATGACAGTGATAAGTGCCATAATTTAACATCACTTGACAGTAAACCCAATGCAGCAGCGTCGATAGAATTGTCACTATTGTCCTTAATAAGGACATTAGTTTCTGGTCACTAGTGTCGTTAGTAAGGTCATTAGTTTCTGGTCACTAGTGTCGTTAGTAAGGTCATTAGTTTCTGGTCACTAGTGCTCTTAGTAAGGTCATTAATTTCTGATCACCTAGTGTCCTTAGTAAGGTCATTAGTTTCTGGTCACTAGTGCTCTTAGTAAGGTCATTAATTTCTGATCACTAGTGTTCTTAGTAAGGTCATCAATTTCTGGTCACTAGTGTCCTTAGTAAGGTCATTATTTTTTGTCACTAGTGTCCTTAGTAAGGTCATTAGTTTCTGGTCACTAGTTTCGCTATATGTTTCGTTTCCGGGATCCTATGTGGTGATAATGGGGCCGCTCTTTGGATCGCTTGTTCTGCTAGTGGGGGGTCAGTAATTATGCTAAGTAAGGTCATCAATTTTGCAAGTTGGGGTCACTAGTGTCACAGGTGGGATGTTGAGTGTTGTTGCTGGTTAATTGTTTGTAATGAATTTGAAATATCACCATTTATCACAGTTAGTTCTGCATACAATATGTCGCTATCCCTTTAAAACAATAGCGAATCGCTGGTTTCAACTATCAATATACGACGTACAACTGAAAAGCTGCTCATTATTAAATATTTAACTGCCTGCTTTTGTCTTCTAACCACGTAGCCCAGGACAGTCGTATGTGAAGAAACAATGAAAGATCCATACATCACCTGGATCATGTGTCAGACATCCAGATGTAAATAGAACACCATATCTTCTGAGTTAGATCTCTGACCGCTTCTATGATTATTCTTTGCTTTTAAAGAAAATACATTTATTATAAAAAAAAATCGTATGGAGTTAAAAAAAATATAAACTTTCACCGAGTCCAAAGTTTAATTAACGAAAATCAAGATTGTTAAAGATTGTGCCATTAGCCAGATTTATGCTTTATTTCTTGTTGAAAAATTGCCATTCAATAAAAAAACACTCGTTGCATGTTTTTCCTTTGAAACTAGACAATGATTGCCTGACTCACTGAGAATTTTATTAGGGCCGATGAGAGAGTGAGAGGTTTTTGCAGACGGTATTTTTCTCAGATACTCATGACGCGTTAGGAAGCCCATATAGCCCAAGGGGCCTATCAAGTCTAAGTGGGCATCTAGCCCAATGGGGGGACCAATCAAGACCGGGGGGGCAACAAGCCCAAGGGTAGCCCTACAAGCTCAAGGGGCCCATGAAGCAGAATTCACAGTTTTAGTCATAATGTCACTTTGAACATTACATTTTTAATGAATTTATTTCTATACAACATTTTAGGGGTCCACAATAAACAAGCCTTTGCTACACCAGGGCCGGAACTCCTCTAAGTGATCCTGATAATAATTACTTGTACGTTTAAAAGTACATGACCGAGTTATTTTTTAGTTCAGACAATTATAATGTTGAAACACTGAAAAGTAATTACTAAAGATAAAATACAAATCTAGCGCCTGTCCTCCCAGTAGAGTTGAGTGACGACTGATGTATGTCTTGGGGAAGAAGCCATTTAATGGATTCATGGTATTAGAAAATTGATTTATAAAAAATGAGCCACTACATAAATAGATAGGGTTACAATTTTTATCAGAAACACACATAGGTCTATAACGAATTAAGCCACTACCAGGATGATAGACTATGGAGTCACTACCAAGATTATTGCCTATGGAGTCACTACCAAGATTATTGGCTATGGGGTCACTACCAAGATTATTGGCTATGGAGTCACTACCAAGATGATAGACTATCTAGTCACTACCTAGATTATTGGCTATGGAGCCACTACCAAGATTATTGGCTATGGAGTCACTACCAGGATGATAGACAATGGAGTCACTACCAAGATGATAGACTATCGAGTCACTACCAAGATGATAGAATATTATGTCCATAGGACATATGTGCACATGTTAAGCCCTCCATAGGACATATGTGCACATGTTAAGCCCTCCATATTACATATGTGCACATGTTAAGCCCTCCATAGGACATATGTGCACATGTTAAGCCCTCCATAGGACATCCATGTACCAAGACTATGGCAAAACCCAACATATTCCTCATATTATATCCAATACATACCTCATGTAACACACCATCCAACATATACCTCATATTATATCCAATATATACTTCATGTAACAGACCATACAACATAACCTCATGTAATACAACATATTCATCATTTAACACAACATATACCTCATGTAATACAGCATATACCTCATTTAACACAGTATCCAACATATACCTCATGTAACACAAACATACCTCATTTAACACAATATCCAACATATACCTCATCTAACACACCATCCAACACAACCGCATGTAACACAACACATACTTCATGTAACACAACACCAAACAAAAAACCTCATATAATTATAATAACACTACATCCAACTTCAGCATTTACCAGTTCAAATACTTCAGCTCTGTGTTAATAATGACCTTGAATATCGTCAATATGAAGTTCGCAATACATCAAGGTCAGTATTATAATTTAGGGAATCCCCATTCATTACATGTTATCTTGGTATTCCCCCACTAAATGACTTTGTACTGGTCATTTCTGTGGTAAAGAGTCTGGTATTGTAATAGTATTGCATATGGAACGAGTTTGTAGGTTACATAAAGCATGAATGGACATTCTTAATAGCCTAACCATAACTCCACTAATGTACTCGTTTGTTCCCCCCCCCCACAAGGGGGCCATCTGTTAATCGGGTAATGGATATCAAACAAGGACAAAGTAATTATAGGTCATTAGGTCAACCTTAATAATTAAAGGGTCATAAACACGCACATGAAAAGGATGTTATAATTTAGAAAAGAGTTTCTTAACTCAGTAATAATATCACTCAGATATTACTCAATGTTATATGCACCATATGTTCGCTAGTTGTATTATATGCACCATATGCTAGCTAGTTGTTTGTTTTAAATATTGTGTAGAATTGGACTTTTAAAAACTAAGAAGTATAATAGGCGTTTTGAATTTTCGTCAATTCATATATATCTTTCTTGATATGTTTGTGTGTGTGTATGTTTGTGTATGTATGTGTGTGGTAATATCAAGACAGTGGGGGGGGGGGCGGATGAATAGACAGAATCATATTGTTAGAGTTATGATAAATCTATTTAAATAATAGAGGTTTGGGTTCTGCGTTAAATCGAAAGTAAAGAATTAATACAGCAGTATTCCAGTTTAAAATCGTCAAACGTGATCGTAAACAACAGTAATAAAAATCGTGAAAAAAATCGGATCTGTCCGAAACCAAAAATAACCTACTGATAACCCTAAGGGAATATAACTCTGTGCAAATGTTTTGCAGGGTACAGCTAGTATATTAATATTTTCCATTCATTTATTTATGAATATTTCATGTGTAAAGACACCATTTATACCATTCATTTATAAATTTCTTGAATTACACTGAGAACATTATTAACAGAGGAATATTGACCTTTTAATAATTCATAATTAAAATATAATAACAACATTACATATGTATGTATATATATATATATATATATATATATATATATATATATATATATATATATAATCGAAGATTTTTGTTGAAATAATGCATACAATGTATTGGTGTAAATGAAATTTAGCCCATCATGCTTTGATGCGAAATACATTTAGTATGGTTAAAATAATAAAGAACTATCTTAATGTTCAATAAGAGATTAAAAACAAACATAGGCGGACTCACATTTCTATTTGTGGAAATCATAAGTAAAAAAAACAAAACAACCAATCATAGACGCGATAAGTCATGGCTTCGGAACCCATAGCAGGGAAAAAAAACATAGGGCTGCCAAGATATTTTTGTGACACGGACGGAGGGGGGGGGGAGGGGAGGGGGGTAAACTACACCTCCCCGGATATTTCCATTCCATCTGTCTGGTTGGTCCATTATATCTTTCAGACAATTGTCTTCCAGTTGTTATTGTTTTATTTTTTTCATCCATCCTGCTGGACTCACAAAACACATCGTCCATCGAGATATTGACACTAAGTCAGAATGTATAGACTGGACACGGTGGCCAGGGAGGTTGAGATAGATTGAATATAGACCGGGTAAATGTACACCGAATAGCGAGGAAATCAATATCAGTGTAGGTTTGATGAATGATTAGTTCGATCAGAAACAGATGGGAATATACTGAACAATAGGAAGGTCAAACTTGTACAGTATGTCCTATGGAGGGCTTAACATGTGCACGTATGTCCTATGGAGGACCTAACATTACACATATGTCCTATGGAGGACCTAACGTTACACATATGTTCTATGGAGGACCTAACGTTACATATATGTTCTATGGAGGACCTAACATTACACATATGTTCTATGGAGGACCTAACGTTACACATATGTCTTATGGAGGACCTAACATTACACATATGTCTTATGGAGGATCTAACATTACACATATGTCCTATGGAGGACCTAACGTTACACATATGTTCTATGGAGGACCTAACGTTACATATATGTTCTATGGAGGACCTAACATTACACATATGTTCTATGGAGGACCTAACGTTACACATATGTCTTATGGAGGACCTAACATTACACATATGTCTTATGGAGGATCTAACATTACACATATGTCCTATGGAGGACCTAACATTACACATATGTCCTATGGAGGACCTAACGTTACACATATGTTCTATGGAGGACCTAACATTACACGTATGTTCATTGGAGGACCTAACGTTACACATATGTCTTATGGAGGACCTAACATTACACATATGTCTTATGGAGGACCTAACATTACACGTATGTCCTATGGAGGACCTAACATTACACGTATGTCCTATAGAGGATCTAACATTACATGTATGTCCTATGGAGGACCTAACATTACACGTATGTCCTATAGAGGACCTAACATTACACTATGTCCTATGGAGGACCTAACATTACACGTATATCCTATGGAAGACCTAACATTACATGTATTTCCTATGGAGGGCCTAACATTACACGTATATATGGGGGACCTAACATTACACATATGTCCTATAGAGGATCTAGCACTCACACGTAAGTCCTATGGAGGACCTAGGTTTAAGAAACATATTCACCAGCAGAACATTATAAAGTCACGCCATTATTACACTGCAACCTGGCTCTGAGCCCAGAACGTTATTAGATTTATTTTTACCCTTGCCCCCATATTTTCTTTAGTGATAACCATTACACGTTCAACGATAATGAGAAATTGTAAGTACTTCCAACATAGTTATTAGAGCAGAAGGGTCGAGCTATATATACAGAGCACGACTGTGGACCTGACGGTCCCGGGATCGAATTATGGTGAAAGTTCCCTTAATGTCTGGCGAAGTATCTACATGGCCATTGTACTTCCAGCTATAGTGGGGATATAAAAGAAGAGCACCATAAGTAATTGTCCCATTAGTGATTTATATCATCTGATGGGATAACCATCTGATCCATACAGAGACACCAATATAGTTGAGTGATCGATAAAGTGCACATAGATTGTCACTTCAACTTAGTTAGTAGAGAACATTTATCGATATCTAATGAATTTGTGAATGAATTATTTGTATGTGGTTGTCAAATTAGTCAGATGCAAGTGTGGTGATTAAATGAATGATTGGGTGGGGTAGTTTAGGTGAATATCTAATTTTAAAAAAAAAAAAAGGGTTTATATAAGATTTTGTTTTTTCATTGTATTATTTTGTGTCTTATTTGAAGATGGCAATTTTATTGATCTCAATTTAAGGGTAGAGGGATTCATCAACAGTGAATTTATTGTTTGTTTATTTTTATTCTAAAGTAGTTAATGAAATAAAAATAGATGATTATATTGAAGAGATTAAGGTAATGAAATAAAAATAGATGATTATATAGAAGAGATAAAGGTAATGAAATAAAAATAGATGATTATATAGAAGAGATTAAGGTAAAGATTAAACATGTTTTTTTTTCCCGAACGTTGACGACAGCCATCTGGAATACAAACAAACATCTTAGAAGTCATGTTACTTATATGCACTAAATATTATTTTCATATTTAAATTAGAAGTTGATGTACAGAGTACAGACTAAAGAAATTTTGACAGTCAACTGGTTTTTATGACCTTCGCTGTTCGATTTTTCTAAAATTAAAAATTATTGTATAAAATGGCTGAGATTTACGGTTGTTAAAAATTGTTGTTAAAAATTGTTGTTAAAATGGCCGTCATTACCATGGCAACCTATGATTATATAAAGGAACACATAGTTTTTTTTCTAATTATCTTAAGCTACATCTTTTTTATCTCATTACATGTAAAAAAATAAATAAAAAAGTTACGTCTTTGAGTCCCTTAATCCCTTAATAATTTACGGTCTTCTTGACCTTTCTTTAAATACTCAATCATAACTCTGTCTTGAACTGCTGAACTAGGCAGCTCGACTAGTGATTAACATAATCGTGTTCAGTGTAATACTGTTCCTGTCATTTCTAGAAGGTTTAGTACACTGTTGGAGTAGCTCAGAGAAAGTACTTGAGATCCAAAATGGAAATTTATGATCGTAACTTATAAAGTCGGTAAAGAAAAACAAAAGGGGTATGAATAAGTTCATTGGTACATAAATACGTCATACTTTTCAGTCTTATTCTGTGTCTTAGAAAGTCTGTACTTTTATAGTTATTATAAGTATAAGCTTTTATTTGACTTGGTCCGTTTTGAATTGTTATATTTATATATTATAAATTATAGATTATAATCAGTGGGTTTTTTTTTTTGGGATATCGGAAATTAATTATCAATATCTTTTCGATGGATAATCGATTTGAAATTTGAAATATTCATATATATTTTGATGACAATATAATATTCCGAAATTTCGAACAACATCGTTCTGTGTTAATTATAATTTTAATGATAATAAAAAAAAATAACAACATATTTTTTTAGTGTTTTATTTTAACACAATTTTATTATTTCATGTTAACTTTACAAAAGTGAAATAGTTTTAACACTAAAAACTGTTTACTAATAAACTAATAAGTCATATTGGTGTTCAAGATTTATTAACTCAATAAAGTATCTGCAAATATTTATAAGATCAAGGGAATTTTTAGAATACTTTTGCAGTACTTTTTAATAAAACTTATTTAAAATGTCTTATTAGTAAAGTTCGAAATGAAAACACTGGGAGATAACCAAGTTCAGATTATTTATAACCTCTTTGCTTTGTTCAACAAACATCATACAAGCCAATTCTAATGGTAGTCTCCTTCCCCCCCCCCCCCCCATTTATTTGTAACATTACAGTCGCTTTAGTTGATAAACCAATACATTGAGAAAAATTGGCTAATAATTGGCTGATAATTTGCTGGTAATTAATTGGCTGGTAATTGGCTGATAATGAAAAACGGATAATACTTGGCTGATAATTGGATAATAATTGTATAAAATTTACCTAAAAATCGGCTAATAATTGACTCTTATTTGGCTAATCTTTATACTCACTCAGTTTTCATCCAATTTTTGTATGGATTGCAAAAAAAAGAACTGATTAATTTTTCTTCAAACTTTTATCAAATCTACTGAAGTTAAAATCTAACACATTTTGATCTAGCGTGTTTTATATGTGTGTATAAATTCTATTATAATTTTTTATTACTTTTTTTCTGTTCCTTCGCCACTATTTCGTCCACTATTCCTTAAAATATGCTCTTTAATTAATGATGTATTAAACATAGTGCAATTAATGATGTATTAAGCACCTTTACCGACCGTACATCATCAACAGTACATAATTCACTTTTGTTTCTGTATCAAATTGTGAATTTAAAAAGTTGTATTTTAAAATTGTACCTGTCCTATTGTTTTCATTGAAACAAATCGCTTTTAATAATCGATGTGTGACTGTGTGCTCATTAGTTCAGTTTTAATTTCTATCACCTCACAGTACATAACAATTGATTTAGATTATTTCACACTCAACAAAATCACCACTTCACTATAGTTTAACTACACCATCAGACCAGAGATGATTTTTTGTGTAGATCTACTGAATTAATAATGTACATGTAAACATCACACGCATATATCATACAGAAACTCAGAGGGGAGGGGAAGTAACTTTTTTTCCCCTGGTGTAGGGAAAAGGGGACATAACCTCGGTGAGGGTAAAAGTATAAATATAAATAGGTGGGTCAACTGACCATTGTCTACAGACGATAAAACAAACGGTCAGTAACTATGGTGGTTATTTCAGATTGAGTCGGGGTGGATGATGTCAGTGGCTGCCAAGTCTTTCAGATAGACTTTTTTTTTATGTCTCATTGCTCTCTCTCTCTCTCAACTCATTCTTATAAACAGAGAGAAAACAGCAAATTATACAGTCAAATGAATAGAGGAATCATAAATATATACAATAGAAATAGAGAATAGGTTGTATACCCATATGTGTTTGTACGTGTGTGTTTGTGGGGGGGGGGGGTAGGTGATTCGACAGATAGACTTAAATATAGATGGATAGATATAGAGATGGTTGGATAGATCGATAGATGGATGGATCGATAGACAAAAAGATAAACACACAGATAGACAAATATATAAATAGATAAACAGACAGACAGTTATATAGACCGACAGACAGACATATATATACATATATACATATTGATAGATAGATAGATAGATAGATAGATAGATAGATAGATAGATAGATAGATAGATAGATAGATAGATAGATAGATAGATAAATTGATAGATAGATAGATACGCAACCAGAATCTGTGGTAGGCCTATATATATTTCTTTGAACACTGAACCGTAGTCTGTACGTAATACTACATGTCAGTCAGTATAATGTATAGACTGTACTGTGGAAGTCTACCATCACATATACAGCTTGTTCACTGTGTGTATGAATGTGCTTATGTCTGTTTGTGTATACCACTAGCCCATATACTGGGAGGGGGAGGGGGGAGAGACCAACTAGTAAAAGATATCATCGTTTAAAACGTAAGAAGAAAAGAGATGCAACCAGTTCACAGGTACTCACGGAACGTAGTTGTATACTACTCCCTTCAGATAAAACATTTGACTAACGTAAATCAAAGATTGAAGGAGACATATGCATCTCTCTCTCTCTCTCTCTCTCTCTCTCTCTCTCTCTCTCTCTCTCTCTCTCTCTCTCTCTCTGAGAAGCGTTCACACATATCCATTCAACGAAATGTAATAAAAAATACTAAAGCTGATATTAACACATTTTTGAAGATAACAAATGTAACCTTACGTCATGAACAGGGACACTAAAAAAACTAATTTACTCTGACGAAATACGTTCCAACAGTGGTAACAAAAAAAAAACTAAATTTTATTGCCAATATTCTGGCGCTATTGATTTTATTTCGCTGTTGATTTTCGAATCCGAGTTTTATGGTTTTGACCCGATTCCCGTTACGATTCCGGACTCAAAATTTTGGTGTGAAATCGATTACAATTCAATTTAATTCCACTCAGGATACAAAAATTCGTGAATTACAAAGTCGATAATCGAAAAAAAAATCATATTTTTGTTTTGTTTTAGATTTCACTCTTCTTTTGATCGATACAGTTTCTCATTCGCCAAATGTGTCATTGAAAAGTGTGTGCTGTTTTTACTACGAGATAATTTGGAAATCAATACAAGGGTTCAACAATTTTCATTATTATAAAATAAACATTACTCATGTAGAACTTCACTAATAATGGTTCACTGCTGTACCACGTAGAACTTAACTAATAATGGTTCACTGCTGTACCACGTAGAACTTCACTAATAATGGTTCACTGCTGTACCACGTAGAACTTCACTAATAGTGGTTCACTGCTGTACCACGTAGAACTTCACTAATAGTAGTTCACTGCTGTACCACGTAGAACTTCACGAATAATGGTTCACTGCTGTACCGTACCACGTAGAACTTCACTAATAGTGGTTCATTGCTGAACCACGTAGAACTTCACTAATAATGGTTCATTGCTGTACCACGTAGAACTTCACTAATAATGGTTCACTGCTGTACCACGTATAACTTCACTAATAATGTTTCACTGCTGTACCACGTAGATCTTCACTAATAATGGTTCACTGCTGTATCACGCAGAACTTCACTAATGATGACCAAACGAATACAAAATTTGCCTTAGGTTAGGATTTCTTAGAAATAATGTATATTGATATATCCATAAAGGGGCCTGTACTAGAAGGGGGTCTATTAACAGTAGCGCCGACTTTCAAATAAGAACATCTCTGGAAATATCACTCTACTTAAGTGTTTCGATATGACCTAATCATGGCCAGCCATCCGACCGACCGCACCCAAGTTGAGCCCTGTGCTTTAATGGACCTCAATGTCTAGCAATATACTTTGCTTGAAAAATTCCTACTTATGGCCATATTTTCATAAGGACAGTCACAAATGTACACAATACTTTGTTTTCCAACCGATCGGGCTCTGCACTTCATAAGACCGTCGTTGAACCATTGTAGTAAAAGAGCACTGTTGAGTGTTGTGTTTATTAGAAAACATTCGTATCACAACATGCCATTATAAAAATCACACAATTTCTTAGATGTTTTATATGATTTCTGTATATTTTCTGTTGACTTGTGGTATAAGATATATCTTCTAAAAGTTCTGTTTACGTTTTCAATATTTTTTTTTATTTGCTGTGTTGTTTCATATTCAACAGACTTAACAGGCTATTTATGTCATTTATATTCCCGCTGTGTTTCTATTTTTCGCTCCTTCTTCCTGTTGCGATTATCTTGTCCATATAGCATTATCTCCCCTTACTTCCACACTCTCCCTCCCTCTGCCAATTTTTCCCTCTCTCTCTCTCTCATGATTGTGTTTACGTTTGATTTCCATGTCATTTCTGACCAAAACAAATCAACACTAAGGGCCTTTCTTTGTGGGCCCTTAGGCAGAATTTTAAGATAGTGTTGATGCAGACCTTGGTTAAAGTGCTTGATGAGGGTTGGGGGGCGGGGGGGGCGCTTTTAGTCCTTGTATTAATAGAGTTTAGGGGGCCCTAAGGAATTTTTTTGTTTTTCCTATTTACAACAACGGCTCAGATATCACTAACTTTAAAATATTGACTATAGATAATGACATGATACATAGACATTTAGAGCATGTCGGGGGGGAATCTCTAATTCAGCGGCTGTGTTTAAATGTTTTGACCAGTGGTACACACACACACACAAACACTCATACATACACATACATACACACACCACACACATACACACGCGTACACACACCTAAACTAACATCTACACACCACCAACCATTCTTATGGGGCGTGGTCAGGCCAACTTTTCAATGGATTTGGGGGGGTGGAGTGAAGTCTAAGAATCGTCAGATATCAGAGATTGTGTGAAGACCAAGATTTTCAACTAGCGTTGGCCTGTACAGCTTCTTACCTAGGGCCTCAGATTTCACTTTAACATGCCTCTCACCCCCCCCCCCCCAATTGGCCCATGGCACAGACAAAAATAAGAACTTCTCTTAATCCAGGTACAGATGTGTTAATACAAACTTTGGAAATTTCATATTTCGCCAAATATACATAAACACTGATACAGTATTACCATAGATATATCCTTACTGATACAGTGTTACCATATATACATAAACTGTAATACAGTATTACCATAGATACACCCAGACTAATACAGTGTTACCAAAGATACATGTACACTGATAGAGTGTTACCTAGGATACTTACACACTGATAGAGTGTAACCGATAATACTTACATACTGATTCGGTTATACCGAAGATACTTATAAACTGTCGTACATTAGCTGATCGACAGAGTATACGAACTGATTATAAACATAAACATTTCGATAAACGTGTCTGACACAAGACTCTTGTTGAAATCAATATTTGCTTTAAAAAATTAATCGCACAATTTCCTAAACACAGTATTTAAAATATATCAACAATTAGTCGACACAAAAAACAACAATTTTGAAAAAAATGTAAAAAGCAAACAGCTATTTGTAAATGAAACTGGAAATTACTCATGCTTGTGGTAAATTTACCGAGCGTCAAATGCTTCATGTAACATTGTTGAACAGATTAAGCTGTTACTTGGCTCCCTTGGACGGCATTCACGCCACATTTCACACATTTTTTATCAATTAGCATTTTGTGAAATCTAGATACATTGTGTTAATTTACAAATAATGGACAAATGTTGAAGTCAAGAAACGTTTTTCTCTGCATCTTTCTAAATCTTTACACACATGTTATAATCAATATCTAGCTATGTATGTAATCTAATAATACAAAAGCGATTTTGGGTTCTGCGTTAAATCGAAAGTAAAGAATGCATACAACAGTATTCCAGTTTAAAATACAATTATGCAAAAATTTGGATCTGCCCGAAACCAACAAAAACCTAGCCTACCGATCAGGCCTAAGGGGGTATAACTCTATGCAAAAGTTTTGCAGATCGCTTTTATATATTTTACTAGTTGCACCCTGCACAAATTTTGCATAGAGTTATATCCCCTTAGGTTTGATCTGTAGGCTAGGTTATTTTTCTTTTCGGACAGATCCAATTTTTTTTATGATTTTTATTACTATTGTTTACGTTTGACGATTTTAAACTGGAAAACTGTTGTATTAATTCTTTACTTTCGATTTAACGCAGAACCGCTATTATTTATATAGATACTACTTATTGTTACAATGGATGCAATAGATGTAAATAATCCACTTTGAGCCTATGAAGGCTTTGCGATATATACTTGTTTAACTTTCCCATTTGCATGTATGTTATTATATGTATATTTACATACAGACAAAGGTGTCTGTATAATATGACATTTGTTTGGCTGAATCTGTGAAGTTAAACGTGAAGCCGTTATTATTATGGTCGGGTTATTAAACAAAGAATTTCGGACATATCTGGGTGCACTATGCTTAAGCAGCTGTCGGGGCTCCCTTTGTCCTCAGATTTAAAGGGGCCCCTTGGCAATGCGATCCCTATGGATTCGCCTAGTTTTCCTGACCCTTGGTGCACGTGATTACATTTGAGTAATGTACAATGTTGAGCAAATCTGTATGAGAAGTTGGCGAGGACAAGAACAACACATACGTTTAATTACCAATCAAATAGCTGAAATTGATATTACTGATGTGTTGATGTATTACTGACCCATCCAATGCATACAGGGCCGGATTTAGACTTGATAAGGCCCTAAGCTATTTGAGATATGGGGGCCATTTATAAGTCCAGAGATTATATGTCTGTGCCAAATATTTAAGCGTATATGACCATCCCACACTCGGACAATTGTGGTGTGGGGGCTATAAGCTGTAGCTAGTGTAGATTATACGTAAATCCTGCACTGAATGCATGAATGCGATGCTATAGGTTAGCCATTTTCCATGTTATCACAGCAATAGTTGAATGTTTATTATGTTAAGTTAGCCATTGCCCATGTTATCACAGCAATAGTTGAATGTTTATTATGTTAAGTTAGCCATTGCCTATGTTATCACAGCTATAGTTGAATGTTTATTATATTGCAAAATGAGATAGCACAGAACAAAAGTTAAACTAAAAAAAAAAGTAATTGTTTATAATAACATTCAATAAAAATGGACTCAGTACTGTACCACTGATAATAATTAGTAGTGTGTTTGTTAATGTGTATGCTATTCTGCTAATAGTTAATTTATTTTCTATATCAGATTATCTTCAGTCTAACCGACATGGGGGTTCTATGAGGGTTCTATGCTGTAACAGATGGTCCCCTTATAAAAACAAAGTAGCAGATACAAAGAGCTATCAAGCAGGTGGGATAAAAACTTTCCTAATATAACTTACGACAGTAAACCAAAGTATCACTTGGAATTATAGTATTGGTGGATAAAGTAAATATGCCAAATCTTTGTTTGGATACACTTGTATAGAAAGCATTGCAATATCTTCAAATAAAATAACTGTATTATTTAAGAGCGTATTATTATTAATAAAAAGATAAACATTATTTTTATTGCACCAATAAGCAGTATGACACCTCTTTGGAGCCAAAACATAAAAAAGAATACATTTACCAGTATTAGCGTATTTAAATCACAGTTCTCAAATAAAAGGCCATTTAATAATCGCCGACGTAAATGTTTAATGATATCTTTTAATGGCTAAATTCTGATTTATAAAGTCTGATAAAATTACTATTAAACATTAATCGTTAAGCAGATTCCACTTCATGATAAATCTCTACCAAGTTATTCCCATGATAAATGCCTACGAAGTTACTCCTATGATAAATTTCTAAGAAGTTACTCCTATGATACATGCCTACGAAGTTACTCCTATGATACATGCCTACGAAGTTACTCCTATGATAAATTCCTACGAAGTTACTCCTATGATAGATGCCTACGAAGTTACTCCTATGATAAATGTCTACGAAGTTACTCCTATGATAGATGCCTACGAAGTTACTCCTATGATAAATGTCTACGAAGTTACTCCTATGATAAATGTCTACGAAGTTATTCCTATGATAGATGCCTACGAAGTTACTCCTATGATAGATGTCTACGAAGTTACTCCTATGATAAATGTCTACGAAGTTACTCCTATGATAGATGCCTACGAAGTTACTCCTATGATAAATGTCTACGAAGTTACACCTATAATAGATGCCTACAAAGTTACTCCTATGATAGATGCCTACGAAGTTACTCCTATGATAAATGCCCACGAAGTTACTCCTATGATAGATGCCTACGAAGTTACTCCTATGATAGATGCCTACGAAGTTACTCCTATGATAAATGCCTACGAAGTTACTCCTATGATAAATGTCTACGTATTTACTCCTATGATAGATGCCTACGAAGTTACTCCTATGATACATGCCTACGAAGTTACTCCTATGATAAATGTCTAAGAAGTTACTGCTATGATACATGCCTCAGAAGTTACTGCTATGATAAATGCCTCAGAAGTTACTCCTATGATAAATGCCTCAGAAGTTACTCATATGATACATGCCTACGAAGATACTCCTATGATACATGCCTACGAAGTTACTCCTATTATTCATGCCTACGAAGTTACTCATATGATTAAAATCCTTCAAGGTATCTAGTGATATAAAGTAAACTATCTTACTTACCAGTCAGTGAGTAGACCAGTTGAGAAATGCTATTTTTCTTTCCTTTTGTAAATCGCCCGAGTGAGTACCACCACTGCTACACTGAATGAGCAGCTATCTCCGTGTAGCGGCGGTAAGGCAATCAGGAGGGAGGCGGGGTGGGGTGGTGGGAAACGGAAATGAATGCAACGCCTGCGTCGCTTGGAATACAGCAACAGGGAGGAGGCCATTGATATCTTGGCCCGTCATAAACCTCTCCATTCAATGCCTCACCTTTCTTTGAGGTGTTCAAGATCTGAGATTTACGTGCCCCTATTGGATAGATATATCTAGATGTCATTAAAAACCTATCATGTGATTTATCATGATTAAACATCCTTTTTTTTTATCATGATCAATCAAAGTTTTTATATTGACATCAATTTGCCTTCCCCTACACTGCTATGGTGAATATTAGAAGAAGAATATAAATAATCATACTCTAGACAATCGGGATATTCTTTTGTAATTAAAGTTTGTGGCGATATGAGCGTAGTACAGTCGATTCCGCTTAATTGGGACACATCGGGACCGAGGCTTTTTGTCCCAATTAAGCGGCTGTCCCAATTAAACATACACATTTACCATTGGCTTCTTGGTTTGGTTTCTTTGAGATTTGTCCCAAATAAGAGGCTGTCCCAACTAAGCGGTGTCCCAATTAAGCGGAATCCACTGTATTGTGTGTCAGGGTGGTTGTATGGGTAAGTGGAGGTAACAATCCTGTAAAGACATCTTAGTTTCAGTAAAAGTAATGTTACAACATCAGGGTACCTTTTTTGTATCTTGTCATTGAATTTTGTGGAGATCTTTTAATCCTCACCTACATTTTTATGATAACCTATAATAATTATATGTTTTGATTACCTATAGTTGAAGTTTTCAGAGCATTGAGAGTCAATGTAATAACGTGAGCAGAGATTTATTTTTAATTAAGATTTCTCATTTCCCGGCGTTTTGCTTATCCCGGGATGTCGTGACAAAAATAGCTTAAGTAGTTGAGGAAATTCTAATGACTTATTTTATAATGTTCTACTAAGTTACAAACAATCCCTGTAATTTGACGGGAAAACGCATTTGTGTTGAATGGGGAATAATAGAATGAAAAGGCGTAATAATAGAATCAAACGGCGTAATAATAGAATGAAAAGGCGTAATAATAGAATCAAAAGGCGTAATAATATAATCAAACGGCGTAATAATAGAATCAAAAGGCTTAATAATAGAATCAAAAGGCGTAATAATAGAATCAAAAGGCGTAATAATAGAATCAAACGGCGTAATAATAGAATCAAAAGGCTTAATAATAGAATCGAAAGGCGTAATAACAGAATCAAAAGGCGTACTTTTCGATTGATTGGAATCTCTGGTAATGGAGAATGGGTTCATGATCAATAATAAAATGAATATTACCGACTAATTATAAAATTGTTGATTCGAATTAGTTAGACATTTAGCTATAAATAAATCTTTTAATAAATCCTGTTAATATGATACATCTACATTTTAGAAAGCCGCTGTCCGATTCAATTTAATAAAACCAAAAGCGTAAAGCTGTCCACTTTTGTTTCAGAAGAGTTTTAGGCTTGTTTTAGAATGGAATGTTTATTTTATTGGTAGTCTTTTATTGAAAAAAACCCAGCAATGAGACCCCTTGCCCCTGCCTCTACTCATGCTCCTACCACTGCCTCTACTCATGCCCCTACCACTGCCTCTACGCATGCCCCTACCACTGAATCTACTCATGCTCCTACCAATGCCTCTACTCATGCTCCTACCCCTGCCTCTACTCATGCTCCTACCCCTGCCTCTACTCATACTCCTACCAATGCCTTTACTCATGCACCTACCAATGCCTCTACTCATGCTCCTACCACTGCCTCTACTCATGCTCCTACCCCTGCCTCTACTCATGCTCCTACCACTGCCTCTACTCATGCTCTGCTTCTATTCTTGTCTCTGTCTAAGATCAAGCGATACATCCATAGTGTATGCAGATGATAGTAGGAACATAATTATTTTAAAAAATGTTAAAACTTCCCCCACCCGCTTTATTTTTTTTTCACGCGTCGCGCAGTTTAACTATCGGTTTAAATTTCACACTGAATTTGTGCATGACGTTCTAGACTGCTTTTAAGCCCATTCCAGTCAGCTGTTTCATTTGTTTATAAAAAAAAAAAGGCATTTACAGATGGTTGGTAATTATTTTTTGTTGGATTCCAGCTATACCCTGTACTGTGTGAACTCAATCCAGAGTTCATTATATATAATTATTTATTATTGTTATATTATATTTTATTTTATTTTTCAGGTGCATATATATAATATATATTCTGTATTATTTTAGAACATTGTGGAATATTTTTTGAACATTTTGGATAAACTATCTCGTTTTCTGTGCAAGATTGCAAGTGTTACACAGAGGAAGAAAAGTACAAGACATTTAATCACTTTTTTTTAAAACCACAATAAAACGTCTTATAGAAATTCCAGCAACAGTGTAAAGTCGAACAGATGTATTTGGATGAAGAATTCACCCTCATCTTCTTAACAGAAAAGGGATCCAAGGATTCCATCTGTTGAAAAGCTAACCAATCTCACACGAATGCCGACAAACTGTCAAATTATTGGAAACCACTTCTCTATTCAATAGCCAGAAACGGCGACTGGATCGAATTAGAATTATGATTACGGATATAGAATTGTTCTGCAGGGAAATTCTAGACTTTCCATTATTATCCATCGTACTCATTACAAAAAAAAACTCAATAGTCTGATTGATCTGACAAAACAAAAAGAAACCTTTTGATAAATTCACTGCAACCCTTTCTCAGTTATTTGATGTCACCAACGTTAATAGAGAATGGAAAAGCACCGAGGATGAAAAGCTCTAACAGAGTCAAGTTTAGAGTGGAGGAAAGATTGGTTGTTCAATGGTCAAACAAGCCCCTTTGGAATCAATCCACCCAAGAAAACGAATCCGACAATCAAACACAATCTCAATCCAGCTCTTCTCAATAACAACCTACACTAACACATACAACTGTCTCAGAATCTTCGGATTATGAAACCTCCGCTTCTTCACCCGAAGTGCCACCCTCCAGTTCCACGTCATCTTCTCCTGTATACAAACCGAAATACCAAAGAGCAAACACTACAACAGCGGGTTTACTAGTACTGAAAAACAAAATTTCATCACATAAAGCACATGACGTTCTTGCAATCATTGCTGAACAGGATCATGATGTGCCGGTTCCTTGTGAGGCGGATGTTTGGAAACGAGCAATCTCTGAAAGACAGAAAATGAAAACCAAAATTTTCAAAGATAAGATTCTTATTGTCTCCACTTTGATGGTTAAAAAAGTGCAAGGGGAAGAGTATCAAGTAGTTCTGCTGAAAAATATGACAACCAAAATCAAACTCGGTATTCTTAAATGTGAGAGTGGTTCTGCCGCGGTCAAACACAACTACATCAGCTAATTGATGAATGCGATGCTTGGGAAAATATTTGCATGATAATCTGCGACACGACCGCAGTAAGTGCTGGTCGTTTGCACGGGATTGTACAGCTTATATAGAATGATGTATTGAGCAAGGGCTTTCAGAAGTCACAATATATTGGCTGTCAGCATCATGTACTCGACCTTCTACTGAAAATTAAAGTAAAGTTCCATTAAGCCCCAAAGAGCTCATCGGGACAGACGAAGTGTAGAATTCATCTGTTTCAGCAACCTCGGCATATAAAGGGATTGTGTGGTTAGCACTCCCCCAACTTAAAGTCAGGTACCCGTTTAAAGCTGATGGACTTGGAGACCTTCACCAGTCCCAAGATTCTCACTGAGATTTGAACCCGGGACTCTCCGGTCGAGAGTCAAGCGCTCTACACCACTCGACCCCTCGTCCCCTACCTCCTTCTAAAGCATGTCATGAATTTTCTCATTCAAGAGCCAAGTATTCCTTCATTGACAAATTAACGCAAAACTATGTCACTCTTCAGGCTGATTACCGCCTCGTTGTGACAGATGATGTTAGCACAGACGAGAACCCTGGATGGCGAGATGAACTAGGTCAGGCATAGCGTCATTACAAAAAAAGTCATTACAAAACAACTTCACATTGGCCTCGAATCAGCTGGAAGAAACTCCCAAACTTAAACCTGGCAAGATGGAACTCACGTGCTATATATGCTGTTATAGCATTATTTCTGATACCAGAGTGGCGCTGCATCTTCCCTCCAGCATGCGACTTCATCTGCTACGAATGGGAAAATGTTTGGTTTCATTCGCAACACCACAGTGAAGCGTCCTTCAATTAACTCTTTACCTCACTCATCAAGATAAAATGCAAGAAGCCATTTAAGTGTTTAAAAAACACATTGGTCAGTCGAGGTGTCATTAATTGACATTCCCAGATCTAATCAAATTGCTGAATTAGCTGTAAAATTGATGGAGGAACTTCATGCGAAATCGAGACACACTGAATTTTTGAATTTGAAATTCATAGGAAAAAATATGTTTTAAACATTTCTTGTACATTTTGCACAAATTACTAACTGTTATGTATCTTATTTGTTAATAAAAGTTACTTAGTTTTTACTATTACTATTGTGAATAAAGCTAAAAAAAAACATATCCTTTTTTTTTTTTGAAAAAAAAATATTTTTTTACTTTTTTGTTCCAAAAAAAGATGGAAAATTCATACTGCAATTTATGCAATTTATATTCTTAAATTACACATAAACTTTCTTCGATTGCAAGTGGTTTCATAAAGATTTTTTTTTTTGTTATTACCATTAATTGTACTTAGTTGTTGTTTATCACTTCTAAATATAGACACAGAGGAAATAATAAATGAAAGTCATTACCACGTATGGAAGTTTACGTTTGAGCCAGAAATAAAACTTTTGTAAAATAAAATAATATTTAAATTTCATAATACCATTTATTTATATGTAATAAAATGTAAAAATATATTTCCTTTGCTCAATTTCATGCAACTATGTATACAATACATATTGAATGGAGTGCCCTTCTATATTTGCTCATACCCTAGTTTATATACATATTTATCCTAGAAAACTTGGAAGTTCGAGATAAACTGGAATAAAGTAACAAATTCTAAACTATATTGGTGTCTTAAACCATTCTAAACTATATTGATCTCCAAACACATCCCAAAAGTTTTAAGTAAAAAAAAAAACCATCAGCAAGTTATTATTGGGGTCCGCGGGCCTGTAAGTGGTCTCGGGTTGGATGAGGCGTAAAAGATTCACTGGTCGAAAATTTTTCAGCTTTTTAATTTTCTTTTTCTATTCCTGGTTGTCTTCCAGCCATTAATTATACATGTGTATAGAGACACTGCTTTAGTCAATGGACATTTCCTTTGGATAACAGTAATAACAAGTTGTTTGTAGATGTTCAACATCATCAGAAACTAATGAAAGATTTCACTCCATCAGTGAAGTTTTGTAAATAACTAATAAACTCTGAAATGTAAGCATTCCAAGAGTGACGTAGTAGAGCAAGACTTGTATAGACTCTCCAATGTAAGCACTGCAACAGTGAAGTAATACAACACTTTAATATATTCTCTAATTGGAACACAAAAACAGTGAAGTAATAAAACACTTTTTTCATTATCTAATTTGAACACACCAAAAGTGAAGTAATACAACACTTTCATACATTCTTTAATTTGAACACACCATTAGTGAAGTAATACAACACTTTAATACATTCTCTAATTTGAACATTCTCTTATTTGAACACACCAACAGTGAAGTAATACAACACTTTAATAAATTTTTTTTTAATTTGAACACACCAATATTGAAGTAATACAACACTTTAATACATTCTCTAATTTGAACACACCAATAGTGAAGTAATGCAACACTTTAATACACACACACTTTAATACATTCTCTAATTTGTACACACCAATAGTGAAGTAACATAAGACAAATAGACTCTGTAATGTAAAACACTCACATAGTTAAGTAGGTTAATACATGACTCAAATAAATTCTCTAATGTAAACACTCCACTACTGAAGTAATATATGACTGTCTAATGTGAAATAGTTAAAAGACCGTAATAATGCAAACACTTAGCGGTGAAAGTGTAAAGTCCTTATAAATTCTGTTAAGTAAACATTCAGTAATGGTAAGGAGATTGTTAAAAACATTTGAACTAGAAACTGTGGGTTAGACCAAGCCAAGGCTTTTTTCACAATAAAACTCTAATAAATTTTGTTCACGGTTGCTTACATTGTTACAATACTTCAATAATGGCCCTATTTGTTTCTCATCACTTCGATGTAGTTGAATGAAATGAATTAATGTTTGGTAAACATGGTAGTTTAAATAGACACAAGGCTTATGAATGTTACTAATCGAATTGAGCCGACGACAAAATAGTGAAAGGCATAACGGGAACAAGGTGAGTCCAACAACCATCATAATGTAGCTCACTACTGGATGTAATCGTCTGAATGAACTCATTGTGTGCGAAACGAAGTCAGCATAATGAAGTCGTTGACATATACTTAAGGACCGTTCACAGATGATGTACAACTGGAAGGTGACTGGGGGGCTGTCGAGTTATTGTTATCATTAACCCTTATAAGGCAGGGGTTTGGGGGAGGGGGGGTCATCGGTTTGTTATGTATGACACATTTTATTGAAACGTGTATACACATGATGATAACTGAGTATATTGCAAACATTATCGTCTTAGACTGTGAACTAGAAAGGATGTCTTTGTCATATAGCTTGGGGGGTTAGGGAGGAGAAAGAGAGAGGGGGAGGTGGAAGGGTCAATGTTCGTTGGAGTTTCAGACGCTCGACATTCTAAGCTCTAAACTAACGTCTGTTGCTGTTCTCCCCTTGGTCAATCATTTTCAACTGGTCAATACATGATTGACAATCATTCTTCAGTGGTTAACACACGAATGGCAATACTTGAGAGACTGATGAAAAAAATAAATATATAATGTAATAAGGGTTTATTAGATTTCATTCCAATTATTCTACTCTTTATTTGTTTTTGTCTATAAAATCAATCGATCTTTACTTAATAAATGATTTTTTTTTTAAAATCAATAATATCTCAATTACTAAGAGTACATTGTCCAAAAAATATTCTGAAGTACAGTGGACAACATGATAAACACCAAGCTGGTAATATGGTAAGGTTCAAGATTTGCTTCAAAAGAATAATAAAAGTTCACGTAAACAATGGCTTCCTAGAGAAACGTCAGTAGCTGTTTTCCTTCTGACTAAATCTGGACCTTGGAAGTACGCAGGACTTAGTGTAGTTTTTGCGGGGCTTTGTGTTAAGTTATAGATCTAATGTATAGTTCATCGAGAAATAGGTAGGTCATTTTAACGGCCAGATTCAAAGCTACGATTCACAAAACATGACAAAGATGCACATGACAAATCATTTTAAATAAATGCTCATTAAAATATCCCTCGATGTATGATAATAGCACCAGACTAAAACGTATTGTATTGTAGAAAATTTAACAATAGCACATGATGCAATGATTGAAACGTGTAAAATGGCTGACATCATACAGTGTTTAAATATATTTAAAGGAAGTTTTGTAACGAAACAAACAAATATCCTTAAAGGTAAGGATCACTTGGGTAAAAGGTCTGTAATTAAAGTGAAGACACATTTTGTCGAAACTGTCTAATATAACCATAGGCGTATCCATGTGGGGGTGGGGGCAAAAGCGGGCATTTTTTGAAAAAAAATGTCATATGCAAGGGCATTGCCCCCCCCCCGGAAAATTTTTGCCCCCCCCACCTGGAAAAACTAAACTTTTTTTTTTTGTATTTTGATATTATAAAATTCCTAGAATGTAAACAGCTGGACCATTTATTTACACAGTGTAAATAATATAATTACATTTCCTTCCTTTGCTCAGTATCGTTTACATTGTTTCATCCCGGTGTCTGGGTCTTGTGGACTCATTCCATCTAGATAATGTTGCCCCCCCCCCCCCCCAGTGCTCGATTTAAGAAAAAAACCAGTGCCGGGGATGAAAAAAAATTTCTGCAGAGCCGGGGATAAATGTCTATGGTTTCATCCCCGGCAGGAATATATTTTCTAAAGCAGAATCGGGGATGAAAGTTCTCAGTGCCGGGGATATCTCTGGCATCCCCGGTGGTAAATCGAACCCTGGCTGCCCCATTACAGAAATCTCCCATCAAAACTTTTTTTTTTAAATAACGTTACATAGAAACTTACAGGCCAAAGTATGAATATCACAACAAGACAGTGAATCCTAATCCTAAGTACACATGCCAAAGTATGAAGACTACAACAAGACAGTAAATCCCTCCATAAACTGCTCGGGTTTGGTCATTCTTGATAGTTAATAAGCATACTTTGAGACAGAGCTTGCGTGATAAATTATTTATTGATTTTGTACTCTAACACGTATATCTTACCAGTAATATAATTTAAAAAATCAATTGTGTATAAAAGTAATGCTATATACATAACTGCAACATTAGCTGTGCGGTTCACAGTAACAGATTTATTACTGTCATTGGAAAATAAAAACGTGTATAGAATGATGGCTTACTGTTAATAATCGGAATGATGTGGTAGATAAGATATGAGTTACTGTAAGTGCTCGCGTTGATGCAGTAGGTAAGACAGGTCTGAGTTACTGTAAGTGCTCGCGTTGATGCAGTAGATGAGACAGGTCTGATCGCGTTGATACAGTAGATAAGACAGGTCTGAGTTACTGTAAGTGTTCGCGTTGATGCAGTAGATAAGACAGGTCTGAGTTCTTAAGTGCTCGCGTCTTATACTTACAGTGACACGAACAATAACTGAAAAACGTTGCAGCGAAACGTGAGCAACTGCAGCTTTGTTTTAGTCTTGTAGACTTGCCATGATGCAGTCAACCTCTGTATACCCTCAAATCAACGATCATATATTCAACCACTGTATGCCCTCACATCAACGATCATATATTCAACCTCTGTATGCCCTCAAATCAACGTTCATATATTAAACCAGTGTATGGCCTCACATCAACGATCATATATTAAACCATTGTATGCCCTCACATTAACGATCATATATTCAACCTCTATATGTACTCACATTAAATTATACTAGCAAAGTATATATTCTAAACATCATATTTAAGCCAGTTTTACTATTGAATGTGTACATTTACTGGGTTACAGGGCAAACATCAATACATTTTTTCCCTAATTTAGTCTAACTATATGTATATTAAAACAATTGTTTCTTATTGATATATCTATATATATTATACATCAATGAGACCGGAACACATTAAACCAGCGCGGCATGCTATAATTTAGACCTGCACATAAGTAAACTCCTCTGACCAAACACAATTTAAATAAAACTATGTACTGTATATTTTTGTTACACAATAATGTAATTTATTTAAAAGGACTATGCAGTAATATTTCTATTTGAGATATTACCAACTTAATTCATTCTTAAACCACGATTTATTTATTTGTTTAATTAAATATTCCTTAATAGTATTTAAACTAAGTTTTTACCATTTTTAGATACCAAACAGTCTATGGTTTTATTTTTAACGCAAATTTCCCAACATACAAACAAAATTCATTCCCAAATTATATAGTATAGAGCATAGCAGCCCTCGTTATCAAAATGCCAAGTAGACACTCAGAAAGATCGATATTATAATATTTATAATTGTAAAGCAGGCGTAAAGTTTAGCTAATTACTTTTAGAAAAGAAAAGGTTTACCTGCAAGTGTTTACAAGTTTTGTTTTGTCCCTCAGTAGTGGTGTCAGTTGATCATTTTTTTAAATGTAACCATTCTGTCAGTTCTCACAAAAGGGATTAGTTGGGATTAAAATATTTTCATTTGATCACTGTCATTTTGGTACCAAAAAATCTAATGGAAAACTTTCCTCTCAAAAAAAAAAGGATTAAAAAAAGTGAGACAGTGACAGACTTGAAATAGACATAGTGTAGTAGACATAGTGTAGTAGGCATAGTGTAGTAGACATAGTGTAGTAGGCATAGTGTAGTAGACATAGTGTAGTAGACATAGTGTAGTAGGCATAGTGTAGTATGCATAGTGTAGTAGACATAGTGTAGTAGGCATAGTGTAGTATGCATAGTGTAGTAGACATAGTTTAGTAGGCATAGTGTAGTAGACATAGTGTAGTAGACATAGTGTAGTATGCATAGTGTAGTAGACATAGTGTAGTAGGCATAGTGTAGTAGGCATAGTGTAGTAGACATAGTGTAGTAGGCATAGTGTAGTAGACATAGTTTAGTAGACATAGTGTAGTAGACTTAGTGTAGTAGACATAGTGTAGTAGACATAGTGTAGTAGGCATAGTGTAGTAGACATAGTTTAGTAGACATAGTGTAAGAGACATAGTGTAGTAGACATAGTGTAGTAGACATAGTGTAGTTTTGGGTGAGCTGCAGTAATTGGATTCTCTTTTCTTGTATTTTGGTTTACGTCATCAATTGAATTAACTTGGGTCAATTCAGTTAATTAAATTGCCAATGAAATCAACATAACACATATTGAAGCCATATAGCTTCTTAAGGCATCTTGTTTTAAATTTGAAAATATCTTCTACCCAACTGTTGTTTGGAGAATAGAGTGTACAACTATGTAGCAGATTTTAGTTTTATTACATTTATAACTTATACATCGGAATTTATGAAGGATTTTGTTTGGTGGATAGACCAATCAACTATTATTGTCTTTTTTCTACCAGTTCATTAATACTGTCTAAATGCTACCATTTCACTAATACTGTCTACATGCTACCAATTTACCAATACTGTCTTAATTATACCAGGTCACTAATACTGTCTACATTCTACCAGCTGAATAATAATGTCTACATTCTACCAGCTGAACTATAATGTCTACATTCTACCAGCTCAACAATAATGTCTACATTCTACCAGCTCACTAATAATGTCTACATTCTATGCGTTGAGACACATAAATTATTTCATTGGATGCGCCATCGGGCCGGTCTTATTTTGGGACATTTCTCTAATGTAGTAAAATTAATGTAGTAAAACTCCGTGTACTTTATGATGTGCACAATGTAGTACATCTAACGTAGTAAAATTTCTTGAATGGGAATTACTATGGATAGAAAAGCGAGTGTTCATAGAATAGGCTGCAAATAATAAAAACTATTTGTAAGAATAATAATGCACATATTATGTACAATTAGAAACCTAATTAACTAATTGATTGATATGTACATAGCAGCCGTTCAAATCATTGAGCAATTAATCACAAAGTTGTAACATGAATAAGTGTCGACTTAATAGTGTAACTAAGAGCAGGAAGGGGGGGGGGGCGGGGTGGAGGGTTCTACTCCTGGCGACTTTGTGTCACCAATCAGGTGTGGCTTATTCATCTTTTTTTCTTTTGTATAATTTATATATAAAAATAATATAAAGGAGGTGTCATTTTTAGATTCTTACCCGGGCGTCACTAAATCCAGTTGCGCCACTGCTTACTATTGTTAAATATTGATATGTGTATACATTAAAAAAAATTCAGAAGTGTACACTGTGCAGCTAGTATTGGAAATAATACTTTCTGATGTAACGCAAGGATGTAAATATTTATATTGATGGTCGCAAATATCTTTACAAACAACAACATTTATTCTATTCTGCATATTCTTCAGCTCATCAGAGGCCTCAATTTATGTGTAGAGTACAAGAGTCAATATGTTTGACAGCGAAATGAATTATTCATTCCACTTGTACCATCTGTGTAACAGCTGAGATGTCTTATTGTTGTCAACAAAAACTGATTGACAAGAGGTATCTGTCTAGCGATGACGTTTTTTACAGCTGAAACAAGACAATGAGCTCAGTTGTAAAGTACACCTATTTAAAAGTACATTTGTTTATAGGTAAACTTCGTTAACGGTTTGGAAATCGTTCATTCAGACGTGGCCACCAATAATCGTTTTGTTTTATCTCACAGGTATGTGTTAGAGCCCCCCCCTCTTTCTTATAACAACTTTGATGGGCCACCCGAGATGATCACTTTGATGGTGGGATGGGGAGTGAGTGGAGGGGGAGGAGCTAAGACTACCATTAATATGATTGAGATGTGCTGAACGGTCCCTTACTTTAAGACGGCCCTCAATGATCAATAAACTGGCATTGTTGATATGCTGGTCTCAATGAGCAATAAACTGGCATTGTTGATATGCTGGTCTCAATGATCAATAAACTGGCATTGTTGATATGCTGGTCTCAATGAGCAATAAACTGGCATTGTTGATATGCTGGTCTCAATGATCAATAAACTGGCATTGTTGATATGCTGGTCTCAATGATCAATAAACTGGCATTGTTGATATGCTGGTCTCAATGATCAATAAACTGGCATTGTTGATATGCTGGTCTCAATGATCAATAAACTGGCATTGTTGATATGCTGGTCTCAATGATCAATAAACTGGCATTGTTGATATGCTGGTCTCAATGATCAATAAACTGGCATTGTTGATATGCTGGTCTCAATGATCAATAAACTGGCATTGTTGATATGCTGGTCTCAATGATCAATAAACTGGCATTGTTGATATGCTGGTCTCAATGAGCAATAAACTGGCATTGTTGATATGCTGGTCTCAATGATCAATAAACTGGCATTGTTGATATGCTGGTCTCAATGAGCAATAAACTGGCATTGTTGATATGCTGGTCTCAATGATCAATAAACTGGCATTGTTGATATGCTGGTCTCAATGATCAATAAACTGGCATTGTTGATATGCTGGTCTCAATGAGCAATAAACTGGCATTGTTGATATGCTGGTCTCAATGATCAATAAACTGGCATTGTTGATATGCTGGTCTCAATGATCAATAAACTGGCATTGTTGATATGCTGGTCTCAATGATCAATAAACTGGCATTGTTGATATGCTGGTCTCAATGAGCAATAAACTGGCATTGTTGATATGCTGGTCTCAATGAGCAATAAACTGGCATTGTTGATATGCTGGTCTCAATGATCAATAAACTGGCATTGTTGATATGCTGGTCTCAATGAGCAATAAACTGGCATTGTTGATATGCTGGTCTCAATGATCAATAAACTGGCATTGTTGATATGCTGGTCTCAATGATCAATAAACTGGCATTGTTGATATGCTGGTCTCAATGAGCAATAAACTGGCATTGTTGATATGCTGGTCTCAATGAGCAATAAACTGGCATTGTTGATATGCTGGTCTCAATGAGCAATAAACTGGCATTGTTGATATGCTGGTCTCAATGATCAATAAACTGGCATTGTTGATATGCTGGTCTCAATGAGCAATAAACTGGCATTGTTGATATGCTGGTCTCAATGATCAATAAACTGGCATTGTTGATATGCTGGTCTCAATGATCAATAAACTGGCATTGTTGATATGCTGGTCTCAATGATCAATAAACTGGCATTGTTGATATGCTGGTCTCAATGAGCAATAAACTGGCATTGTTGATATGCTGGTCTCAATGATCAATAAACTGGCATTGTTGATATGCTGGTCTCAATGATCAATAAACTGGCATTGTTGATATGCTGGTCTCAATGAGCAATAAACTGGCATTGTTGATATGCTGGTCTCAATGAGCAATAAACTGGCATTGTTGATATGCTGGTCTCAATGATCAATAAACTGGCATTGTTGATATGCTGGTCTCAATGAGCAATAAACTGGCATTGTTGATATGCTGGTCTCAATGAGCAATAAACTGGCATTGTTGATATGCTGGTCTCAATGAGCAATAAACTGGCATTGTTGATATGCTGGTCTCAATGAGCAATAAACTGACATTGTTGATATTAAATTCTCGTTCATTGTATTAGTTTAAACTTATTTTTTTTTTAATTTTCATCAGCCTCTTTACGTGTCTATTGCTACTTCTTAAATGTCACTTGGATGCTTATGTATTCCTATATTTAGACATAATATAAATAATGATATATGTGTTATCCATGGAAGATCATCTAATAGCATCTCACCTCTGCGCACACAATTAATTCCTTTAACACCTCCCCTGTCTTTTAATTGTTAACCTACATACAGCCAGCTTCATAACCTACATACAGCCAGCTGTCATAACCTACATACAGACAGCTGTCATAACCTACATACAGACAGCTGTCATAACCTACATACAGCCAGCTGTCATAACTTACATACAGCCAGCTGTCATAACCTACATACAGCCAGCTGTCATAACCTACATACAGCCAGCTGTCATAACCTACATACAGCCAGCTGTCATGTCATTTCTAGGTAGAATGTTAACCAGACACATCAATAAAAAAATAGAGCGTCCACTGAAGTACAGTCTCTCTTTCTAAAGTACGTCTTGCAGTACGACCTACTCAGCTATAGACCAAAAAGCATGGCTGAATACATCACGACTGGCGACAGTAATGCTTAGTGAATAATTCCTTTCGATTACGTCCTGACCAGATTCCCCCTGGGAGGAGTGTCCACAACTATACCCACAGCTAAACACATTTCATTTCAACAAAGTAACACATTCTAACAACTTACAACTCTGTTGGAGCACATTAAATGATCGTTTCTTTAGGGCAGTGCACTCAATTCATGGAAGACAATTTCTATATATTGTGATACATTTAAACACAAGAGGAATGTCCGTTAGAATTAGTGGGTTTTTTTTGTTTCTTTAACAGGCCCTAGTGAGATATTAATATTAGAATGAATTTTATTGAAATACACATTTAATATTTAGCTGTTTTTTTTTTAACTTTGAGGGATAATAAATATAATTTGTATATTTTCTGACCAATACGGGAATTTCGCAACAGTTTGTAACAGAAAGTAATAATAACAGTTATTAAGGCCATCTGTAACATAGTCCGTGTTTTACAATTCTATATTGAAATGTTATTATTTCCAAATTAGTTCTTTCATATGTTACACTTGTATTGCATTGTCAGTTGATGTTTTAAACATGTTTTTATCTCACGACTAAAAGTGCAACAAAACAACATAAAAAGACTGGAATTATGTCACAATTAGCTGTAAGATTCAATCAGGAAATCTGGTGGCGATTAATGTGGCCACGTGGTGGGCTGACCAATGGCTTGTTGTCTTTGACATTTCATCGTTGTTCTTTCCCCTTTACTAATTGGCATTTATGTACTTTACGAGAGTTAGTTTCAGTTGAAGTACCCACAACATTCAACCATTGCACAACTCTGTTATGAAGTACCCACAACATTCAACCATTGCACAACTCTGTTATGAAGTACCCACACTATTCAACCATTGCCCAACTCTGTTATGAAGTACCCACACTATTCAACCATTGCACAGCTCTGTTATGAAGTATTCACAACATTCAACCATTGCCCAACTCTGTTATGAAGTACCCACAACATTAAACCATTGCACAGCTCTGTTATGAAGTATTCACAACATTCAACCATTGCTCAACTCTGTTATGAATTAATAACAACATTCATTCATTGCACAACTCTGTTATGAAGTACCCACAACATTCAACCATTGCACAGCTGTGTTATGAAGTACCCACAATATTAAACCATTGCCCAACTCTGTTATGAAGTACCCACAACATTAAACCATTGCCCAATTCTGTTATGAAGTACCCACAACATTCAAGCATTGCACAACTCTGTTATTTATGAAGTACCCACAACATTCAACCATTGCACAACTCTGTTAAGAAGTACCCACAGCATTAAACTATGTATAGTTTGGTATATGGAATGTAATTTTTCCACAAAATGTGTCATGTTGGGTACAGACTTAGTTATAAATTGTTTTAAATGAATTGGCATGAAATATAAACATAAAATGACAAAATTCTAGCCATGGGTCCGACTATTTAAAAAGATCCGGTGTGTGTGTGTGTGTGTGTGTGTGTGTGTGTGTGTGTGTGTGTGTGTGTGTGTGTGTGTGTGTGTGTGTGTGTGTGTGTGTGTGTGTGTGTGTGTGTGTGTGTGTGTGTGTGTGTGTGTGTGTGTGTGTGTGTGTGTGTGTGTGTGTGTGTGTGTGTGTGTGTGTGTGTGTGTGTGTGTGTGTGTGTGTGTGTGTGTGTGTGTGTGTGTGTGTGTGTGTGTGTGTGTGTGTGTGTGTGTGTGTGTGTGTGTGTGTGTGTGTCATCCCCACCCCCATAGCCGATAGTGTAATGGTGGGGATGACAGTCGAGCGCTTCACCTCACGACCATCCGTCGTCTCAAAAAGAGACGGTAGTACAAAAAATAAACAATAGAGAATGTCCGAAAAGTATGGTGAAACATTACAATCTTACTTTCAGAAAAAAATTGTGTCCACAATATTAGAATTTAGATGCTTATTGATCTTGTATCAGTTCTCCTTTCACTTCTTTATGATCTTGCGATCGGCTCTCCTTACTCTACTTTATGATTTTGTGATCGGCTCTCCTTACTCTTCTTTATGATCTTGCGATCGGCTCTCCTTACTCTTCTTTATGATCTTGCGATCGGCTCTCCTTACTCTACTTTATGATCTTGTGATCGGACCTCACTATTCTACTTTATGATCTTGTGATCGGATCTCATTACTTCACTTTATGATCTGGTGATCGGATCTCCTTGCTCTACTTTATGATCTTGTGATCAGTTCTCTTTGCTCTACTTTATGATCTTGTGATCAGTTTTCCTTACTCTACTTATGATCTGGCGATCGGCTCTCCATAACATAAAATCCCTAACGACTAGGGTTTGTTTGTTGTTGTTGTTTATGTTGTTTATTTGTATCTCAATCAATTTGAAAATGGATTTTTATTTTGTCACAGTCGATGTGAGAATTTTAATTCATTTCGTTTCCCTATATCATTTTTTGTAATTAAAAAAAATGTCTGAGATATTCAGATAGTTCTTGAATGTTGTCGAGAAATGTTGCTGTAAAATTCAATTCATGTGTCAACTTTCCCACGAAAAAATCTATTTATAGGAACATCATCAGGGACAAGAAGTCTGTTGTTTTTTCTCCTGTTCGCCCCTTGTTATAATGTATTATCGAACTTGTCAAGCTAAAAGTAAATTCTTGGAACGTTAAGAAAAAAAGAGCTAAATTAGAAAATAACGGATTTATAATTCCTCAGCACATAAAAAAAATTCAACTTTTAGTAAAATAATTAACATGGTTTAGCCTGTAAAATTATGAACAAAATATGCTCAATAAAAAGTATACATTGTGTATTATTATTAAAAACATTTTTGAAGTACAACAATTTATTGTCATTACAAATTACTTGTCATTACAATTCTATATTTATAGTGTGGATGTAAAGAGGTGTAGAGATAAGTTCAAGTACCCAGTTGCAGGCCCGTAGCGTGCGGGGGGAGGGGCATGGGGGCCGCCCCCCTGCGTTTTGTCTGCCCCCCTCTGCTTGTTTGCTCTAATTAGTAACATTTATTTCCTGGCCCACCCAGCTATTACCTGGCCCCTACTGTAGAATGCCTGGCCCCTGCTGTAGATTGCCTGGCCCCTGCTGTAGAATGGTCGACATAAAATTGATAAAGTAATATTTGTCTAGAATCCAATGGTCAAAATATAAACTTGATAAAACCATGATTGCACAGAATCCAGTAGCAAGTAATCAACATATAAACTTGATAAAACCATGATTGCACAGAATCCAGTAGCCAGTAATCAACATAAAAACTTGTTAAAACCATCATTGCACAGAATCCAGTAGCAAGTAATCAACATATAAATTTAATAAGCTATTTATGTCCAGAATCCAGCTATTGACACAACAACTTGCGAAGAATCCAGAAGTCAAAATAATACTAAAGTTCTGAAAATGTTACCCTCACAGAAAATGCCGCCCTTGGCGAAGCGCCCTCCTCAGCAGTCTCATACAATCATACATTTATGCAGTCATACATTTATACATTCATGCAAACATGCATTTATGAAGTCATACATTTATACAGTCATACATTCATACTTTCATAAACCTATAAATTTAAGCATTCATACATTTATACATTCATACAATCTTACATTTACACATTCATACAATCACACATTTATGCATTCATACAATCATACATTTATACACTCAAACATTCATACTTTTATACATCTATATATTTACACATTCATAAATTTCTATATCCCTACATTCATAAATTCATACAATCACACATTTCATACAATCATACATTTATACAATCATACAATCATACATTTATTATACATTCAGGCAATCATACATTCATATAATGATACATTAATACATTCGTATTTCACAAACATAAGACTTTATTCTCGGAAGTAAAAAATGGAAAAGACGATAAAAAAGATAATTTTACGATACCGATTTCATACTCGAATTTCTAATCTTCCGGTATCGAGACTATTCCAGTTCTGAAAATGCAGAACTAAAGAACTTTAGAGAAGTTTGAAAATTGAGTAAATACACAGATATTTTATTTCAAATAATCAGTTGAAAAGTTGATAGGAGCAATATATACTTGGACAATTACAGTGGTTAAGATTCAAACTTGAAATAGGTCAGCTTTACTTTGGTCAAATAAATTTTGTAACTAAATCGGTTTGGCCAGATGTAGACATTGGTTTAAACGAGGTACGTAAAATGAAATTTGCTACGGGTTATTCTTTTTTGTTTTGTATTTTTTTCTCAAATTAACATCTGAAACAAACAAAACCCTTTTGATATTTAGTAAAAAAAAAAATATTTCTGAAAACATAAAATAATACAATCTTAATTAGTAATGGTTTGCTTTATTAAACAAACTTTTTTACTGTCATAAAATCAATCATCTGACAATTAAAAGCAATTATTCAGCAAAATGTCCTCACAATTAAATCCTATAGTTCACTAATTGAAGTGAGTTACTTACAGAAAGAGTATAATATGAAGTAACTTTTAATTTAACCATGGTGAGTTACTTACAGAAAGAGTATAATATGAAGTAACTTTTAATTTAACCATGGTGAGTTACTTACAGAAAGAGTATAATATGAAGTAAATTTTAATTTAACCATGGTGAGTTACTTACAGAAAGAGTAAAATATGAACCAACACATCTAACACGAGGCAGTTCTTGTTTTTGTTTTAATTTCAACTGATTCTTTAAGCAGAGGGAACGGGGAAATGTCATTCGGAGAATGTCCTCAAAAATGTCATGATATGACATTTGTCATAGACACGATAAGTCTGGCTTCAAACTTCAGTTTATTGATCACAGCTGACACCTTGGTGAGTAAAGCGTCAAACATTTTCCGTTGTCACACCGGCACATATCATTCCTCTATTTCCTTTTTTTTAAAACTCAAATTTTCTATGTGTTGTTTTGTTTCCTCAATCTTCGCAAGTGCCCAATGCGTGTTTACTCATCTCGCTTCTTATTGACGCGATTTCATGAATTTTCCTTGCCTAATTTCAACTTTATCCGTAGGTCAAGTTTCGTTGGCATTGATTAAGTTCGTTTTAAACCATGCACTCAAAGAAGATTAATTAGTTTAGAGGTGGTGTAAACAGGGTTGGGGTGTCGGTTCTTTTGTCACCACTTTGGCGCTGGCAGGTGTCGGAGAAAAATCTACCGAGAGCGAAACCGAGACAATAATTTAAAGGGGAAACAACGACTAAAGAAGACTTTAGAAAAAATCTTATAACATTGAATTATTAGCCAATTTTAAGTTATAATATTGTTTTTCAGTGGCTGTTTTAATTGTTATTCAATCTATTACCAGAGTACTTCATGTAAATCATTACTAAAAATAATGCCAATTTATATAAAAGTTGGTAAGAACCTATTTTTTACTATATTATTAAATGGGCAAATTTTTATTAAGGTTGTGGCCGTTTTATGAACAATAAACAACATCGGTGTTTTTTCTTTAACTATGACAATTTAAGCTAAAACATTTCAATGTTATTGGGAGAGATGTTATTAGGGCTGTAAGCACAAATATCTGTAGGAATTCTAAAAAAAACGTCAGATATGATAGAAACCCGTACTGAAAATAAAAGGGTCCTTAAGGCAGAGCCGTTCTTATGGGTTGTTCTTCGTACACTACTCTACTCGTTGTTCCTCGTACACTACTCTACTCGTTGTTCCTCGTAAACTACTCTACTCGTTGTTCCTCCTATACTAATCTACTCGTTATTCCTCCTACTCTACTCTACTGGTTGTCCCTCGTACACTACTCTACTCGTTGTTCCTCCTACACTACTCTATTGGTTGTCCTCATACACTACTCTACTCTACTCGATGTTCCTCCTACACTACTCTACTCGTTGTTCCTCCTACTCTACTCTACTGGTTGTCCCTCGTACACTACTCTACTCGTTGTTCCTCCTACTCTACTCTACTGGTTGTCCCTCGTACACTACTCTACTCGTTGTTCCTCCTACACTATTCTACTGGTTGTCCCTCGTACACTACTCTACTCTACTCGTTATTCCTCCTACACTACTCTACTGGTTGTCCCTCGTACACTACTCTACTCTACTCGTTATTCCTCCTACTCTACTCAACTGGTTGTCCCTCATACACTACTCTTCTCGTTGTTCCTCCTACACTACTCTATTGGTTGTCCTCATACTCTACTCTACTCGTTATTCCTCCTACTCTACTCTACTGGTTGTCCCTCGTACACTGCTCTACTCTACTCGTTGTTCCTCCTACACTACTCTACTCGTTGTTCCTCCTACACTACTCTATTGGTTGTCCTCATACACTACTCTACTCTACTCGATGTTCTTCCTACACTACTCTACTCGTTGTTCCTCCTACTCTACTCTACTGGTTGTCCCTCGTACACTACTCTACTCGTTGTTCCTCCTACACTACTCTACTGGTTGTCCCTCGTACACTACTCTACTCTACTCGTTATTCCTCCTACACTACTCTACTGGTTGTCCCTCGTACACTACTCTACTCTACTCGTTATTCCTCCTACTCTACTCTACTGGTTGTCCCTCGTAAACTACTCTACTCTACTCGTTATTCCTCCTACTCTACTCAACTGGTTGTCCCTCATACACTACTCTTCTCGTTGTTCCTCCTACACTACTCTATTGGTTGTCCTCATACTCTACTCTACTCGTTATTCCTCCTACTCTACTCTACTGGTTGTTCCTCGTACACTGCTCTACTCTACTCGTTGTTCCTCCTACACTACTCTACTCGTTGTTCCTCCTACACTAATCTACTCGTTGTTCCTCCTACACTACTCTACTCGTTGTTCCTCCTATACTACTCTACTCGTTGTTCCTCCTACTCTACTCTACTGGTTGTCCAACCTACTCTACTGGTTGGCCCTCGTACACTTCTCTATCTACTTAGTTCAGCAAGCTAGCTCTTTCCATAGGTCACATTTAATAAGAGATCAACCCAAATGGATGATGTCCCAAAAATGACACTACTAAAATTAATCAAATTTTCAAGAAAGAAATCTGGCCACTTCCAAACAACACGTTTGCCTCTCTATACAGTAACAATGACGTCATTTGAGCAGTGTTAACCTGTGCCTTCAGTCTTTGCATAAAAATCGGTATTTCATATTTGTTTCGGCATTGTGATATCCTTTAAAAATATAGAAACAGGTGAACTTTAATTCTTCTGACCACCATAATTATTAGCAATATAACTAAAGCTGTTCATTCCATTAGCTATATACCTAAACTTGATATTTTTAATAGCTATTTACCTAAAATTATTATTCTTATAATTAATATGTATTCATTTGATTTATAACTTAAGTTGATGTTTTCATTAGACAGGAGTATGCCTAAAGTTATCTTTATCTAGCCTATATACCAACATTGGTTGCCTCATTTATAATGTATGAGTGAGTATTTACTTCAAGTCTGTATTTATCGGAAAGAAACGTAACACGTGATTGTTATGTCAACAGGGTTATTCCCCTTATCTCCCTCCCTCTCTCTCTCTGTCTCTCTCTCTCTCTCTCCCCCCCCCCAACCTCTCACATGTTGTTAATAAGTAGACTGCTTGGAGATTAATCACAGCATGGTCCTTCAGTATTAACAAGAGTTATCTCTAGCTAAACCTGGCATTGCTCGCCCACTTGAAGTGCATTGTTATTATAACGCAGATATATATATATATATCAGGGTCGGCAACACTTGAGGTCGATGATAGCTAAATGTTGTTTTTCATATATAAATATAAAAAACATTTTTTTTAAAAGCCTCACTATGGTATATTTAACTCAATGTTTAGACAACATCCAGGAACTGTGGATATAAAAAAAAAATAACAGAGACAACAAGCTCATTGGGAGCAACATAATATTCTCTGAATGTGTAACAACAGGTGTGTAAATAAATGACGTCTTCATAACAATATATTTAAATCTATATTTACACACCTATTTCGTAATTAAAATAGACCTGAAAGAAATAGTATACCACTAAAAAAATGCACTAAAAAGTAAAGAGTAATTTATTTAATCATATCAATGTTTTTATAAGTTATTATTACTAAAATATAAGAGTGGATGCCAAAAATCTGTATATATAAGAACAGCGTGTAAGTAAGAAATTAAGAAAAGAAAGAAAGATAGTAAGAAACCGAAATGAACTTGCGCGCGGGTGCTGTATTGTGCCACCACCAACTTGCCTGTGTGCTGCAAAATGGCAGAGAAAAAAAATAATTTGATCATTAATGCAATGCGTCGTTTTGATTTTAAAATAGAGATAATTAATTACTGTTTAAACAAATAATCCTAAGTTATTATCGTTGACGGGTAAAAATAATTTGTGACCTATGAAATGTACATTAGATAGGTGGCATATTAGGTAGGTAGCATAAATTAGTACCCATATCTCTACCTAACAGTTTTGGTTTGATTGGTTGGAGTTGACGAGTAAAACGTAATTTGTAATGTATGAAATTTAGGTCATTTCTGCACATTAGGTAGGTGGCGTAAATTAGCACCCATATCTTTACCTAATGTTGTTAGGTTTGGTTTGGTTGGTTGGTTGGTTTGGTTGGTTGTTTGGTTTGGTTGGTTAGCTTTGACGTGTAAAACGTAATTTGTGACGCATGAAATGTAGGTCATTTCTGCACATTAGGTGGTGGCATAAATTATCACCCATATCTTTACCTAATGGTGTGTTAGAAATGTTTCAAGTGTCACGTTTGAAACCCGACTTACCGGGCAACGCCGGGTACACTGCTGGTATATATCATCAATTAATGTAAAGAAATATATTTTCTCAAGTACATGTATATAGTATCACCCACGCTTTTAATTTTAGTAATGGTAATTTATATAAATATTCGTTAGATTTAAGTGACTTTTTAAAAACTTTTTTAGTACATTTTAATAGGACATTATTTCTTTACAGTGTATGTACCAATCTTGAATAACAGCTGCATTCCTTTCTTTTTTTCTTTAAAAAATGTACAAATCAATGACATTTAAAGGACTTCTACTTGCAGTATACTTTGTGCAATTTTTCAACGAGCCGAGACTGGAGACACTTAGTCCAGAATGTCTTGAAGTTTTATTTTTGTCACGCCCTATATTATTGAAATCCAACGCACAATGACGGTCACACTTTAATTTACGTATTCAACTGAGTTTCGATTAAATATTTGTATCACATTTTGGATTTAGTACATTTTACTTAAATTTTATTTTTGAATGATTTGTATTATTTTACACTTTTTTCCGGGTCTGCAGTTTATAACCCTGTATGAATGATCACTCACCCACCCCCTCCTTTACCATAGGGAGGGGTAGGTAGAGGATGGGGGACAAGCGAGTCATGAGGAGAAAAACCATTGGTACTCAAAGGGTAAAGTTCATCCACCTTTAAAACCAATTCATGACATTATCTTGACAGAACTTGACACCTGGATATCATATGGCCATCTGACCCACTTTCAGTGTCCTCGTGTGGACTTTTTGGTCCTAATGATTGGATTCATTTTTGTCTAAAGATAAAAGTATTGTTTGTGTCTGTACCCTAAGAGAGGTCAGACTGTTATACTGTCCAAATCACTCGTGTACTGAGAAGTCAGTTGTTATGTCATCATTAGTTGTATATTGTACATTAAGTATCTCTTTGGCCTTGAGAAGGTAAGTTCATATATTAAGTAATGATTCATAAACTGTCTATGTTCTATTTGTATACAGTCTACAGTAAGTGGTGTTCTTGTTTTCGGGAGCCTTAGAAAAATATTGATATTTATTGGCACTCGCCGTTTTGACCTGTCTTGAGAATGAGTCTGATTACACTCGCCACACACCTTTAGAGACACCTTTAGAGACACCTTTGAGACAACTTTAGAGACACCTTTAGAGGCACCTTTAGAGACACCTTTAGAGACACCTTTGAAACACCTTTAGAGACACCTTTGAGACACCTTTAGAGACACCCTTTGATTTTAAGATTTATCTATAATACAAATTTTACATCATATGTTCCGGTGTCTGTCATCGCGACTTCCGTCTGTCATCGCTACTTCCGTCTGTCGTCCAACATGGCGGCATAAACAATTCAAAGATGGCAGAAACATTTACTGTTTTCTTCTTAACATGCATGATCCGGCTACCAACTGGCCAGCCGAGTAAGAATCAACTCCTACATGGCTGCCAGAAATGACATTGGACCAGCCATATGTTTAGTGCCGAGGTGACAAAACACCGTACACTAAAATTCAGCAGGTAAGATCATGAATGCCAAATGGCAATCACAATGTAATACTGTTTTCGACCGCCTCAATCATTACTAAAGGGCCATAAAAAGATATCTTAGGAGAGGTAACATAATTTTTTTTTAACGTTGCCATTGCCAGTATGGTAGGGTGTAGTGTGCCTACCACACAAACATTGTTGGCGGCGCTGATGCACGTCTGCCATGCCTACAGAGCGGCGGGGTGAGTGCCCGCTTTCATCTGCAGGGATGGCAGAAAGATGGGTTTTAATCCTTGCCCAAACCGGCCAGACCAGCAGGGTGTGTATACTGCCGGTCGGCCAGAATTGCAAGGAAAGGGGTTTTTCCTGCCACTCGGACAGAGGGGAGGGTGTAGTGTGCCTGTACCCTCAGCCGGAAATGGCAAGCTGCGCAGGTGTGCTTGAGTGGGACGGAGTGGAAGGGTGTTGTGTGCCGACCACATCCGTCACCACCGCCAGCTGTGAGTACTGCGATCTCGGATAGTCCTCATTGATCACAGTACCACCACCCTCGCAAGTAATGGGTTTTTTTTCCTGACTAGAGAACCTCTATGATCCATCCCCCGTGGATCATGGTATGTCTCAGATCAGAAAGGATAGATCACAGATATCATGCCAAAATATTTTGTGACACTCGCCGAAATTATCGACCGAAACAATTACATAGGCCTCTGTATATCCCACAGTATCGTAATAAATTTATGGTGTTCAATTTGTTATTAGATGAGAAGCGATCATAAAAGAAATATTTACAGAAATCGTTCAATTAATATTATGTGTCATGTTTCACAATTTAAATTTTAAGCCAAAATTATGGATACCTCACTATAATGTAATATTTATATTGTTTAAATTGTTTTAATTTCTAAAATATGTCTATCTCTAATGTTCAATTATTTCCCTTTATTACCAACCTAAAATACGTCACATTTTTTTTTAATTTTTTGACTATTACATCACATGAATGAATTGAATAAGGGTTGAGTTTGAGAAGCGCCGTACACAACGTTTACAATGCAAACTAACCCATTTATGATAGGGGCTTCACACAGAGGGTGTATGGAGGGGGCCCAGTTTGAGGAGGGCCCCCAAAATATTTTTTAAACTAAATATTAAGTACATTATCTCATGTCAAAATGTAGTGGCTCCCGAAGATGCCTAAAATCCATTGGTTCGGTATTGGCTTCACAAAACTATAATGTTGAAAGCTTTGATGCCTTTTTTTATTAAGAGGCCTAATGTTTTCTGCGTCTGCGGCCTCAACTGCAATGATGGAATACTATGTTTTTAATTGAAGGTCAGCTAAAAGCTACACAACGATTCTTTCTTCTCTGGACCAAGCTTGAGAAGCGTCAAAAAATTATCTCATGTCAAAATGCAGGGGCAGCCCCCAAAGAGGCCAAGCCCACCGGGCCCCTAAATCCCTAGGTTCTGCAGTGCCGGGTCGGCAATTTTTCTTAGTTAATTGTACTATGCTACAATGTTTATAACAGTAAATAAACCACCTGTTAAACATGTAGCGTTTTGCTTAACACAAGCACTCACGTCTTTCTATTTTTTTAAATACGCCATGTTGAACATCATAAAACATTAAATGAATAACTGTTTGGAAAGGAGTCTATTAAAATATTATGAAGGAATATGATTTTAAGAGTTGTTGTTTATGTTTACCCATAGTGAGGATTATTTTCTTTAGGAGGAACTATTTAACATATGAACTTTATTTGATGTATTATTAGGTGTCCTTATTCTCAAATGTATTTTGGCTACAATAATCTGTTCATGTCCTTGGGGCCACTGCAAGTATATAGACTGATTGTTAACGCGCTAAAATATATATCACCATTTTCAACTCCAACTTTGTGCCTACTCGCCGGTCCGGGTACCGGGCCTTTGATAACTAGTTCGTAATAAAAACTTTATTTACGTGTTTTTACTTTTTCAAACATTTGATGTCAGTGTTCACAGAACTACACACAAAAAATTACAGAACCTAGTTTCAAATAATTTACTTCTAAACACAAATATATATTTTTGAATTCCAAAGCAGTAATATATCACTTAACATTCAAAATGGATCATCTCAGTGCCTGAGTTCTTCTGTATTGTTTATGGCTAGCTTAATTGCTTATTGATTTTTGTTTCCTTTTTCGAATAGCTCATTTTAACAATTATCATTAAGTGTCTAATCAACGTTGCCATGACAACCAGAGTTATGACAAAAAGCTAAACTCCGTAATTTATCTGTTAATTTAATTAAGAAACAAATGACTTCAGCAGATTCCAGATAGTATAGATAAAAAAAAGATTAATGGGTTACTCAATAAATATTGCATCTGAGCTATGGTTGAAGATATACTTGATTAACCCTAAAACGCCTTGAGAATTTATGTATTAAATAGTTTGAAAATGAATGAACTGTACATATTTCAACGAGGTGTAAATATCTCTTTACTTGCTCATGCAAGTACAAAATACAAGTGATTTTTTTTTTAATTTTGACCGTAAGACAAAAAAATAATTCATTGATAAAAGAAAAAAATTCCTGAGAATATTGAAGAATAAGAAGTCCTTTCTGTTAAACCACATTCAATTTTATCAAATTATGCACAACTAGATCAAAGGCCCGGTACCCGGACAGGCGAGTATTATTTTTAGCCAAGTAAGAGTTAACTCCCCTTGAGTGAGAATAAATTTTGGAATTCCCCAGTCTATTTTTAGCCGCGGAAGTTATACACAGGCTCGCTCGTATGTACGACAGGCTAGACGATTATGTATTAGATTGTTAAGAGATTGACGCAGAAATGTAATGTGTTCGCATTTTTTAACTACACTCAACCACTCCGAACATGATCAACATTGGAATTAATTCACCGTCAGAAAATTTGACAGGCTGTGGGCCTTATAGACAAAATGTCAATTCGGCCATGACTCAACTTGGCGTCTCACTAATCAGCGATAATGGCCTAAACATTTTTAGAGCATTTTCGAAAAAAAATGCTCTATTGTCCCCGTTTTTGTCTGTCTGTCTGTCTGTCCGTCATCACCCTAGATCTCAACAACCATAAGTCCTAGACCCATGATGTATATATCATTTTGTAAGTCTTGGCCTGCCAAGAATTGACTTTTTTCCATTTCGCGATCTGACCTCTGAGGGCCGTAAAAGGGGCCTTATAAAGTACCGTTTTTTACTATATAAGCTATATTAATAATAGAGCGCACTATATCTCAGCAACCATAAGTCCTAGACCCATGATGTATACATTTTGTAGGTCTTGGCCTGCCATGTGTACATCAAAAGTTCATTTTGCGATAGGACCTCTGAGGGCCGGGCTTCAGGGCTCCTAAGGGGCTTATATATTATATATATGGCCCCATTCTACACCTTGTACGTTCATTTGGTGCGACATACTGCAGCACGTAGTTTCACCAAGATTTATTAAGAAACTCATCAAATGAAATAGAATGCTTGTGTTCTGAGTTTAATTGAAAGTATCAGAGCTATGCAACAATTGACGGAGTTTTCGGACGGTTAAATGGCTACAATTTCGAATGTTTTCAATTATGAGTCCTATTTCAGTAACCACAAACCAATTGTAGTTAGATTTAAGAGAAAATAATTTGTTTTCAAATATAAAGAAACGTCTTGATAATATTTTTTTACAGATATATGCATTACACAATTGAATTATAAACATTTCCAAAATTTACAAATATTTACTGAAATATAGCATACGTACTGATACATACACGAAAATGCGCTAACACGTCCTGTGTCCAGAATGGAACAGGCTTAATTGCTTGTTTAGTGATAAATCACCTTTTCGGCAAAATGTTTTGCCCAGATGTTTCCAATTTTCTCTTGAAACTCAATCGAACAATAAGATACGCAAGTTCAGAAATTTTTTCAGAAATTGTTCAACTGTAAGATGTAAAATTTCAACACTAGCAGTAAAAATAAACAACAACTATTTTGTGTAATTTCACGATATCTTTGCTGGGTTGACCGTGTGAGATGAAGCAAATAGAAAACGGTATTTACAAGATCAACCTTTTTCGACTCAGATCGAGTTTATGCAAACAATTATTTACATTTTTTCTCCTCACTGTACAGTCTTTATCCAACCCGACAAAGGTATCAACTTTTGCAATGAACTCAGATTGTTAATAGAAATTCAGTCTAAAATTTTTTTGGATCATTGGTGAACTAAAAGGCGATGTTGCAAATTGTTGATGGGTAAATTTCCCCAAAATAATGAAGCGGAAGACTAGGATAACGAGTAGAAATTATGTTATTTTTAGCCACGGCATATAAAGGGATTGGGTGGCAAGTCACACATTTCCAACTAATGTGAGGTGGTAACATATATGGACCTTTTAAAAAATCCAGGGTCACATGGCGGGGATCGAACACGGGAAGACATACATTTTCTATGTCACGACCTTCTATGGATTTATTTCTTCAATAATTTCATGCTGTCATTGTTTTGTTATTTAGATTTATTTATTCAATAATTTCATTGTCATTGTTTTGTTATTTAGATTTATTTCTTCAATAATTTCATTATGTCTTTGTTTTGTTATTTAGATTTATTTCTTCAATAATTTCATTATGTCATTGTTTTGTTATTTAGATTTATTTCTTCAATAATTTAATGGGACATGCTGTCATTGTTATGTTATTTAGATTTATTTCTTCAATAATTTAAATATGTCATTGTTATGTTAATTAGAGTTTCTATGCTCTGTTTTGATTCTGTTTATCACTGTTTAAATGTAGGCTATGTGATATTTATCTCATTTATGATATCTCATAATTATATCTCATTGATGATATTTATCTCATGTCTGGTATCTCATTTATGATGTTTGTCTTATTTATAATTTCTCACTTATGATATTTATATTTTTTATGATATCTCATTTTATAAACAGTATATTTTTGATAAGTTTTTGTTAAAATATTCACCAATTTAGTTGTCTTTCTATACACGATCGAATTCGGGAACAGTTTTTCATCCAGACTTTAGTCTATATTTAGTAGCATCACTTTTTGTCACTGTTGATGCATGTTTAAAAAATCTTTTTTTTAGAATATCCTTGACATAAATAACTGATGTGTGCTTACAGTTGAGAGAAATGTAGCCCAATGAAGTAAATGTAGTCCAATAAAGTAAATGTAGTTCAATAAAATAAATGTAATCCAATAAAGAAAATGTAGTCCAATAAAGTAAATGTGGTCCAATAAAGGAAATGTAGTCCGATAAAGTAAATGTAGTCCAATAAAGTAAATGTAGTCCAATAAAGTAAATGTAGTCCAATAAAGTAAATGTAGTTCAATAAAGTAAATGTAGTCCAATAAAGTAAATGTAGTCCAATAAAGTAAATGTAGTCCAATAAAGTAAATGTAGTTCGATAAAGTATTTATTCTGGCACACAAAGGTCTTCCATCAGTTCTATTTAACCAAATGTTTTGGTCGCTGATCTTTTTGTCTGTTGTGATGGACGGAATAAGGTCAATGTGATGGGGTAAAAAAAACCATCCGGGATTAACATTGATGCCAGCCCTCAATCAAGTCCGTGTTATAATAAATCTATTTTAAGTTGCTGCGTTTATAGCGGGGTCATTTGCATATTTTTCCCGTTTTCTGGAACCCAGCTAAACATAGAGCCATTCTCTTACAGCCTTGAGTGGAAATATTGCAAAGACAGAAAGTTGTGGCAGATAATAGAACAAAAATTATTCCATTCTGACGGAATGAGTAAAAACATTCTAGTATGCTACTTTACATCGCCGATGCCGTTCTTAGACCCCTCCCTCCCTCCCCCTTCCTCCTTCCCTCTCTCTCCCTCCCTGCCCCCTCTCTTTCTTTATCTCTTCCTCACATTACTCCCATCCTCTCTCTCCCTCTCTCCTTCCCTTCCTCTCTCTCCCTCCCTAACCCCTCTCTCCCTCCCTCCTTTCCCCTCCCTTCCCTCTCCACCTTTCTCCCCCCCTTCCTCCCTCCCTCATTCACTCTCTCTCCCTGCCCCCCTCACTCTTTATCTCTCCCTCCCTCTCTCCCAACCTCTCTCCCTCCCTCCCCTCTATCTCCCTCCCTACCCCCTCTCTCCCTTCGTTCCTTTCTCTTTCCTTCCCTCCCTTTCTCTCTCCCTCCCTCTCCCTCTCTCTCCCTCTCTCCCCCTCCTTCTCTCCCCCCTGTCCATCCCCCCTCCCTCCCTCTCTCCCCCTCCCTCCTTCCTACCCTCCTTTCCTCTCTCCCCACCTGCCCCCCTCTGTCTCTTTATCTCTCCCTCCCTCTCTCTCTCTGGGAACAGACAGACAGACAGACAGACAACAAATGCGTCTTATAAGTATAGAGATTATTCTGAAAAAAAAATTGAAAAAAAAAAAAAATTGAAAAAAAAAAAAAAAAAATTTCACTGTCGGGATTTGAACCCACACATAGTCGGCCAAATTTGAGTCACGGCCAAGCGAGTAACCGACTGTGCTAGCGAGCAACCCAAACATAATCTCAAGTTTTAATAGGTTATGCGCGCAAGCACTATTCGGGAAATGACGTCACAGAGGAATTTTATTTATGGCGCCGTCGAGATTACTTTAATATAGTAAAATACTAAAATAAAAAAAAATGAATTACAATTAAACTACACATCGAGATGAAACGAAACCTGTCCTATAACCTTCCTCATGTAATTATGTGTATGTGTAACAAATTTCACATTATTTGGTAATCTGGATCTTGAGTTATAAGGGAAGAGACAGACAGACAGACAGACAACAAATGCCTCTTATAAGTATAGAGATTCTTATTTTGCTATGTAAGTTGAATTTATATTTTGATTGGGAAAATGATGGGCAAATAAAAGCAAGTTGCAAATATTTTTCATTTTTTTTTTATTAATGAATAGAAAACATCTTGTTTTGGTCAACTCAGATGAAAATTTTAGATGAAAATATCCTTTTTGTAAAAAATTTCAATCCTATGAGTAGTTTAGAGTGAGAAACATTACTTTCTAAAAAAAATGTAATAGTAATAAGCACTTACTGTCTGTTCATTTCTTCTTATTGTTTCATGGTTATAGTAATCAGGACTTTCTGATTGTTCTTTTCTTCTTATTGTTTCATGGTTATAGTAATCAGCACTTACTGATTGTTCATTTCTTCTTATTGTATCATGGTTATAGTAATCAGCACTTACTGATTGTTAATTTCTTCTTATTGTTTCATGGTTATAGTAATCATCACTTACTGATTGTTCATTTCTTCTTATTGTATCATGGTTATAGTAATCAGCACTTACTGTCTGTTAATTTCTTCTTATTGTTTCATGTTTTGAAAAAAAAGTAAAAAAAAAATTTTGTATATATATTAAATCTTCTTTTGTAGACCTGACTTTGTTTTAATTTACCTGAATTTTCTTAAACATAGAAGATACCCCAACAAGTGTTGAATAGCTCTAAATCACCAATATATTTGCACACATTATGATGTAAAGTGCATTGATGTATTGCTATGTCATAAAAAAACATGATTTTTTTTTGGAAATACATTTAAGATTAATATTGTAAAATATGAACACAAATTATGCTGAATTGTAATTTAATTGTTCATCTGTTTTAAAAAGTTCTTAAGTTTCAAATAATGAATTATTTTACATTTTTAAGTTGACATGATATTGTCAAGATATTTTGAAGAAATTTATTTTTTAATGGTATTATTTTATACTAGCCGTACCCTGCAAAAACCTTTGCATAGAGTTATATCCCCTTAGGCTTGATCGGTATGCTAGGTCATTTTCGGTTTCGGGAAGATCCGATTTTTTCAGAATTGTATTTTAAACTAGAATACTGTTGTATTAATTCTTTACTTTCGATTTAACGTAAAATCCATAACCGCTATTATATTATTAGATGACTATGTTGGTCGTGAAACATAATGTGAAGATGATATATATTTTTTTTTCTATACAATAATGAGTACATTAAGTTGAATAATGTTAATTGTCCATGCCAAGAGTTTATAAGAATAAATTTTAATGAACAAAAAGATGGTACACTGAATACATTATGAAATGAGAATATAGAGAAAAGGTTCACTGAGTACAGTTTTTATTAAGAAATGGGAGAAGAAAATATGATTTATATATTGCAATAACAATACATCATTGTTAAATACGTTATCGATGTAAAGAGAAATAAAGGGAAATGATTTGTTGTTGACATAATTGAAATTGATGTATACTAAGTTATACTTATCAATTATGAGAATCAAGGTTACGTAAAATAAAAGAAAGATATATGTTTATGTTACAATTTGGAGATAATTTATATTAATTATTGATATTATAATAAGAGGTGTATTTTTAAAAAGTAAAACTAGAGAATTAACTGTGAAATTACATGATTTCTTTAAGGCAATGAAGAGTTATCGTTAATGAATTTATTTTAATTTTTATTAGAAAAACGTATTTTTTTTTTTGTTATTTATAATTGAGCGTTTTATGACATGAATATTAAATTGAAATAATATGTAAATAGTCAACATTTTAAGCGTGAATGGAATAGAAATTTAATGCTTAGATAAAAAACAATTAAGGCAGTTTATAATTAGATAGTTTTTATAAACTTGTAAAGTAAAGAAAATATAAAAAAGGGCCTATTAGGAATGGATGACTTTAGGCTGTTGTCTTGTCTTTCTAACAATATAATGGCTCAGGCTCGGATGACAACAATTAAGAAGAAAGGAAAAAATCCTCACGGTGGAAAGCCCCCACTGTTCTAAGAAAACTATTGATTTGTAAAAGGGAAATAATCACGATATTATAAGACTCCAATTCTTAAACTGGATAGCCTCCCATTGCAATATTCCATAATAAATAGAAAGCCTAAATATCGAACAAAAAAGATCTTCTGACATTTATATTACTAAAATCTTGAGATATGGTGTTTGAATCTATCGTATTAAATATTAAGACACCTCAGATACCTAAGTGGGAATTATTTTCTCTACAATTGAACATTGTTCAGTTATAACATATATAAGAAAATTAAATTCAAAACGAAATAGCCACTAGGTAACAACGAAACATTGTCGATTTGATTCATGAGACAAAAAAATGTTTGACTACTTGAGATGGGCGTTACCGTGTTATTTACAATTGTCATAGTTACATTTGTAGATTAGTAGATAATATATATTATTTCCGTGGCACTTCTGTTTCTTGGTAGCTTGTATATTATATTACTGGTATATTATATTAATTCTGTCTCTTCGGAGTTATTCTTGTTGACTGCTTGACTTAGGTGTATATTTATTATTTGTAATTAAATGTCCACAGACGTAACACATGTAGAGAATAGATACAAAGCACTGAGCAGATAAATATATATTATTTATTCTTCTATATTACATACATGATCCAATGATAATTGATGTGTAAACCAAGTCACGTCATTCCAGTCAAGAATATAAAGTCGTCTGTATCATATCTGAAGAAATCTATCGTCTGCCCAAAAATATAATTTTTTACTTCCGCCACTAAGTGGCCAGATAATTAATAAATCTCTAGGTTAAATCCAATATCGTAGGCTTATCTGATTATTACAACATTCTACAAATAAAACAGTTTTTTTTTTAATCTGTTCATGCTGGTGATGGATTTTGGATTAAACCAAGTGCTTTTTTTCTGGCAGAATGCACTGGAACGGCGTTCCGGCACCTTTTTTTCCGTATTCAAAAATGTTTACTGTTTACTGCACTATATTTACTGTTTACTGCACTATATTTACTGTTTACTGCACTATATTTACTGTTTACTGCACTATATTCACAGTGTTCTTTCTTTATGTAACGACGGACATAAATAGGAATTACGGTAAGTGGGTAAGTGGAAAAGTACACTGGATTAGATAATCAAACTGTTTAAATGACAGCGGTGGATTGAAGTCAGTATAAATTTGTGGACAAAATCTTTACATGCAGAGCCCTAGTAAAATTAAATTTGTAGTCGCCTGGGCAAAACGCTGTCAAGGTAGCCGTTTGTTTATCTTTGTGCACCTAAACATTTCTGATGTACTTTTAAATTCGTACCGAATTGAAGTCTTTTGTTTGTTTATTTTTACACTTGATGACGTCAACAAGAGATTTTCGTCATTTTCGACTTACATTCTAACACCTCACAATTACACCTGAGATAATTTTGTTAACAATAAATTTATTTTCATGCGCTTGTTTTAAATCTTAAAGTACTCAGCATCTAAGCAAAAAAATCGTCCCACAAGTCCACCCAGCTTTAAATGGGTACCTGACTTAAGTTGGGGAAGTAAGGACGGCTGGGCGTTGTGTGCTAACCACACAATCCCTTCATATGCCGAGGTTATAGAAACAGATGAATTCTACACTTCATCTGCCCCGATGGCCCGCTAGGGCTAAGGGAACTTTACTTTTACTCAGCATCTAAAGAGACAAATTTAAAAATGACCCAATTCATAAGATCACTCTTATTTTCCATTTCACAATGACTGAATGAGACACCATAATGTTATATTTACAAATATGTTATTAAAACAAAGAAAATAAATCATAAATAAAATGAACTTGGCTTTCGCACAGTGTCTGAATTTCCAGCTTAGTGGGCAAAAAAATTTCTTAACAGTTATATAGTTAAAATATGTATTTATCAGTGGCGTCACTAGGGGGGTGCGGTCCGCATTTGGTGACACCATTTTAGGGGTGACGCCCAAAATAAAAGTTGTAAATTTCATAGAAGAAAAATCTCGGTATAGTCGGTATGAGCAGTAGCATAGCATCTAAATTATTTTGCATAGTAATGAATCATATTATATAATTATTGACCATATAGAGCAGTAGATCAGGAAGCCACCATGCAGAGCGTCTGGAACTTATGTAAATGAATACAGTTCAAACCTGCTCGGATCTATATAGAGCAGGGCTTCTTAAACTTTTGTAATTCACGACCCCAGTTATGATTGCGAGTTTCTTGACGACCCCATACAAATATAAAAGAAAAATAAATTAATATTTTTTGATGATTTATTTATTAGGTTAAATTGTATTTTTATCTCAAATGGGGTCGCGACTCATAGTTTAAGAAGCCCTGATCTAGAGTTGTTTTTTAGAGCATTTTCGAAAAAAAAAATGCTCTATTGTCCCCGTTTTGTCTGTCTGTCCGTCTGTCCGTCATCACCCTAGATCTCAACAACCATAAGTCCTAGACCCATGATGTAGCCTATATATCATTTTGTAGGCCTTGGCTTGCCAAAAAAAAAACACTTTTGTCCGTTTCGCGATTTGACCTCTCAGGGCCGTAAAAGGGGGCTTATAAAGTACCGTTTTTACTATATAAGCTATATTAACAAAGGAGCGCCCTATATCTCAGCAACCATAAGTCCTAGACCCATGATGTATATATCATTTTGTAGGTCTTGGCCTGCCATGTGTACATCAAAAATAGTTCATTTCGCGATAGGACCTCTGAGAACCGGGCTTCAGGGCTCCTAAGGGGCTTATATATTGTATATATGACCCCATTCTACACCTTGTACGTTCAATAACCCATTTATTTGGTGCGAAATACTGCAGCACGTAGTTTCACCAAGATTTATTAAGAAACTCATCAAATGAAATAGTAGCTTGTGTTCTGAGTTTAATTGAAAGTATCAGAGCTATGCAGCAATTGACGGAGTTTTCGGACGATTAAATGACTACAATTTCGAATGTTTTCAATTATGAGTCCTATTTCAGTAACCACAAACCACTTGTAGTTAGATTTAAGAGAAAGTAATTTTTTTTCAAATATAAAGAAACGTCTTTGTCATAGTTAGTTTTTGTGTGTAGATTAGTTGTGTGTATAATATATTATTTTTGTGGTACTTCTGTTTCTTGGTAGGTGTATATATTTCAGCCTCTTCGGAGTTATGATTCAACTAACTTGACTTGGTGTATATTATTATATTATTAAGTATCCACATGTATGAGACGAATCACATGTATAAATTACTGAGTAGACTTCTATGTATTAAACATATATATATTTATTTATTCAATCTATGGAAGTACATACATGGTATAAAATGATGTGAGATGAATAATCAAGTCCGTCTACTTGTCTCTACCAAAATCTATCGTCTGCCTAAAAATTAATAATTTCACTTCCGCTAAGCTAAGTGGCCAGATAATTAAAACCATCTCTGTGCCAACTGTAAATTCTCCAGCCTAAACTGATTATAACAACATCCCCCTTTCCTTTAAAAAACAAATTTTATACATTTAGTTTTTTTAGTCTGTCTCTAAGTTTTTCTGTCGTTAACTTAATAAAATTTACTCTTGTCAAAAATAAAAAATTGTTGTATCACATCATATCAATAATAATCCATACACATGTTATTGTTCTATATAAAAAATGCCAAACAAAATGGTTATGATACAAAATATCAAACTAGTTATGATACAAAATTTATTAATAAAAATATTCTTGTCAATACTATATCTCATATTTCAATTTTTAAATGCATCATATAGCATATCATAATATTGACATAAAAATTTGTTCAATTTTCAAAAATATTATTATCAATTCAGTTTTAAAACAAAAAAAAATTTATACACTAATAAGTGATTATTCACTTAAGTTGGTACCAAGTACCATAACTTCTTCATAAGTTTTAAGTGCACTTTTAATTATCATTGTTATCTTTTCTCTTTTTTTTTTTTTATAGTGATTATTTTCTATCACCTTATGACTTATTAATTGTCTTTTCTTTGTATATATTCACTTAATGAATTTATTTTTAATATTCAACACTTTCATATATTTCTTCACATCATTATCATTCTTTTCTTTTGTATGAGAGCATTTTATTTCAGTACAATGTATTTTTCATGTTGTCTTTTGACAAACTTCTTCTGTTGCAACAATATTTTGTTCTACTTATTATTTACCTTGCTTTATCTAGCAAGTCATTTTTCTTTCATCTCTTATAAAGACCTTTTCTTTTGTCTTCTGTCAATAACACTTTCCTTAGTGATTTGACAATATTCATTTTGCACTCATCAATTATATAAGACATTTTTCTTATGTCTTTCTCATCATTTGAATATATATTAACTTTGCACTTTTTCATGTCAATTTATCTTGACATATTTAATATTATCACCTTCTGACATATAAAAATATTTAAACATCATTTTAATACAATTCATATATTATTACAATCTTCATACCTTTGACTCCTTTAGTCAATAATTGTTTAAGTTACATATTTGAGACAAGTCTTCTTGACAATAATCAATGTCATGATCAATAATCCTTTGATTGGATTTAACACAATTTTTTAACTTTTTAAAATCATTATAAAAAATTGAACAATTAACTTCAAACAATGAACGAATTCAATAAAATATGCATTAATAATCAGTGCTTAATAAAATCTTTGCATAAACTTCAATAATATTTTCATCAATGTGAATGAAATGAATGAGTAATTAATCATTCTTACAACATATTCTCATGTACATTATACTTGTTTAGTGTATGTGTTTTATTTTAAACACAATCTCTCCTCATTCTCATCTTAATTAAGTATGCATATTTCTATTTTAAATACATTATGCATCAATCATCAACATGAATTCTTTAATAAATATTATTAAAAAATATATTTGAGTCAATATACTCAATACAATAGTGTACTTGACAAGCTTAAATGTCATTATCATTATTCATGTATTATATTATATTTTCAATACATACAAATCTTTTATTTTCAAATACAACTGTTATTAGTTTTAATTATTCCAATATCCATATAATGTGTATTTATAGTTCCAACATTCCCCTTATTTATTCTAGTCATTATCCTTATTGTTCTACTATATTTCATTTCTACTTGTACCAATATAATTTATATTTTCTTATTGTTCCAATATTCATTTATTTATACTTGTTATTCCAATTAGTTATATCTATTCTTGTTGTCCCAATACAGTATTTTCTATGTTTGAATAATTCAATGTGTTTACTCAAAAAAAATATACTTATTTCTGACTGAGTCTCGACAAAATATCTGGGATATGGTTACTTGACCCTTTAATGTATTTTATGTTAAATGAGTAGTCTTGTAATAACAAAGACCAGGTGTTAGTTTAGCATTATTTATGCTTTTGGTATTCAGGTTAGCTAAAGGTTTGTGATCTATTAACACAGTGAACTCATTGCCTAGCAAGTATTTGCTTAATTTAGTTATTGTCCAAACTAAAGCTAAACATTCTAGTTCTATTACTGAATATCTACTTTCAGTGTCTGACAGTTTTCTACTTAAATACAGTATTGGTTTATTAATATTATCCTGCTCTTGATATAGACATCCACCGATTGATGTCTTACTAGCGTCTGTGCCTACAATAAATTTCTTAGTCATATCTATTGAACTTAAAATTGGTTTTTCTTCAAAACATTGTTTTATTCTCTTTAATGCATTGTCACATTCTGAATTCCATTCAACTTTTTGTTGCATCTTTTTCTTAGTTAATTTAACTAAAGGTTCAATTAAGTTTGCAAAGTTAGGAATAAATTTTCTATAAAAATTGCATAATCCTATAATAGATCTAACTCCTTTTTTCTTTTCTGGAATGCGAATATCAAAAATTCTTTTAAGAATATTGTTTGTTGGTGTGACTAATCCTTGACCAATATGATATCCAAGAAAATCTATGTTTTTAAAACCTATTTTTATTTTCTCAAGTGATACTGTTAAATTATTAATTTGAAGGATTTCTAGTAATTTATTCAAACTGTTTGTATGGTCTGACCAATTTTTAGTATAAATACATATGTCATCCACATAGTATCTAATTTTTTCAAATGTTTCTTAATAACTTATTCATCATCTTAGTGAACGTTGCAGTGCTGTTCACTAGACCAAAAGGCATAACATTCCACTCATAAAATCCTTCATGAGTTTTAAATGCTGTATATTGTTTAGAATCTTCCTGAACTTCTATCTGCCAAAAGCCTCTAGTTAAATCTAGGTGTGTGAAAATATTGGCATTTGACATTTCTTGAACTAAGTCTTCAATGTTTGGTAAAGGTTGTTTATCTATCACTGTAATAGAATTTAAGCTTCTGTAATCACAACATAAACGAATTTTGCCATTATTTTTCTTTACTACCACTATTGGAAAACAATAGCTGGAATCTGATTCTCTAATTAAACCACTATTTAGTAATTGTTCTATTTCTTTTTGAACTTTAGTTCTGTATTTAACTGGAATGTCATAGTATTTAGGTTTAATTGGTTCTTCAGTTTTTAATTTGATTGAATGTTTAATTATGTTTGTCTTTCCTGGTTTGTTAGAAATTTTTGAAAGGAATTTAATGTTTCTATTAGTTGTTTCTTAATATCTGCAGGTATGTCTGGTGCAAAATTAATCTTATTCATGTCATCCTGTTGATCTAAACTTATTACTGGAATCTGATCAGTGTCATTTATATTATTTTCTAAACTACATGTGTTATCTTCTGCAATTAAACAATTTAAAGATTGAATCTGTTGTACAATGGTTTCTAATTCTGTAGGAGGATCTAAAATATCTCTCAATCTATCAACATGAAATGTTCTACCCTCTCCATTTATTTCTACTGAATAGTCCACATTTCCTATTTTGTTTATTATTTTATATGGACCTCTCCATCCAATTTCATTATCTTTGGGTATAAACTAGATCCCCAACTTTAAATTCCCTTAAGTACCTGTTTTTGTTTTTAAGATCCCTATGGTATTTGTTTTTCTTTATGAGATTTTCTTCTGCACATTTGTTTGAAGACAGTATATTATTTCTGGTTTTGTCTACCAATTCAAATAGACTAATAAGTTCCTTTTCTGTATTAATTATATTTTCACTGAATAATTGTAATGGTCCTCTAGGATTTGAACCGAACATTAGTTCAAATGGTGTAAAACCTGTTGTTTCATGAGGTATTTCTCTATACGCGAATAAAATTAAAGGTAAGAATGTGTCCCAATCCTGTCCATGATCACTAATTATTTTTCTTAACATGGTCTTTATGGTTTGATTTGCTCTTTCTATGGAACCATTTGATTGAGGTCTGTACCTAGCTGTAAATACCTGTGTAATGTTAAGCATATGAGTAAATGCTTGAGTAAGATGTGATTTAAATTGAGTACCATTGTCTGATAATATAGTGTTAGGAAAACCAAAAGTTGTAAAAATAGACAATAATGCTTTGCAAATTGTTTCTGCAGTTATATCTACTAATGGAATTGCCTCAACCCAGCGTGTTGCTAAGTCTATCATTGTTAAAATATATCTATGTCTTCTATTGGACATTACTGAAATAGGTCCAATTATGTCTATGGCAATTTTATAAAAAGGAATGTTTGTTGTGTCACTTTCTTGTATGGGAGCTCTGTGGTTTGGTCTTATGTGATTATATGGGACTAGTGTTTGGTGATAGTCTTTTATTGTTATATTTATGTTGTCTTTTATTAAAATATTTGTTTCTATCCCCATAGTTGTAATACTGTCTGTTTCTGTTTTGATAATTGTCTGTATGCTGTTTCCTAAACCAACAAGTATGCTTGTCGTGTCCTATCTTGTGACAAATTTGACATGGATTGTTAAACCTAGGAGGTAAGCTCCTAAATCTTTTCCTGGTAACACTATTTTTCATGAGATTAAATTTATTTTGTGTTGAATTGAACATTGGAGTGTTTACATGACTATCCCTAAAATCTGACATGGCAGAAATTAACTCCATCTTCTTATGAACCTTTCTTTGTTTTATGAATGTGAATAGTTCTGATGTACAAAGTTTTAGTACTTTGTCCACAAGAAGTAGCTCTTTTATTTCAATGACACTATTTTCGTCTATTCCAGACATCTTTATCCAATTGTTCAAATTGGCCTCTAAATTATTAATATATGCCTGAGGATGTTCATTAGAACCTAATGTACTGTTATGAAATAAATTTCTATAATAGTCTTCTGTTTTGTTAAAATGATCTTGAAGTTGTTTCTTTATTTCATTGTAATCTGATGTGTCACTGTCTCTAATGTTATTTAAAGCTTTTAGTGCATCCTCTGTGACTGACTGGTATAAATAGTTTTTCCATTCGGATTTGTCTATGTTGTTTAATCTAAATTGAGTTTCCATATTATGGAAAAATTGGTCTATTTCACCAGATTTACCTGAAAAAGGTTGTATTTTAATTTTATGTTTATATGTTTTTTGATTCTCTTGTTTTACTATAATATTCTGACTTTGCGCTTCTAGTCCTAATTTTTTAAGTTTTAAGTCTCTTTCAATTTCCATCTGTATTTTTTCTCTTTGTAATGCTATTTCTTGTTTTATTTTTTCTTCCTGTATTTCTGCATCTTTTTTATTTTTCGCAGCTTGTATTTCTGCCTCTCTTTTATTTTTTTCTTCTTCTATTTTATTTTGCTCTGCTCGCTCCATTTTATCATTAGCAAATTTCACTAATTTATCACCTGTTAGACCTGCATATTTGCCTTGATTAATATAGAATTCAATGATCCTGGTTGCTCTGCCATTCTAAAATTTATTTATTTTTCTTTATTAAATTATTTATATAATTGATTTCTTGATTTTAATTTTAATAATGCTGTATTGGTTTTTTATTGTATATATGTATATATAGTATATTTCAGTATTCAATATTCCTGAGTCTATATGCAATCTTATGTCAAAATAAATTAAATTACCAATGTAAAAATAGTTCTAATAATAAGCGACAAATGAAAACGTACAATAAATAAAATATTTCTAAGCTTAATATGCTATTACTAAAAAATGTAAAAAAAAAATTTTACAGACTAAGTTAATATTATTTAATTAAATTTATAGTTAGACGAGCGAAAATAAGTATACAAGTTTACAAGATTACTTGTAAAAAAAATTGTACAGGATACGAACAGTTACTTCTAAAGAAATATTTTAAGTAAAATATCTAGATGAAAACAATATATATTTATTTTAATTTAACCAATTTTGCAATTAGAACTTTTCAAATAGATATTTAACTATATACTAAGGATGTAAAAAAAATTGTTTCTAAGCATTACATACTAATATAATAAAATTGACACAGTCTGCAAATAAAACAACAATTATAATTAAACAACATGAAATCACTGTAAAATACCTTTCTTGTTACTTCGGACTTCGGATCACAAGAGTAGAGTGCTGTAAAAAGTATAGTTTCGGAAAGGTGTAGACTCACTTCTCCGGTAGATGTAAATAGATAAGGTCAGAGTGTAGTCATTTCATGGCTTTCCTGGTACGGTACGGTACGGTCTGCCACAATTTGGTTAGGTCTGCTAATTTTTGGGCTCACCTTTTTTTTCACCCACACGAGGATTTAGTAACCACAGTGACGACACTGGTATTTATACGTACATATCAGGCAAATTGAACGTCTTGATGAGTGTACAGGTCGTCTCCAAGGCCCAACTTTTGTATTAAATAAATCACAGTTTTTTCAATCAAATTAAAATGACTTATTTATATTTTTTTAAAATATTTTCGACTTTGAGTTGAGCGTCATCCAACCCTAGTCCGATTCATTCATGTTAATCATGGACTGTGAAGTCGTTTCATTCATTGAGGTAGACCATACAGAAATCCATAATTGTATTCAAAAAATGTCATATAAGAGGGGGGGGGGCATTTGCTCCCCCCCCCCCTTAAATTAAAAAAAAATGTCATAAATTTGTTATTTGCCCCCCCCCCCCCGGAACAAATTTTTGCCCCCCCCCCCGGAAAAATTCCTAGCGACGCCCATGATTGTATTAGTGTTAGTCCATTGTGTTGCTTTTATTTTCTCGTATACCTTCACTAGACCTTTATAAATTGACTATGACGAGGTTCTTGAAAGAATTTGTTACTAAATAAACCAACAACTGACTGAATACTGCTGTCATTAACACAATACATACATGTTCACCACTGCCACAACGTGTGGAGATATTTCCTCTGTATTCCTTTTACAATATAAAAATAAACATTATATTAGATACTAATTATTCAAAATAGAAGGCATATTAATTGATTCTAATTCTAATAAAAAAAAATTGTGACCTTTGATAAGCTACTGAAATGTGTTCTATAAAAAGGTTTCGAAATATTATGAGTGGTCCCAAGTAGACCCCTCAGCCGCCGTCTTAAGCCGCCGTCTTAAGCCGCCGTAAGCCGCCATGAAGCCTGTAAGCTGTAAGCCGCCACAAAAAATGTTAAGCCAAGCTACCAAAAACTTTTCTAAGCCACGGGAGATTCGGAATTACTAATTCATGTCATTTTAAAGCGATTACGAAAATCGCATCCAAAAATTATATAAAACATTTTTTCATATTAATTTTAATCTTTTTTTTTACGCCGCCATTGCCAGCATGGTAGGGTGTAGTGTGCCTACCACACCAGCACTGTTGGCGGCGCTGATGCACATCTGCCATCCCTACAGAGCGGCGGGGTGAGTGTACCCGCTATCATCTGCCGGGATGGCAGAAAGATGGGTTTTATTCATTGCCAAAAACTGGCCAGACCAGCAGGGTGTGTGTACTGCTGATCGGCCAGAATGGCAAGGCGAGGGGTTTTTCCTGCCACTCGGACAGAGGGGAGGGTGTAGTGTGCCCGTAACCTCAGCCCGAAATGGCAGGCTGCGCAGGTGTGCTTGAGTGGGACGGAGTGGAATGGTGTTTGTGTCGACCACATCCGTCACCACCGCCAGCTGTGAATACTGCGATGTCGGATAGTCCTCATTGACCACAGTACCACCACCCTCGCAAGAAAGAAGTTTTTTTTCCTGACTAGAGAACCCCAATGATTTATCTCCCGTAGATCATGGTATGTCTCTCAGGACAGGATGGAGTGTTAATATGAATATTATGTCAATATTTCTAAATGAAACTCTTCAGCACACGTGAATTTAAATGACTATGATAGTCAATTATAACGAATACATTAGTCAGTGAGTATGTTCAAAGAAATTTTTGCAAGTAGCATAATATAATAACACTTGAAATCTAACTCATTTTTGTATTTTTATATTTTTTAAAAAATTAGTTCTTAATTTAATTAAAATTTTTATTATTTTTTTTTATTATTTTTAACATAAATCTTTATATTCACTTTTTATATACAATAAATTAAAAAGTATTATTTATTTATTTCAAAATTGTTGTTTGTATGGCTAGTAAAAGTATCGTACATAAATATTTTGACAGTTACCTCCCTTATAAAAAAATATCGGTGATACCCAGTGTGATCGTTGGGATCCGGCTTTCAACAGGGGTGCTAGGTATTTTCCTAAGCCACGGCTTAGCTAGCCATAACAATTCTAAGCCAGCCATCATCAGTTCTACGGCGCGGCTGAGGGGTCTAGTCCCAAGTCCGCCGTATTATCAGCCTCTTCACATCATTTGATAAATGTATGTACAACGGCTTGTACTGCCGCGTCTTCCAACGTGAGACTCAATTTTAGCCAGCAGAAAAATACAGTCATGATGGTTTCGTTGTGAAGTAAGGTTTGGACTTTTGATATTGCATCATCGTTAAAAGAGTAGGCGCGCGGTAGATTATAATCAAAGCTCATCGTCTCAATAATAAATGCTGTCTTATGTCCCACGCTAAATGTGATGTTAAATGTGATGATAAATGTGATGTTAAATGTGATGATAAATGTGATGTTAAATGTGATGTTAAATGTGATGTTAAATGTGATGATAAATGTGATGATAAATGTGATGTTAAATGTGATGTTAAATGTGATGTTAAATGTGTAATGTGTAATGTGTAATGTTTGTACTTATTTGTCACAGAGTAAATAAATCTCTAGAGTAGGGGCCCGATTGTCGAAGGTGCCCAGGGCCCTCATAATTCTCAGTCAAATCAATTAGATATATACTATCGATATTTTCTATAATTTATCGAAAATATAATGTTCTTTTTCTGGAAATATAACAACTTTAGGAATTACAGAGCAATACAATTATTTTGTTATTTTTTATGTAACTCGCGGCTTTTTTTTTTTTTTTGTAACAACAAGTTTTTTTTATATTTATTGACAATAAGCTAGTTGCATCTATTAGGTAAAATACTGAGTAACCCAATGCCTGTAAAACACACCTTCAGATGTCACATGGTGTAATGTAGCCCTACCTCTCAAATGCAGCTTATTAAAGGTTACACACAATCACGCAGTTTGTCCATTAGCATGTTCACAGTTTAATGTAATGCTTTTAGCCAAAAGGTCACTTTACGTGAGCATGCATTAGCCGCAGATGAAAATATTCCATTAGTGCTTACCAGGAAAAGCAGTGCTCCGTGCACAGCTTATCTGAAACTGATTTAGTCGGTTTAGATATGAGCGGATGATAGAACAATACGATGAGTAAGTTGAAGTATTTCTAAATGGATTCCACATCCCGTTAAGATTTCTTTAAAACATATGACCGCTTACATTATGAATTAAATTAATTATTTGAAATATTTAATTGCGTTTAAAATTTGAGATATTTTGCTGTGCATTTCCAAAAAAAAAAAGAAAAAAAAATAATTATTAAAACGTATTTATTTAAGTTGTTTGAAAATTTGTAACATCGAATGACAATAAATGAATAATACTCGGATAACCAAATTTTTATCAAAATTGAACTTTTATTTTTATATTTCAAACTTAAATTGTCTGGAAGAGTTTTATTTATAACTTCATTTTTTTTTAATTAACTTAAAATGCTTTTATAAGGTTTTAATAGATTTGTATTTCTTTTATCCCATTTACATCAGGTAGATTGGACAACAGCATGGACATTGGGCTACTGCATGGGCATTGGAATACAGCATGGACATCGGGCTACAGCACGAAGATTGGGCTACATCATGAGGCACTAATCAAACAGTCCAATAAAGCGAACTTCTAATCATGGTTGTATCTTGATATGGACAATATAATATAATGGCCATACTTCAGTTATATTTATACAAGACAATGACGATTTATAATTGTGGTAAACATACTGGCTGGGGACGGGTGGTCAAGTGGTGTAGAGCGCTCGACTGTCGACCGGAGGGTCTCGGGTTCGAATCTCAGTGAACCCCTTGGAACATTTTTCAGGTCCAGGTGAAAAGTCCCCAAGTCCGCCCAGCTTTAAATGGGTACCTGACTTTAAGTTGGGGGAGTAAAGGCAACTGGGCGTTGTGCTAACCACATAATCCCTTCATATGCTGAGATTACTTAAACGGATCAAATTTACACTTCATCTGCCCCGATGAGCCCTTTGGGGCTTAAGGGAACCTTACTTTTTTTTTAAATATATACCGGCTAAACAGGCGTTTGTTGTTGTTGTTGTTTGTGTTTTCTCTCCAAAATATAATTTTGAAAAAGAAAGATTTAACACAACCTCTTCGGGTGGAACTTTGTCATCAGCAAGGAGCAGCCCCGTAGCGTGAAAATTTTACAGCAGGGGCCTGGCATTCTACAGCAGGGGCCAGGCGATAGCAGAGGGGGGACAGGTAATACATTTAACTAAGTAGAGCAAAAAAGCAGAGGGGGGCCAGACAAAACGCGGGGGGCCCTACCCCTCCCCCGCACACTACGGGCCTGGCAAGGGGTTCGGGTGGGGGGTGGTGTTGTTTTCACCACTTTCAAGTAACTGTGGAATTGGGCGACACTTCAAAGTACAATTGGGTCAAAGGTCATCTAAAATGCCTACGTCATTGTGGTTTTCCTAAATGTCCTGGCGGCGAATCGATCAATACCCACTGTATTTAAATAACTGATTAGCATATATTGACACAAAACAAGAAAATTCTCTCTCAGTCAAATGTGACAATGTATTTAAGGTTTCATCAGATCAGCTACGCCAAATACAATCAAATATTTACAAAACTAAGTCAAATTTTATTATTTATTTTTTATTTTCGGCTACATTCTGTAGCTTTAAATCACGAATAGAAATAGTTTAATTTTCAGTCCTATTTCTGTGAGATTACTTTTTTGTAAAGGAAATATTACTTTCTTTTGGAAAGTTTGCTTTAATTCTAGTTAATCATTTTACAAAAAGAATGATACTACGATTTATTTTACCAGACACTATTTCTTGTGATTTTTTTTTCGCCAACATCATTTTAAAACAAGTTTCTGCAATAATTGCATTGACAAAAACAAATAAGTGATTGGATCGAATATTATACATGGTTAAAAAAAATATAAATCATAAATGTAGATGACAATCGTATATTGTTGCCATTGAACGCACATCTACAATATCTCACATTATCTACTTATCATCGAGTGAGGGCTGCAGCAAGGAATTCTGGGATCCATGACAAAACTATGATAAGGGGGCCCCTTCCCTCGTTTTATCTAATTTTGCATCGCAATGTTTAAATAAAATATAGCTTGGGGGGGGGGGCTGAAAACTGTTTGGTTGACCCCCCCCCCCTTCCCCCATAACCTGACGTAGGCCCTAATTGTGTTGTGAAATATTTCATTTTTATCACTTTACAATTATCTTTTTTGTCTATCTGAATCTTTTTTTTTAAGAAGTTATTACAAAATACGACAATTACAGTGTAATTATTCAGTGGTTCTCAATCTGTGGTCCGGGGGTACTTGAAGTCTTCAAAAAAAGAAAAAAACATGTACAATTTTGGTAACTTTTGTCTAACAATTTAGTTTATTTTTATTTCCCCACTTTCATTGTGATCTTGATTTCAAGGGAGTTAAATGGGGGGGGGGGGAATTTTCGAGACCCCTCCTGTTTTGAAGTTATTAAATTTAATGTTCCATGACCTCAAAAAGGAACCACTGTGAATAGAAGAAGACACTGCTGGCTGCGTTTTGTTTAATCATTCCATTCTTCATCGTCTCTTTGAATTAGAATTCATTTTCTTGTATACATTGAGAATTAGAAATTAATTCATTGTGCACGGTGAACATAAGAATTGAACATCTTATACACAGTGAGCACACATTGTGCATCTAGAAAAAAAAATTCTGTCCTGTGAACTCATCACTAGATCCCCCACTACGACCTTTCCTCACGTGATAATGGATGCTGGCGTGGGGGAGTAGGTGGATACTTTGAAGGTGACGACGAAAGGGTGATTTGGATTCGGCCTTCCTCAGTAGAGTGCCCAGTTTGACGGGCCTGTTGAAAGCTGTCGGTAGTTTCTGTGTCCGCATTAGTACCGGGTGGAACCCGCACACTGAAATAAATAAAGTTAAAAGGTAAACAGTTTTATTGTAACAATGTGTACAACTAAAAGATATGACTGGTGTAACAATGTGTACAACTAATAGATATGACTGGTGTAACAAAGTGTACAGCTAAAAGATATGTCTGGTGTAAGAATGTGTACAACTAAAAGATATGACTGGTGTAACAATTTGTACAACTAAAAGATATGACTAGTGTAAGAATGTGTACAACTAAAAGATATGACTAGTGTAAGAATGTGTACAACTAAAAGATATGACTAGTGTAAAAATGTGTACAACTAAAAGATATGACTGGTGTAACAATGTGTACAACTAAAAGATATGACTAGTGTAAGAATGTGTACAACTAAAAGATATGACTGGTGTAACAATTTGTACAACTAAAAGATATGACTAGTGTAAGAATGTGTACAACTAAAAGATATGACTAGTGTAAGAATGTGTACAACTAAAAGATATGACTAGTGTAAGAATGTGTACAACTAAAAGATATGAATGGTGTAACAATGTGTACAACTAAAAGATATGACTAGTGTAAGAATGTGTACAACTAAAAGATATGACTAGTGTAAGAATGTGTACAACTAAAAGATATGACTGGTGTAACAATTTGTACAACTAAAAGATATGACTAGTGTAACAATGTGTACAACTAAAAGATATGACTGGTGTAACAATTTGTACAACTAAAAGATATGACTAGTGTAACAATGTGTATAACTAAAATATATGACTGATGTAACAAAGTGTACAACTGAAAGATATGAATAGTGTGAAAATGGAAAACGTTACACTGTCAGTAAAGTTTCCCCTTAAGACCATCGGTGTGGATGACTTTAACCGTTTCTGTAGCTACGGCACCTAAAGAGAGGATGGGGCTAGAACAATGAACACCACTCCCCTTCCCCCAAGTTCAATCAGACCATTAAAAGGTAGGTGGACTTGGAAACTTTTATCAGCACCGCAAAAAAAATGAAAAATGCTATTTATATTCTTAAATTACACAAAAAGTTCCTCGATTGCAAGTGGTTTCATAAAAATATTTTTTTCGTTATCACCCTGGTGTTCATCCATAGTTACGACTGACATAAATCTTTCCCCATCATCGTTTCCTGGAAGATTAATTGCAGACAGATCAACTTCATCCTCATCTAGCCACTCAACATCCTCTGAATGTGCATTTTCCATTCTGCCAATAATTGCCATGAGTTCTCTTTGCCTTCTAGCAGCGATTCTCAAAGGAGAACGGATGCATTTTATCTGAGTTGATTCTGGAAAATTTGGGGTTGGCACATTCTCTTAGGTGACGGGTGGTCTAGTGGTGTAGAGCGCTTGACTGTCGACCGGAGGGTCCCGGGTTCGAATCTCGGTGAGAATCTTAGGACTTTTTCAGGTCCTTGTGAAAGTCCCCAATTCCACCCAGTTTTAAATGGGTACCTGACTTTATGTTGGGGGAGTAAAGGCGGCTAGGCGTTGTGCAAACCACACAATCCCTTTATATGCCTAGGTTATAGAAACAGATGAATTCTACACTTCATCTGCCCCGATGGCCCTATAGGGCTAAGGGAACTTTACTTTTGTACATTCTCCTGCGCCCGAGCTCTGTGTTATGTTATGTATGTTTCTTCAACATTGTTAGTGAGGCAAAGTATAAGTGACACACTTTACAAATTCGATCATGTAAGCTGATCTGCAAAGATGGACAAAAAAGATCATATGGTTGCACTTAAAAAACTCTTGTTGAACTTGGCATAATGTCATCAAATTTGAGAATTTGTGCCACAAACAATGAAGGAAATTTATGAGCATCTGCATCTGCTCTTTCTGAAGCTCTGAGTCCATCAGTTGTTTGGTTGATTGGGATTGGATTTGAAGGAGGAAATAATCTCAAAGGTAAAACGTTGGAAAATGAGCTCCGTACTTTGTCGCAACATTTTATGTCCTGACATTTCACAATTTGAGTGAAGTATTGGCTGGTGCGAACATGATGGTCAAACCATTCCTTATCCTTCGACATCAGTCCTGCTGCATCCAATTCAGATTTCTCAGGGTTGATATATTCTGCAACTGTTGGAAATTGGTCAACAATCATATGCGACCAGATTTCAGCTAAAGTTTCACCTGCAACACTTGAAGTTTGTTCTTTCCAAATCCTCATTTATTGTTCTGCCCTGCGAATCAAAGTGACTCCCATAATGTTGTTCATTTGGCAATATGACACCAGACAATTCTATGCTAAATGGAGCCATTTTACGTTCCACGCGATTATAAGCATTTCTTCCTGGTGCATTAGTTGCAAGGAATAAGGCATCAAGATTATTTTAACGAAGTGATGGATTGCAACTTAAATTACTTTTTTTGTATTATAAAACAAATTCCAAATTTCTTGAGCAGTGATAAAATTATGCAGCAGACAACAAAGAAATAATAACACTTTCGATAAGGTTACACATAAAACAAGGCTTCGCAACAGTATATTAGCGCTCCTAACTAGCATGAGGAATTGTGAACAATATATTGAAAAGATATGCATTTCATGCTATTTTGACATAAAACTAATACAAGTGTTTCACAAAATTTTTTGAAAATTATTTTTAAAACTATTAAGTTTTAATATAAAAATAAAAAAATTAAATTAGAAAGAAAATTGAAAATATATATATAAATGTGACGTCACACTTGGCCTGACCCCCCCTGTCACAAACTGTCACACTTTCTTATACCCCCTCCCCCCCCTTGGAGCGTGACGTACTTTATGGACGGCCCCTATGCAGGAACTTCCAATGGGATTCTATTGGCCTTATGCTAAAGTACTCGTCGGCATCCTTTTATAATCACATTTGATAGTATTTAATATCAATGGTGACCCTCATTCAGCTGGAACACTTGATGGTCGTCTTATTTATCCATCCATACGAACAGCTGTGTTTACTGGAAACCAAGCCGATGTTGTTATTTTTTAATGGAGGGGTGGGGGGTGAGGTAAAGAGTTCAAATGTAATTTAATAAAAATAAAAGTAAAGTATCTCTTTACCTCCCCTCACCCCCCCCCCAAAGCTAGAAGAGAATCAGTCAATAAACTACTATGTCGCGTGTATGTGGGTTAGCCCCAGAGACCTGCCGTTGGCGTGATGTTTCTTATATAACATAGGCCAGTGCACTCCAGTCATATCAACAACACTGGAACGACAAGGGCAGACAACAGAGAGGAGAAACTAAACAAAAGCTTCTAACAAGTACCAGACTCTACAGTTGTGTAGTTGGGGGGGGGGGGGGGGGGTCAATATTGATCAGGTGACAAAGTGAAGCGATCAGTTTGAGTTGATGTTCATGGGGGGGGGGGGGGGGCCAAACACTTTGTGCCAACTTAAATAAAGTCCTGAGACAAGTCTTGTGGGAACTGGAGATAAAAATGTAATGAGTTTTCTTCTAGTATGCATGGTCTTTTCCATTTTTGTTCAACTTGATCTAATGACTTAGTCTGTCATTGTTAATGTAAAATATCAACTTTGTTTCTCTCTTCATCAATTTTACGTCCTTTTTTTTAAATCAATAGCACTTTCATTTCTTTTTTTTTGTATTAGTGTGATTTATTGCTTGGTTCATTAAACCACAATTCAATCAATTCATTCATTAGTGCAGTCAATAGCTACACGCAAACTACACACTTCAAAAAATCAATGTTTTTTTTATTTATTCTGTCATATACATACACATGGGATGAATCACACAATCACGTTGCCATGGAATCATTTAGTTAATCAATTGAAAATTATTCATAAGTTCATTTGATAGTCCAGACCATTCAACAAGATAAGAATACATTCATCTAAAGATCATATTACACTTTGTAGAAGCAAAGCTGTCTTTTAAGACAATTGTATCATCTGCATTCTTACAACACCTTCCAGAACTAATTGATCCATACAGAGGTGTAACTAGCGAGGGGAGAGGGGCACATGCTGTCCCACCAGTCAGAGGCGGAGATCACCAGCCATACTTTAGTACTTTTTTACATGATAATGGGGTATTGGGATTTTCAGACTCCGTCTCAGGTGCTAAAACGTTAGTTACGCTACTGATCTGATAAGAAATTATATCGATTGCGGTTTAAATACATCGTCTAGAATTGTGTGTTTTGTAAGAAAGTTTTGATATCGGCAGTCTTAATACACCTTCTAGATAATATTATAGTAGAATTAAGCCAAGTAACAACATTTTTATTATCTGTATTATCTGCAGTCTTAATACATTATTAGAATTAAGTCATGTAATAGAATGCTTCATCTGGTCGACATGCATCATTCAATACAAAAGAAAACATTCTACAGTATACGAAATGAATCTTTTCAATATTTAGTTCTTTAAAAAATATTTTACAATGTATTTTTTCTCTGTTTTTTTTTTACTTACAATATAATTGCATGCCATGAACCATTTTATTTTTTTTACAGGATTCAAGATATAAATTTAATCATCTCCTCAACGTGAGTGAAATGAAATATGAACAATGTTGTCATACAAGGTTTATTTTATGTCAACTTCTGTCTCAGATCGAATTCCTTATGTTTAAGTTACATTATAATTAAACTGGTCATATTTCACACAATTTTTTAGATTTCTTTTTGTCTCATATTAACTTAGTAGCTACGAGCGAGAAGTGTATTTTATAACTAAATAAATAAATTTAATAAACCATTATTTTATTATTCAAGTACAAGTTTCCTTTATACTCAATGTCTTGTTTTGTTAATCAAACATATGTTAACATTTCTTGTCCATATTTATGTTAACATGTTTGTGAATCTTAAGGTTAACTTTTCATATCAATGTTTTGATTTATATATATATATATATATATATATATATATATATATATATATATATATATATATTGAGTTTTAGGTATTTTTGTTAAAATTTAGGCCAAATGACCCAAAATCGATCTGTCTCTGCTTTAGTCTCTGCATAACATGTTGTACAATGACTGTAACATGTTGTACGATGACTGAAAGATGTTGTACAAAGACTATAACATGAAATACAATGACTATAACATGTAGTACAATGACTATAACATGTAGTACGATGACTAAACATGTAGTACAAAGACTATAACATGTAGTACGATGACTATAACATGAAATACGGTGACTAAAAAATGTAGTGCAATGACTGTAACATGTAGTACGATGACTAAAAGATGTAGTACAAAGACTATAATATGTAGTACAATGACTATAACATGTAGTACAATGACTATAACATGTAGTACGATGACTATAACATGAAATATATGTGCGGCACTGTATATATATGCAAGCTCAATAAATCAATACATGTATTGACTATACTGAGTACTATAATGTGTCGTATACTGTCTGACTTACCTATGAAATGTGTGTGCATCAAACTCAGAAGACATACTGTCGCTACAATGGTGGACGTCATAATTATAGCTATATTCCCGTCACTTCAATGGAAGTATTTCGACAATCACTGTGCTACTCAAACGTCGCTTGTTGCATTGGGAGTTGACAGACAAGTTTTAAACGCTTTATAAATAAACTAAATCGTCTCCCCTTATGCGATTCCCTGGGTCACTTTAGACTCGCTCGTGAAGTTATCTTTTCCTTATATCGGAATGTTCCAATTGAAGATGCGAATCAAAAGAGAAACTGGTCTAAGTGGTGGACTGTGGGGGGGGGGGGGGGGGTCCAGTGATGACGTTAAATGTTTGGAACTGTAGGAAACGAGAGCTGGGTACCGTGAACACTGGGGGTGGGGGGTGGGGGTATGATAATTTGAACTGGCAGATTGAAAGGGAGCGGCCGATATTTGGATAAAATGAATGGTTTGAACATATCTTCGGGATCATTATGTATTTTTTTTTTAAATTGTATCCGTCATGTAAAAAATAATATGCATTTTGTAACTCCATGAACAGTAACAAGAAGTGGGTTATGTTTTGCTGTAGATGAACAGGGAGAGAATTTTGTGAATAATTTAATAAAAATAAAAATGATTAAAAAAAAGTTATGTGGGTTGATAAAATGAGTGTATGTTGGTGTTGCACAATATCCATGCGATGTCTGCAGACGACAGCAAATTGAACTACAGTTATTTTTAGTAGTAACTGCATGCATAGTTGTCATTTAGCTATTTGGTCTCAGAAATACTCACACATTTTTTTATGCATCAATGTAGCCCGGCTCTGAATCTAGTCAAGTTTTACTCAATATTCAAATCAAGATTTTTATTATATAGCCTATTATAAATTATCCATATACTAATGAACAATTAACAGGCATTTGTTAATTAAAGTAAAAACGACTGTGTATTAATGCCTACAAGCAATACATACTTAAATAATGCAGTGACTATAGGAACAGTTCAATACATACTCAAATAATGCAGTGACTATAGAAACAGTTCAATACATACTCAAAGAATGCAGTGACTATAAGGCAAACCAGATGACTTTTCGCGAAATAAAGTTATTTCAAATATGAAGCTAAGGGGGCACGTATGCGATTTGTCTAGGGCCGTTTAATATCTATCTATCTACCTATCTATCTCTCTATCTATCTATCTATCTATCTAACTAACTACCTACCTACCTATCTATCTATCTATCTACCTACCAACCTACCTACCTCTATCTAACTACCTACCTACCTACCTACCTGCCTGCCTGCCTGCCTGCCTACCTACCTACCTAACCTACCTACCTACCTACCCACCTATCCACCCACCCACCTACCTACCTACCTACCTATCTATCAATCTATCTATCTATCTATCTATCTATCTATCTATCTATCAATATATAGGGCAACAAAAATAACCTAAGCATTGCTCTGATATTATCCAATGGTAATCATACGCATATATATATATATATATATATATATATATATATATATATATATATATATATATATATAAATGCACATAAAAAGTAACTAATAGTTAATTAGATCATAAACTATTTTTTATAACCATGTGGAGTTATAGATTTATTTATTCATTTACATGTACAGACATATTCAGTCCCATTTGTTGTTATCAACCAACTTCATATATATATATATATATATATATATATATATATATATATATATATATATATATATTATGTAGTTTTCGATTTTGTTGTTTAAATAAAACGCACATTCATTGAGTAATTGCATCTATGCAAGACCTTTGAATTAATCTGAATATCCCAGTAAGTCCACTATATCTCTCTACTGATATCAATACTTATCCATTCAAAGATATCATTGTATTGATGATTGATTTGTATCATTGTTTCACATTTTCATTAAATTGTTTCTATTTGGCACGATAAATAAGCAGAGAATTATGAAGAATCTTCATTTGATAGATATATCGCATGCTCCTTTAGAAAAAGTCGTTTACAGTTTGGTAATGCTGAAGGCCAGGATCTTTCCAATTTACTGAAACACTTGGCACCAACACGACCAATGTTTCCCTGAATGCCTGTTTCATCTCCAGACGGAGACATTGATAGTCGTCTGTGACTGGCAACATCGATACCATTTGCTTTGTTTTTTTTAAGCAGTTATTGGTTCTACTGCTTCTAAAGTATGAAATTCAAAATGGCTTCTTTCTGAGTAGCAACTAACATCTTATTCCCAGCTTTCCACTAACATTTAGTGGTGCCAGACTGATAGAGGTGTGCCACAGATCACACTGAGGTTGTTTTATTTTTAGATTTATAAAAAAAAACTGTCTTTGGTATTAAAACTTTCAACTTGAGCTGATATTTTTGTCCTCTTGATGTAAGTGTAGCTACGGCAATGTTTGGTTGTTTTAAGACTTACATAGAATTTTCTAATGGCTGCTATTTCTAAACCTTTTTAGGTAGGTTTTTTTTTTAAAAAATTGTTTTGTTATTTACATTTGTTTCCAAAGCTATACAAATTGTATCCCCGTTAAGTCAGTTAAAAGAAAAACCTTACCATTTCAAATATCATTACTTATTGCCGCTCAATAGAGCAAAAATTTAATTGTTACTTACCATGGGGTCATTAGGTGATGGGGCCCCAAGTACATGTCTGGAAGGGCAGAGTACATGTCTGGAAGGGCAGAGTACATGTCTGGAAGGGCAGAGTACATGTCTGGAAGGGCATCTGCTCTGGTTCCCAGTAAACCACTAAAAGTGACACATAACATTCTTAACGGGTTTATTCTGTTCACTTGAGTTGTAACCATGTATATGGTTTAAAATTCAACAGCTTTTAACCTTTAAAGCTAAACGTGTTATCAACTTGTTCTCTCATAGGATACGCCCATTGAAGATTGTTTACTGGCAACTGGACGTAGGTGGGACCATTGAGTAGTGAGAAATGACCACCATGCCATGGAGTAAAAGTAAATAGTCCCTCATAACTAAACCTACCCTATTCTCGAGCACAGCTTTAACAAGCGAACAATTCTAAGTTTGTGTTTATTCTGACAAGATGATCCTAATGTAAAAGATCATTTTAGTCTAAAATAGATTTGGGTATCCTTAAAGTATTACAACTGTGTTATTTACTTTTGTTTGTTTAGTTTAATCCAGTTTTTAGTTAACAATCATTTTGTCAATGTAAACAGGAGATTCAATAAATGTTTTAGAAATAAAGCCAAGAAAAGGTTTTGATCTATCAAGCATGAAATAATATGAAGCAACTCTTGTAGAAACTTGAGACATTTTGGCTTTTATTTACCTTCATTGTACACAGCATTAACCAGAAGTGGCTTGTTTATATCAAATAAACTATGTCTGTAGCTATGTTTATATCAAATAAATTATGTCTTGTAGCTATGAATTATGAATAGATACAATTAAAAGAGTAAGAACTAGTGCTCGATTTAAGAAAAAACCAGTGCCGGGGATGAAAAAAAAATTTCTGCAGAGCCGGGGATAAATGTCTATGGTTTCATCCCCGGCAGGGATATACTAGCTAAAGCAGAGCCGGGGGACGACAGTTCTCAGAGCCCGGGTATCAGTTCTCAGTATCCCCGGTGGTAAATCAAGCCCTGGTTAGGACGAGATCACATCACTGAAATATTTTGAATGAATACTGAATAAAATCACAGATTTCTCGATATGTATAGATATATTTCTTCATGCTCATCAATTAGTGCTGAAAATGCTGATTACAATAACAAAAAAGATAACAATAAAACCAGTAAAAAGAAAATATCGCCTTTTAAATGTTCAGCACACAAATCACTCCAATATTTGATAGCTCATAATTTACAAAAAATAATTCTTATGACATTAAAATTATCTGACGAATTTCTTATTAAAGCTGGGCGGTGGCAGAGGTTTGGCAGGATTCAACTGACTATCATGTAATGGTGAGCCAGGCAATGGGTCCAGTCTCTGATTGCTACTGACTGCGGCACCAAACGGTTTATCTCCTTTCTTTTTAGGCTGCGGGGAAATAAAGAACATAACTTTCAATTACTAATATAGGCATTCAGACTAAGATCATCAAACCTGCTGACATTCAGATGAAGGATTAACCGTATCAGAATAGGGGAATGGTACTTAATTGTGCATGTACAAGAGTGCAGATGGTGCGAGACAGGAAGAAGTCAGAGAGAAAGGGTTATGGAGGTAAGATTAAGCTATGAACGATTTGGGTTTGTAATAACCAGAAGAACATTGTTGGAAGTAAAGTGCATTATAATAACAAATTAAAAGTGTGTTTTGACTTTAATGATATCAATGATCAATCAGTGGTAATAGCCCCAGGAGATCAAACCTGTACACAGCACAAGACTTAGTTTGCTTATCCATACGAATGACGCTGCATATATAATTATGATAATCAGAGTATTGACTGTATTTACTGACTACCCACAAAATATACTCAATATCAATGTTACATTTTACAAGACATTAAGTAAATAATTAGTAGACTGATAAATAAAATCAATACAAATATATCAATTGTATGAAGAGACAAGACATGTAAATATCGGAACTAATCATCTGATCTGATCTGAAGTCTGGACTTACTTTCTGAAATGGATTTAGTACTCCGACATTTGGCGTGGCATTAAAGACTTTATTGAAGTTGGTCTCTCTGTTGACAAGTTCCAGCTGGTAAAACCTTTTCTCTTCCTGTGTAACATAATGAGAGTTTGACAAACTCAAATCTAGTACATATGATTATATCTAGTGTGTAATAGTACACTTTTAACAATATATTTTCTTAAATAAGAAACAAATACTTTGAATGTGACAATGTATGTGAGTCAAAAGTTGAAAGTATTTTAACTGATTGATGACCGACAAAGGATAAAACAACTTACAATCAAGTCTTTGATTCTTATTTCCCGTTCTGACATTTCACACCTGAGTGAGTCTATGAGTTCCAGATCTTCAGGTCTTGACTCGCGTCGTGCATAGCGATCATGAGCTTCCTGCAGTCTGTGGACAGTGACACAGACAAAACTGAACGGAAGGGAACGAAAAACTTTAAATAATAACAGCGTATGACGACTAAATTTAAAAAAAAACCAACTAAACCCTATGGATCAATCCATTGGAACTACGTAATTAACCACCAAATGATCAACTGACTCAATGGATCAATACATTGGAACTATGTATGTAATGATCAATTGACTCAATGGATCAATATATTGGAACTACGTAATTAACCACCAAATGATCAACTGACTCAATGGATCAATACATTGGAACTATGTAATGATCAATTGACTCAATGGATCAATATATTGGAACTACGTAATTAACCACCAAATGATCAACTGACTCAATGGATCAATACATTGGAACTACGTAATTAACCACCAAATGATCAACTGACTCAATGGATCAATACATTGGAACTACGTAATTAACTACCAAATGATCAACTGACTCAATGGATCAATACATCGGAACTACATAATTAACCACCAAATGATCAACTGACTAATGGATCAATACATCGGAACTACATAATTAACTACCAAATGATCAACTGACATTATGGATCAATACATCGAAACTATGTAATTAACCACCAAATGATCAACTGACTCAATGGATCAATACATCGGAACTATGTAATTAACCACCAAATGATCAACTGACTCAATACATCGGAACTACATAATTAACCACCAAATGATCAACTGACATTATGGATCAATACATTGGAACTATGTAATGATCAATTGACTCAATGGATCAATCCATTGGAACTACGTAATTAACCACCAAATGATCAACTGACTCAATGTGTAAGGCTGATATTTTATCTTTCATCATGGTCTGTGCAGTGTTGAACTGTGCCAACAGATCTTGTTGCTCTCTCAGATGATCAGTTGTCAAATTATCAACTGTACTCTGGGATTCACGTCTCAGTTTGTCCTCTTGCTGCCTGTATAAAAAAAATGACAGTTTTCATGAGAGAAATCTTCATCCAAAGTAAATCTAGGAGATAGAAACCTAGCCCGCTGGATCTACTTAAAGAAATAATAACTCATCTTACCAAAATTTCAAGACGAATTTGTGCTCTCCCCCCCAACCCACCCCCAGAACCACTATGAGATACAGCCCATGGTGCCAAAGACCTCAATTTCCTATGGAAGTCGCTCTGATTGACCCAATGGAAGTCACTCTGACTGAACCAATGGAAGTCACTCTGACTGAAACAATGGAAGTCACTCTGACTGAACCAATGGAAGTCACTCTGACTGAAACAATGGAAGTCACTCTGACTGAAACAATGGAAGTCGCTCTGATTGACCCAATGGAAGTCACTCTGACTGAACCAATGGAAGTCACTCTGACTGAACCAATGGAAGTCACTCTGACTGAACCAATGGAAATCACTCTGACTGAACCAATGGAAGTCACTCTGACTGAGCCAATGGAAGTCACTCTGACTGAAACAATGGAAGTCACTCTGACTGAACCAATGGAAGTCACTCTGACTGAACCAATGGAAGTCACTCTGACTGAACCAATGGAAGTCACTCTGACTGAACCAATGGAAGTCACTCTGACTGAAACAATGGAAGTCACTCTGACTGAACCAATGGAAGTCACTCTGACTGAACCAATGGAAGTCACTCTGACTGAACCAATGGAAGTCACTCTGACTGAAACAATGGAAGTCACTCTGACTGAACCAATGGAAGTCACTCTGACTGAACCAATGGAAGTCACTCTGACTGAAACAATGGAAGTCACTCTGACTGACCCAACGGAAGTCACTCTGACTGACCCAATGGAAGTCACTCTGACTGAAACAATGGAAGTCGCTCTGACTGAAACAATGGAAGTCGCTCTGACTGAACCAATGGAAGTCACTCTGACTGAACCAATGGAAGTCACTCTGACTGAACCAATGGAAGTCACACTGACTGAACAAATGGAAGTCACTCTGACTGAAACAATGGAAGTCACTCTGACTGAACCAATGGAAGTCACTCTGACTGAAACAATGGAAGTCACTCTGACTGAACCAATGGAAGTCACTCTGACTGAACCAATGGAAGTCACTCTGACTGAAACAATGGAAGTCACTCTGACTGACCCAATGGAAGTCACTCTGACTGACCCAATGGAAGTCACTCTGACTGAAACAATGGAAGTCGCTCTGACTGAAACAATGGAAGTCGCTCTGACTGAACCAATGGAAGTCACTCTGACTGAACCAATGGAAGTCACTCTGACTGAACCAATGGAAGTCACACTGACTGAACAAATGGAAGTCACTCTGACTGAAACAATGGAAGTCACTCTGACTGAACCAATGGAAGTCACTCTGACTGAACCAATGGAAGTCACACTGACTGAACCAATGGAAGTCACTCTGACTGAAACAATGGAAGTCACTCTGACTGAACCAATGGAAGTCACTCTGACTGAAACAATGGAAGTCACTCTGACTGAACCAATGGAAGTCACTCTGACTGAACCAATGGAAGTCACTCTGACTGAACCAATGGAAGTCACTCTGACTGAACCAATGGAAGTCACTCTGACTGAAACAATGGAAGTTACTCTGATTGACCCAATGGAAGTCACTCTGACTGAACCAATGGAAGTCACTCTGACTGAAACAATGGAAGTCACTCTGATTGACCCAATGGAAGTCACTCTGACTGAACCAATGGAAGTCACTCTGACTGAAACAATGGAAGTCACTCTGACTGACCCAATGGAAGTCACTCTGACTGACCCAATGGAAGTCACTCTGACTGAAACAATGGAAGTCACTCTGACTGAAACAATGGAAGTCGCTCTGACTGAACCAATGGAAGTCACTCTGACTGAACCAATGGAAGTCACTCTGACTGAACCAATGGAAGTCACACTGACTGAACAAATGGAAGTCACTCTGACTGAAACAATGGAAGTCACTCTGACTGAACCAATGGAAGTCACTCTGACTGAACCAATGGAAGTCACTCTGACTGAAACAATGGAAGTCACTCTGACTGAAACAATGGAAGTCACTCTGACTGAACCAATGGAAGTCACTCTGACTGAACCAATGGAAGTCACTCTGACTGAACCAATGGAAGTCACACTGACTGAACCAATGGAAGTCACTCTGACTGAACCAATGGAAGTCACTCTGACTGAACCAATGGAAGTAGTTTAAGCATGACACTCTAAGCCAATGCAATTTATTTCACAGACCTGAGCTGGTGTGATGCTTGTTTCTGTATATGCTTCATCTCCAACAGCTTGCCATCAATTTCTTTTTGTAGTTTCGATGTCTGCTCCTGGACTTTCACAAGCTGATCTTGAAGATTTTTTATGTGCTGCTCGCGGTAAACGATCTCTGTTTTCAGTTCTTCTGTGAGTATTTGATGATCTTTGTCCTACAGAACAAAATCAAACTTCAGAAATAACAAAAACAAAGATCAGATATCACGGTTATAAAAGACCAAAATAAAAAATCACAAACCACTTCCATATAGCCAAGTAGAATCTATTTGGAAGAAGAAAACCTTTCTTTCATAAACATTCTTTCTCTATAAAATAATAAAGTGTGTGTGACCGCCAACCCGTGAGTGTGACCGCCAACCCGTGAGTGTGACCGCCAACCCGTGAGTGCGACCGCCAACCCGTGGGTGTGACCGCTAGCTCGTATGTTGAATATAAAAATCAACATAATAATACGTACGAGACAAGATTTTAGCAATCAATAATTGTCTGACAGCGACTGTTTAGCAATCTATAATAGGTTTAATTGTCTGACAGCGACTGTTTAGCAATCAATACTAGGTTTAATTGTCTGACAGCGACTGTTTGACGATCAATACTAGGTTTAATTGTCTGACAGCGACTGTTTAGCAATCAATATTAGGTTTAATTGTCTGACAACGACTGCTTGACAATCAATACTAGGTTTAATTGTCTGACAACGACTGTTTAACAATCAATATCAGGTTTAATTGTCTAAAATTGTATTTTCTCTCTAAAGTTCTCCTGTGGCTGGTTTGTTGATATTTTCAAAATAAGCCAGGATTTCGTCAGCAGTTGTAGAGATTAGCCAGTTAATTCATTTACATTTGAGCCCTGGACGCAGGAAATCAATTTGTTGTTTGTGTCAGATGGGATTTGATCACAGCTCATGTTGAGAATTTATTATCTGAGACAAATACTGCTACATCATCGGCGCTGAATAATTTATATGTCGTAGTCAATACGTTACATGTTTGTGTCTGACAGAGATGGGAGAGAGAAAAGTTGGACGGGGGGGGGGGGGAGAGATAGATAGAGAGAGAGAAAAGAAATAGAGGAAGGGATAGATTGAAAAAGATATTAAGAATGTGATAAGAAGGGAGAGAAATTGACAGAAAATTGAGTGATTCGGATAAATAAGAAGTGAGAGAAGAGAGTGTGACAGAGAGTAGGAAAGAGAAGACAGAAAAAAAGATGGAGGTGAGAAAGCGAGAAGAAAAACGTGAGGGAGACCAAGCTAGAGAGAAGGAGAGAATGAGAGAGAAAGACGGGAGAGTTGCAGACAAAGAGAGTCAGAGTGTGATTGAAAGAATGTGTGAGAGAGAGAGAGAGAGAGAGAGATAATCACTAACATTCGTCAGGTGAAAATCTGTTTTGCGTGTACAATTAAAAAATCGTGAGCAATAACAAATCGCGAGCAATAACCGAACATATGAATGTGTTGTTGTGGTTAATAAATTATGTGATCTGAGATATTTCAAATGTTGTATACATATTTGAATGAACAAGTGATCGATTCAGCAGAAATCGCTAGAATACGGAAACACACATTTTATTTCCACATCCGGCTGATGATATTAGCAGTATATTAACGATCTCTAGTCATCAGAATGTTAGTGAAACGGCATGCTACACAGTAAAGTTACAAACATTTTTTTTTTAGAAATTTCGACATTCTGCAAGTCAGTTATCACCTGGTCTACAATTTTTCTACTATTATTTGGTGAAATGTGAATATTTTAAAATACAAAAATGGAAAGAAAACAACTTTCAAATTTTAATTTTTTTTTTTTTGGCTTCTGTTTTATCAAACCAACAACTTTAGTTTTTTAAATTGAGCCTCCACGTGCGGAATAAAAAAAAGATAAAAGATATAATGCATCGAAAATAAAACAATTTATTACAGCGAACTTTTGTAGTTTTTACAAATGTCGGTTAAACACATGACCTAACCGTACCCGTCCAAATCAAATTGTAGTCTGTGTAATAAAAACTCAAGAAAATGAGGGGATTTTTTAAGCCATACCTTCATATATGTCAAAAGTAAAGAGTATTATTAAGTATATTTCTTCAGTTACTCGGATTTGCATTTTACAAACAAAATTGATAACCAAGCACAGCCCTGATCAAAAACCACTGGTTGTCTCAATAAGATATTTTCAAGGGACGTTACTGGGTCAATCTTCTTTGATGCCATGAGAAATTGTTGAGATAACTAGATTAGGTTGTTGCTGCATATTTTACATTTTTAAAAAAAAAAGCACTAAACCTATTTTATTTATCGAGCTTTCTAAGATGTATCTTGTGTGTGATACAGCATTCAGATGTAAACAGTTTATATTAGATATATTTTACTGATTTTATATGGGCATAACAATACAACTCTCACGGTAAAATGCAATGAATACATTTCCAGCAAAAAACTTTGGCTGGGTCATCAACATGAAGAGTTTTATTCAAGATTGTCATAGATTTACTTGTTGAGTGACTGTGTGTCAATGTATTAGTTAGACCAACATTGAATAATTTATTGAACAGTATCTTTCTGGAACTTTCAGGTGGTTTAGAAATGGAGAAATAAACAAGTGTTTACAATACAATAGCGAGACTCAAGTGTCAACATAAAGAAATGTTTTAATCCATTTCAAAATACCCATTCTAGAAAAAATAAAAAACAAGCAATTAAGCCTGTTCCATTCTGGACACAGGACGTGTTAGCGCATTTTCATGTTATGTATCAGTACGTTTGTTAGCTTTCAGTAAATACTTGGAAATTTTGGAAATGTTTATAAATTCAATTGTGTAATGCATATATCTGTAAAAAAATATTATAGAGACGTTTCTTTATATTTGAAAAAAAATTATTTTCTCTTAAATCTAACTACAAATGGTTTCTGGTTACTGAAATAGGACTCATAATTGAAAACATTCGAAATTGTAGTCATTTAATCGTCCGAAAACTCCGTCAATTGTTGCATAGCACTGATACTTTCAATTAAACTCAGAACACAAGCTTACTATTTCATTTGATGAGTTTCTTAATAAATCTTGGTGAAACTACGTGCTGCAGTATTTCGCACCAAATGAATGGGTTATTGAACATACAAGGTGTAGAATGGGGCTATATATATAATATATAAGCCCCTTCGGAGCCCTGAAGCCCGGCCCTCAGAGGTCCTATCGCGAAATGAACTTTTGATGTACACATGGCAGGCCAAGACCTACAAAATGATATATACATCATGGGTCTAGGACTTATGGTTGTTGAGATCTAGGGTGATGACGGACAGACAGACAGACAAAACGGGGACAATAGAGTATTTTTTTTCGAAAATGCACTAAAAATATTTGAAGCTTCGAGCAGGGTAATGTTTGTTTGCGTATTAAGTAAAGTTGGTTTTTTTTTGGGGGGAAGGGGTGTAGGGGGGGGGGGGGGTAATAATTTAAGACAGGACCAACCTTCTGTTTAAAAATTTCGACAGCTCTGTCTAACTCCATTCTAGCTGCCATGAGCTCATTCTGGTGATTTGAGGTTAAATTGTTCAGTTCAATGTGTTTCTCTTGCTCTAGTTGAGTTTGTAATTTTTCTGAAAAAAAAAAAATAGAGTAGAAATATTTCATCTGATTACTTGGTTTGATAACTGTATCATGTGTTAATTACGTCATGTGTGAATCTCACAATGATATTTAGCAGGTGAATCATATAAGGTATCACACCGGCCCTAAAATTGGGTCAGTGTGTACTTCATCTCACCTAACTCTGTCAAGGAATGCAATAAACCAGTCCCCTAAGTCCTCTTTCCAATCAAACATATCCTATATAAAAACACATATTTATCTCATCTAACCCCTCCATACAATCATACATTTATCTCATCTAATTCTTCCATACAAAAATACATTTATCTCACCTAATTCCTCCATAAAGTCAAACATTTATCCCTTCTGGCTCCTCCACACAATAACACATGTATTTCATCTAACCCCCACCAAACAATCATAATTGTTCTCACCTAACTCCTCTAAATGTTTTTCTCTGAGACTGTCCACTGATTTCTGCAGTTCTTCTTGCGCCAACAGATTCTGTTGATTCATAGCAGCCCTGTGAGCCGCTAGTTGTGCCTGAACTTCTTCCATGTGTTTCTTCTTCAGCTCAGTTTCCAAGTCCTAAAGTACACATATATTACATAATGTAGCGGTACATGTAATCGAGCATGGCATTTCACAAGGCGGTAACTAAGATGCTCTTTGGTTGTGAACTCAACCTGCATGTTGTTGGTTTAACAATCCCAGATAGCACTGCCCCCTAACCATTTCTCTGTTGGTGCCCCATGGAACACTGGACTAAAGTGGAGATGAAAGAAGCGAAAACAACTAAAATTGTCCCAATAGTGGTGTATGTGATCAAGTGATTAATACTCACCATTACACAACTTTAATAATTTCACAAGGCAACAAGTTATTTACATTTTACATTGCATTTGGTCAAATTATAACCTCTATGTATAACAAATTAAAATATACTCTGGTAGTTGCGTGTTCAGATAGTTGTGTGTTCGGGTAGTTGTATGTTCGGGTAGTTGTATTTTCGGGTAGTTGTATGTTCGGGTAGTTGTAGGTTCGGGTAGTTGTATGTTCTGGTAGTTGCGTGTTCAGATAGTTGTATGTTCGGGTAGTTGTATGTCGGGTAGTTGCATGTCCCGCATAGAAATTCCAACGATACAATATAGGTTTCGAATTCTATTAACTGATATTTGATATTTTAAAACAGAATACATTGTTCACAACTTAAACTTAGATTTATTAAAACATTTATAAAAAAAAAAACTCTCATTTGTATGTAGCAAACAAATTATTTATAATGTATTCAAATTTGAAATTTAATTTAAAGGGTTACTTGTACAAATATAATATTTCGTGGGTTTTACACGTTTCGTTTTAATTTACTACTTTGTGTGAGCCTTCGTATAATAGTGATACGTTCTATTTACTGACTTGAGTGAAAGATTGTTCTGTCAGGACTACACAGCTAAAAGTTAACAAGATTGTTTTATTCATTCAATAAATGTGTGCAGGCATTCATATTATGGTAGACCTTTATAGTTTTCTATTAAATGACTTTGTAAAATAAAATATCTTTCTCCCCCTCTCTATTTATATACCTTGTTACATCTATTAGTTAAAAGACAAGTATAACGTTATTCTTAAGAGTCAAGCAAAACAAACGAGACTAAGAAATGAAGTGTGAAGTTTGAAGTGTGAAGTCTGAAGTGCTGGAATATTTCATTTGGAATGTCATAGACCGAGTACAGCCGATGTGTCAAACTTATGCACAGTTCCTATTTGATGACCGATGACCACTGTGACCAGTCTGTGTCACCGACCAGTTAATGTCCACATCACTTGAGCCAGACAAACTTGAGTCTATCTTTCAGCCACTTGAAGAACAATTAATTAGCACCACCTGTCACGTGATCCTATGACAGAACGGTCTCAATTTGTCATGATGATCAATTTCATGGAGCGTTGTGCTTAAAACAAAACTACTACAGACTGACTGAAAGAGTCATTGAGTTACATTGACTGACCTATTTTAGTCAACTCACCAACAAAGAAGGTCAAGTTTAACTAAGTACTTCTGTGGATGTATTGTTACTCATACATGTAACTAAGTATTGTGCATGTAATGTAACTCACAAATTTAACTAAGTATTGTGCATGTAATGTTACTCACAAATTTAACTAAGTATTGTGCATGTAATATTACTCTCAAATTTAAATAAGTACTTCTATGTATGTAATGCCACTCATAAATTTAACTAAACTAGTCATCCCGCGGCTTAAAATACGCCGCCTTATCAATCAATATAATTACTGTAATTTTATTTTTAAATAAGCAATCAAACAAAATAACAGGCTGAAATCTTCTAAGAAAATACATGGAATGCAAAGTTAAACTTTGACCTAACCCGAGCGAAACAAAGCGAGGTGTCGCCTGTGACGTATTCGGGAAATTCCACAATCTATAAATAGTAATGCGTCTTGAAGTTGTGTTATATATATATATATATATTTATATATATTTATATATATATATATATATATATATATATATATATATTAGGGATGTGACGAGGTTCGAATTCGAATCCGACGACATTCGAACTTCGATGTTTTTTGAGCAAATTCGAATCCGACGGATTTAGATTTAAAAAAAAATCCGTCGGATACGAATTTGAAAAATTACCGTTTTCAGATCAAACACGGCCGTAGAAATCGTAACTAAAATTAAAAAACCTAGAGACTTTTGAAAACCCGAAATAAAGAAAACAGATAAAACTAAACTCCTGGACCCTTACTCAGCTGTCCATAGATTAGACGTCGTATTTGGTCATGAACGTATATTAGATACACCCCTCTCGCCAAACATTGTTTTCATCCGAGCTTTCTAAACCTCGGAATGGATATGCGGATTGCAATGGCGGAGTGGATGTATGGATTGGAATGGCGAAAAGCTGGTTATGTGTCACCAATTTGCAATGAGTTGGAATGACATTTGGAATAATTTTGAAAGAGTTGTAGGAATGACTTTTGGAATGAGTTAAAATGACATTTGGAATGAGTTGGAATGACCTTGGAATGACTTGGAATGACGTTTGGAATGATTTTAAACGAGTTGGAATGACGTTTGAAATGATATGAAAGATTTGGAATTATATATAGATTTAGGTATATTATAAATCCTCGTTGTCATGGGGGGGGGGGGGGCAAGGGACTGATACCTTGGTATACCCCCTTTTAGCCAAGTGTTGACCAAATCCGCATCTGCATTCGAATCCGATGGATTTATATTTGCCGAATCCGAATCCGACGGATGCGGATTTTCATCAGCTCCGTCACATCCCTAATATATATATATATATATATATATATATATATATATATATATATATATATACTTCTTTGTCTGTACTGTTACTCACAAATTTAACTAAATACTTCTGTGTATGTAATGTTACTCACAAATTTAACTAAATACTTCTGTGTCTGTAATGTTACTCACATATTTCTCCTGATCCAGCTGAGATCTGAGTTTGTTGATTTCCTCGTTGTGTATTTCTTTCATGGCTTCCGTCCTGCTGGAATAGTCACTGGCCGACTGCATCATCTCCCTGGTCAGACGGTCTCTCTCTTCTTCACGTTCGAACTTCCACTTGGCCCGTTCAACTTCACTGACAGAGTTGGCACTGTCCAGTTTGGTCTGAAGTTCTTCCATCTAACGAACACATGAAAACATATTTTCAAACTGAAGATCGTGCAATTTTTAATGACAGTTTTTGGTGAAGTAGATAGAACAGAATAGAGATGTCCATTGATAAGTCAAATATTACTTTACATTGAAATGGCTTGTAAGTGTAAGATAAAACTTACGGTGACTTAACAAAATTATACCATATTTCTGTGCACCAACCTGTTTTTTCAACTTAGTTATTTTAGCATCCAGCTCGGCTCTAACAGCGGATATTTCATCATTCTTTAACTGGGTCAGTTGGCCTAGAGCTGCCTTTTTCTCGTCTTCCTTCTGGGCAGTGAGTTCTTGTCTTAGATGAATACACTCCATTCTGTTGGACGACAAATTGGTGCGTGAGTCGGTCGCAGTCGGGTTAAAAACCAACACACAATATGACGTGAGCACGTTCATACTTCAGATCATACACCAGTGGAAATATTATCCAGTTATTTAAATAAATTAAGTCGGGCTAGATTTTTTTCAGAAGTCAACTCGTTCCCCTTCCCCTCACCCCCGGGTCGATGCAAAAAAAAAAAGTGGGAGGGTGGGGGGGGGCGTAAAAATTTACTGGAAGACATTCTTAGGGCGAAAATTAAATTTCATTCACTGGTGTACATTATATACTATGAGAATATAGTTCCATTTATTAGTATACAATATATACTATAAGAATGTCACATTGAAAATGCGAATGGGTAACGGTCTGACGTCATTTTGGAAAAATAGTTGGACTTGGAATCAGGTCAGGGTGTAGGAAAATGTACGCAGTCAGTCAGAAGATTGGACATGCAGGGGCATTTATTGACCATTCTTTGACTCCGGGACAAGTGATGTGAATCTGGGACGTATCCCAGTAGCCGTCCTATATGATGGTAGAGTGATTGAAGTACCAATGTACAGCAATTAATGCCGGTTTGGGCCAGTGTCACATTGTTTTGTGTGGAAAAATCCTGTTTTTTTTTTTTTGCGGAAATTCGTTAATTATATACTGTTCATAACGGGAAAAAAATTAATTCGAAACCTGACCTGTTTGAAATTCGAATGATTCCATACAGATAAAGTTCGTATTCCGAGGTATCACGGCGTATTATTTTCCCCCCAATTTATTTCACAAACTCTCAGCCTAGATTGTTCTGAAGTACCAATCTTAATTGGTTCTGCAAAAATTAACAAATGAATGACATGGAAATTGAATTTAAAGGGATTTAAAAAATTAATTTTGATGCCGCAACAGACTAAAAAGTTGGAAATGTACAAAAAGGAAAAAACAAGCAATTTAAGTCTTTTCCGTTTCGGACAAAGGACATTTAAGAGCATTTTTGGTTACGGCGGACGAAATCCGTAATTTTTTTTCCGGGTGACAGCCATAGAATTTGCTGAACTTTGATAGCAGTTACGATAAATAGAGAGGAAAGTAATCATGTTGAATAACTGTTACAAAAATAAATAATGATTACGCCCCTTTGATTAGCTTTTATTATTTATATTTAAAATATAAACAAAAACGGTACTTAAAACGCCCCTTTTTTTCGGCCCTCACAGGTCAGATCGCGAAATGGACTTTTGACGTACACTTGGCAGGCCAAGACATACAAAATGATATATACATCATGGGTCTAGAACTTATGGTTGCTGAGATATAGGGCGCTCTTTTATTAATATAGCTTGTATGGTAAAAAACGGTACTTAAAACGCCCACTTTTTCGGCTCTCAGAGGTCAGATCGCGAAATGGACAAAAGTTATTACTTGGCAGGCCAAGACCTACAAAATGATATATATATATATACATCATGGGTCTAGGACTTATGGTTGTTGAGATCTAGGGTGATGACGGACAGACAGACAGACAGACAGACAGACAAAACGGGGACAATAGAGCATGAAAAAAATGCTCTAAAAAAGGTACGTGAACTAAAGAGAGATAATGGTTTAGTGAAAGAAATGGCTGAATGGAAGACTTCAACAATAGAAGATTTAAAAAAGGATGCTAAAAGAGGAGATGAATTAAAGTTCCACAAAAGAACAAACAGAAATGAATCAAAGTTTACATTGTGGGTTAAATTTGGGCAACAATAAAACCTCCCGCTGCGTTCGAAAATGAAATAAAACATTTTTACAACATATTGCGAGGAGGAATCTTGTTGGGATGAAAGAACAGGACGAAGTGCACAAGTACATTACACCAATCAGATTGCCAGGTATGTCCCACGTGATGGGGGCCAAACGTAATCTCAGGTAGTAAGTACTCACAACTTACTACAACAGATTATTTATGTCAGAGAAAAATTGAGGAAGGAGTGATAGTTGTAAAACATGGACGTGGTGTAAGGAGGGTCGGAGGGCCTGGGGGAGGGGGTGAAATAAGAAAAGGATAAAAATGAATGAAAGATAAAAAAAAGACGATGTAATGAATGAACTATAAAAGAAAAGGAAAATAAAGATAAAGTTCAACCGTTGGCGTCAACAGATTTCGTGCCTCCCGGGGCGTGCTCTAATAATACCGCCCCACACCCACACGCCCACACCCGTTTCTTGAGATTCGAACGATTTACAGGTCGAGCAACTTAGAATACATTAGAATACGAACATGTTTTGAAATGTGAACATTCGACGTGCTATTGGTGTATTTATCTATTCATCCACTCTGCGATCATGCTATCTCTATACAATTTATAACATTTCTCTGTGGAGTGAAAGTATCGGGTATTATTTTTGTAACTTTTATCGAAGCTAAAGTATCGGGTATTATTTTTATAACATTTATCGAAGCTAAAGTATCGGGTATTATTTTTGTAACATTTATCGAAGCTAAAGTATCAGGTATTATTTTTGTAACTTTTATCGAAGCTAAAGTATCGGGTATTATTTTTGTAACTTTATCGAAGCTAAAGTATCGTGTATTATTTTTAGTAACATTTATCGGAGCTGAAGTATCGGGTATTATTTTAGTAACATTTATATGTGCAGTAAAAGTATTTGGTATTATTTTTAGTAACATTTATATGTGCAGTAAAAGTATCGGGTATTATTTTTGTAACTTTTATCGAAGCTAAAGTATCGGGTATTATTTTTAGTAACATTTATCGGAGCTGAAGTATCGGGTATTATTTTTGTAACTTTTATCGAAGCTAAAGTATCGGGTATTATTTTTGTAACCTTTATCGAAGCTAAAGTATCAGCTATTATTTTTGTAACTTTTATCGAAGCTAAAGTATCGGGTATTATTTTTGTAACTTTTATCGAAGCTAAAGTATCGGGTATTATTTTTAGTAACATTTATGGGAGCTGAGGTATCGGGTATTATTTAAGTAACATTTATATGTGCAGTAAAAGTATCGGGTATTATCTTTAGTAACATTTATATGTGCAGTAAAAGTATCGGGTATTATTTTTGTAACTTTTATCGAAGCTAAAGTATCGGGTATTATTTTTATAACATTTATCGAAGCTAAAGTATCGGGTATTATTTTTGTAACATTTATCGAAGCTAAAGTATCAGGTATTATTTTTGTAACTTTTATCGAAGCTAAAGTATCGGGTATTATTTTTGTAACTTTATCGAAGCTAAAGTATCGTGTATTATTTTTAGTAACATTTATCGGAGCTGAAGTATCGGGTATTATTTTAGTAACATTTATATGTGCAGTAAAAGTATTTGGTATTATTTTTAGTAACATTTATATGTGCAGTAAAAGTATCGGGTATTATTTTTGTAACTTTTATCGAAGCTAAAGTATCGGGTATTATTTTTAGTAACATTTATCGGAGCTGAAGTATCGGGTATTATTTTTGTAACTTTTATCGAAGCTAAAGTATCGGGTATTATTTTTGTAACTTTTATCGAAGCTAAAGTATCGGGTATTATTTTTGTAACTTTTATTGAAGCTAAAGTATCGGGTATTATTTTTAGTAACATTTATCGGAGCTGAAGTATCGGGTATTATTTTAGTAATATTTATATGTGTAGTAAAAGTATCGGGTATTATTTTAGTAATATTTATATGTGTAGTAAAAGTATCGGGTATTATTTTAGTAATATGTATATGTGCAGTAAAAGTATCGGGTATTATTTTTAGTAACATGTCTCTTTTTGTTTTAGAATATATAAACACCTTAGGACATTAACAATTCTTAGCAGTTTTTAAAATGTATACCCCGTAGTGCTTTAGTGAGTCGGCCTCCCTTCCTTCTGTGGTGACTTAAGTTTGGAGGATGGCGGTATTTTTCTGCTGCAATAAAATGTAAACAAATCGAGCTTGTGTAGGAATCGTGAGATGAATCCACATTTTTTTTTATAGGATTATAATTTGGATTATGAAATTTGAATTGGAATGATTAATCTCAGATTATGGGGTAGTTAAGCACGATTGATGCCTACCCCCCACCCACGGTGGCAGAGAGATGGATGTACCTATGTAAGGTAATTAATGTCGGCTTTGGTCGGTCTCAAATTTTTTTGGGGAAAAACGTGTTTTTGTGTGGTAGTAATTCATTTGTTTTAAATATTTTTTTTATAAACGGATTCGAAACCTGAACTATTTAGAATTCGAACGACTTTATACGGATTTAGTTCGTATTCTGAAGTGTCACGGCACTGAACATCCCAAAATGCCACCCCCCCAACTTTATTTATGTCACTGGGTTCAGTGTGTGGGAATGGACGTGTATACCGAATACAGACAGATGGAGGGGGGGGGGGAGGGGTGCGGATAGTTTGGGAAACAACCGATAGACCTTTCAGTCGATGTAGGCGAATTACGATAACCTACCATCAAACTTTTCACATTGACCATGGCAGGGCAATCTTGTTAAACCAGGGCAGGGTAGTCCTGTTAAACCAGGGCAGGACAGTCTTGTTAAACCAGGGCAGGACAATCCTGTTAAACCAGGGCAGGACAGTCTTGTTAAACCAGGGCAAGGCAATCTTTTAAAACCAGGGCAGGGCTATCTTGTTGAACAAAGGGCCAAAATTTGAAAGAATGGCACGACCAAGTGAAGATCGATATAAAATTTTTATATGAACCAAAAAAAAAATCAAATGTATACGTCACTAAAGTGAAGGACTGAAAGGGAGTGGAGCGCGAGCCGAATAAACAGACAAACGAGCCGGATAAACAGACAAACGTGCAGTGCTTGGCCCGCGGGACGCAATTGGTCCATGTCTCCCACAATTTCTTTCATTGAAATATTTCATATTATTTCAGAGACATCATCTTCGGCAACCTAATTTCAAATGCATTTTTAAAAAGAAATCAAGAAAGGTTCACCTCAAGTCGTACGGTTGATAATAGCCTAAGAGAGTATGTTAAGTTTACATATACGTGTAATATATGCAGAATTGCTACAAATTATGGTTATTTAGGGATATGTAAATAAAACTTGAGTTCGACTGCACTATTCAGAAAGCCAGATACGTGCATTACTTTTAGAGTTTAAATTATAATTATACTTTGAGTGTTGATTTAGGTATCTAATTAATATTTGCTCATACTAATACTCTTATAATGGAAATACAAGCACTCACAAGGGGGGGGGGGGAGTCGTATTACTTCGTAGTTTTTAAAGAAATGTACCGCGATTTCTATATCTGTCAACTATATACGGTAGTGCCATACACTGTTCATGTTCTTTATTCACACAAGTTACAATAACACTGACTCAGTTGCTGGTTGAAATGTAAAATAAGATCCCTGTTTGACTGGCTCCATACTCGAAGGGTTTAAAAGTTCGCCTATAGTTCAATGATTAACATATTTGCCAGTAAACACTAAACTAGCTGCTTGTCCTCAGTAGAAGACGTCATGGATAACTCTGAGTGGTTTACGTACGTCAACAATTCTGTGGCTATATTAACTCCCTTGCTATTGTTTTAAGTGTGTGTGTGTGTGTGTGTGTTTATCTCACCAAAGTCTATAATTAATAGTTTAATTACTGCTGTAAGGAACTTAATATAGCAATACGTTAATTACCAAGTTGTTTAGTTAGCATCTCCGGGGAGTAAAAAAAAAAATAAAATAATAATACAGCCGCACTTTTACTGTTGAATGTTAAAATGTTACTTGCAAAAATACAATTATGTTTAAGAAAAGGCACTCAAGGAATCAAGTCTATTTGTATCTCAGAGAAACTTTCAAGATTTTAAACTGCAAAAATACTTACATTTAATTTTTGTTTTCTTTATTAGGTACTTAAACATACTAAGCAGTAAGCTTGTACAAAGTAAAAAAAAAACGAGAAATTAGTCAAATTATATTATGGGTACATCTTATGAGGGGAGGCTCCAGAGGACCAGCACAGAGTCAAACAAACTGACTGACATTCAATACTGGGCTAGAAATGCCACAGATGTGGCGCTTTTAATATAGCAACAGGTGAATCAGGTCTGTTGTAATAATGTTTTCACCAATAAATAAATATATATATATATATATATATATATATATATATATATATATATATATATATATATATATAAACCAAACAAAATGATAAAATTGAAAATTCATAGCAGTAAAACCTGACCTACATAACTACATAAAGTACAGTTCTCTAGTCTGGTAAGTTTATTTTTTTGGGCCAAGTACTATGAACTATTTCTCGTCTAAGTTGTTTTATTTTTTACTATGAACTATTTCCATCGTATAGGCTACAGTAACAACTACAGTTTGCTATTATTCGCCAAAACAAACATTTGACAGGTAATCTCTGTGGCGTTATGCCACGCAGCTTACACCACATGATGTCATGCCACACAGCAAAGAGAAAAGTTCAATTGTTTGTTGGCCGAAGGAACTCGTTGTTTCACTTATAACCTTTGACCTATTTGATAACATCCATCCATCATATACAAGTATACATATATCATATACAAGTGCACATGCGCTGGTAGATAGTAGGGTGTTTGTAATGTATAGGAAGTGTCAAACAGCGGGAAGGGGACGAGTGTAACTAAAGAATAAACAAATAAGATTTACTGTACGTAAAGAAACTGAGAGTGATTCAGTTACGGACAAACAAGATTCAATGTACGTAAAGAAACTGAGAGTGAGTTAGTTATGGACAAACAAGATTCCTGTGTGTAAAGAAACTGAGAGTGAGTTAGTTATGGACAAACACGATTCACTGTACGTAAAGACACTGAAAGTGAGTTAGTTATGGACAAACAAGATTCACTGTACGTAAAGACACTGAGAGTGAGTTATTTATGGGATTTTTTTTCTCAAGCGTAAATTATTACAAATTTCAGATATTTATTTTCCACTCTTATTCAAACTATTGACAGGAAAAGTGGAATAATTCAGTCATGCCGATTTGTTTATCAAACTTAACTGAAAATATGAACTTGGATTGTTTCTAGTTAAGCTAAGCCTGGGATTCGAAGTATTTCTATTTTTCGTCCATTTTTACATTATTTCTTAATTCAAGTAACAAAAAATGCGCAATTTTAATGGTTGTTGTTTTACGTAAGAAAAACAAGCAAAAATTAAGCCTGTAAAAACAGGACGTTTTAGAGCATTTTCATGTATAGAGAGGGAAGTAAGTCATGTTTATTAACTGTTACAAAAATTAATAATAATTACGCCCCTTTGTTTAGCTTATAATCTATATATAATCTATAAGCCCCTTAGGAGCCCTGAAGCCCGGCCCTGAGAGGTCCTATCGCGAAATGAACTTTTGATGTACACATGGCAGGCCAAGACCTACAAAATGATATATACATCATGGGTCTAGGACTTATGGTTGTTGAGATCTAGGGTGGTGACGGACAGACAGACACAACGGGACAATAGAGCATTTTTTTTCGAAAATGCACTAAAAATATAAAAAAAAATAAATAAACCGTGAGAAGCGCATTGCAAAAAAAAAAAAAGGAAAATTATCGACATTAATGTTTTTGTATATCATAAGTATATTTTATTGATCATTACACTAACGAAAAGGTGATAGTTTGTGCAAAGGACAAGACATGCACAGATAGGGAACTCTGTGAACAATGTCTGGTTATTTCTAAGACTGAAAGTGAAAGTAGAGATTCCACTTTTACCTCATTGTCTCTGTCCATTTACTGTCCAGTTCCTGGGACAAATGTTTCAGTTTGTTCCGAAGTTCTAATTCCTTTTCCTGCATTTTGCTGTCATACAGAGTGCGCAATTTATCCAGGTCATCCTAGACAAGAGAAATATGTTTCATAGGTTAGTGCTTTATAAGTGAAAAGTAAACATATTGTAAATACATTACCCAATCAAACTATGTCGCCAGCTGACGGAAACATTTGAAAAGAATCACAAACTGAGAAATTAGGTAAATACATTATCCAATCAGACAAACGCGTACAGAAAATATATCTTTAATAAATGCATCAATGCCATTGTTAGGATGTAGAAATCACACACACACACACACAAACAGACACACACAAGCACAAACACAAGCAGAAACACACACACAAGCACAAACACAAGCAGAAACACGCACAAGCACACACACACAAACACAAGCAGACACACACACAAGCACACACACAAGCACAAGCGCGCGCACACACACACAAGCAGAAACACACACACAAGCACAAACACAAGCAGAAACACACACAAGCAGAAACACACACACACAAGCACACAAACACAAGCAGACACACACACAAGCACAAACACAAGCACACAAACACAGGCAGACACACACACACAAGCACAAACACAAGCAGACACACACACACAAGCACAAACACACAAGTACACACACACAAGCACAAACACAAGCAGAAACCCACACAAGCAGAAACACACACAAGCAAAAACACACACACACAAGCACACAAACACAAGCAGACACACACACACAAGCACAAACACAAGCACACAAACACAAGCAGACACACACACAAGCACACAAACACAAGCAGACACACACACAAGCACAAACACAAGCACACAAACACAAGCAGACACACACACACAAGCACAAACACAAGCACACAAACACAAGCAGAAACACACACAAGCACAAGCGCGCGCACACACACACACACACAAGCACACACACGCACATTTTTGGCGACAGCAGTTTTCATGTTTTAAAACAATTCGTGCAACTGTCGATGACCTGAAGCTAATTAAAACTTTCCCGGAGGCAGTGGCGTAGCGAGCTTAACTCGCGCCCGGGGGACAATACCTTTTTAGCGCCTCCCCCCCCCATTCGAAAACGATATAATATTACATGTAAAATATACCATTTGGCACCCTTTATGAGTAGCGCCCGGGGCATGATGCCCTCTTCCCCCTCGCTACGCCACTGCCCAGAGGGCACACACACACACCAACATATATCATGCACTAAAAGACTACTGTGATGTTCAGGTGTTCAGAACTAAACAGAAACAATACCCAAAGGTAAACTTCTAAAAGGAAGAAGACGATATGGGTCAGTGAAAAGAATGTTGTATCAAGTTAACCGTGTGAAACATACTACGAACTACTGGGTCCGGAGATGATGCTTTTCTTTAGTTTTAACTAATCATAAACTACTCAGCTTCCAGTCGGGTATATTAATACGCTACAGGATTTCAGAGAAAGGTACAGGTAATCGTTTACTAATTCATTGAACCACTCACTGTTAAGCACCGGAAGTAAATACTCTAAATCTTTCAGCTTCAATCTAGGTGGAGATAATACATCTTTTTAATGACACGTCTAGATTGTCTTCCAACAATACCATCTAGATCAGTGGTTCCAAAGCTGTTACTAAATCTAGCAACAATTGATGAAGAAATGAAAACTGATTTGTTACACCCCCCACCCACCCCTCAGTTTATAACGTGATAATTATTTGTGAACTATTTAATACGTAACATTTTAAAAAGTAAACTATTCAGCCGTCGACCCCTAAGAGTTTGTGAAACCTTTGTCGATTTCAATCTTACAAAATTGGTCAAACCCGCTGGGAAGCCCATGCTTAGAGTACACCAGGAATCATTAAAAGATATGTTGCCGTAAATCGTTATACGAAACAAAATTGACACAGTATGACAAAAAGTATTTTTCATACAGTCAAAATACATGATCGATGTAAGCAGTAGACTCGTAATTAATGGATCCACTGATTAGTTTCATTGAATGATTCACTGAGTAGTTTCATTGAATGATTCACTGAGTAGTTTCATTGAATGATCCACTGAGTAGTTTCATTGAATGATTCACTGAGTAGTTTCATTGAATGATTCACTGAGTAGTTTCATTGAATGATTCACTGAGTAGTTTCATTGAATGATTCACTGAGTAGTTTCATTGAATGATTCACTGAGTAGTTTCATTGAATGATCCACTGAGTAGTTTCATTGAATGATTCACTGAGTAGTTTCATTGAATGATTCACTGAGTAGTTTCATTGAATGATTCACTGAGTAGTTTCATTGAATGATTCACTGAGTAGTTTCATTGAATGATTCACTGAGTAGTTTCATTGAATGATTCACTGTGTAGTTTCATTGAATGATTTACTGAGTAGTTTCATTGAATGATCCACTGAGTAGTTTCATTGAATGATTCACTGAGTAGTTTCATTGAACAAACAATGAGAGTGGGTGAATAATTTAAAGTTTTAAATATTAAAAAATAATTTTATGTCAGACTACTTTATAAAACAAAACAATAAATAATGAAAAAAAAAATTAAAATGTTAAATAAGCCATAAGGGGGGGGGGGGGGGGAGGGGGGGAGTAATGTATCGATGCAGTCATTCACAATGTGACATGGTCTACCTTTACTTGCAACATCACACTTCATAAAGTCAACACTACAGGAAATAAAATTATGTAGACAATATGCGGCACATGAGCAATAAGGTTAGCTTAAAAACTGAACACATTTAAACGCAATGTTCAATGTATTTGTAATAACTGACTGTGACCTTTCATATACACCTATACAGAATGGACCATACACAATGTGCCATTATACTGCTTGGAATCATTTTACTTATGTACATTTTTTTCTCCTACGTTTAACTAATGGCATTTTTCATTAAAGGAGCTTTCGACAAGTTTTGTCTTTCGTGGAATGGTTTCATTGAAAGTATGGCTCAGGTATGACAAAAGTAAATGGAATATTGAAAGTATAGCTCAGGTATGCCAAAAATCAATGGAATATTGAAAGTATGGCTCAGGTATGACCAAAATATATGGAATATTGAATATATAAGAAAAATATAACCTTGTAGCGTGGCTCTTCTCAGAGTAAATGTATGACCGGAATGTATGACCGGAATGTTTCAATAAAACGTTTTCATAGTGAACAATAAGTGAAATATTTTTCAAATTTGTTCGGTATTTATTCGGTTACGTCATTACGAGTCCGAGTCCGTGATATTATTAAATAAATCTCACAATGTTACATAAGATGTTATTACAATCTGACTGTTAAGAAAACGATGTCACTTGTAACAGAGCTACAGATTCAAATGATGTGTGTGGGCTTTCAATTTGTTTCTTTCAAAATACCAGGTCACAAAAAGAGAGAAATCCTAGTAGTGTATCAACGATGAAGCCACACAAGTCTGACTACATGAAAGAATTCCAATCAGTGATTAGTTGTGTGGCCACGTGATCACTTCAAATGGCTCCGTCTGATGGATGGAATTTTTGTTTTTTTAAATATTTAGTTGAATTTTCCTTTTCCGCAAAATTGCAATATTCGTTGAGATAACATTAGCATGGAAAATATTCAGTGCCACACCCCCCCCCCGAGAGATACTTCATGACATGTATTGTGTATTGTTGATCTGTTTATATGTGTTTCATTTCTTTTAGTTTGTTTTGTACTGAGTTCGGTGAGCTAAATAAAATATACAATGGGCTAGTCGAGTAGACTTTGGGCTAGTCGGTTAAACTTTGGGCTAGTCCGTTAGACTTTCGGCTTGTCGGTTAAACTTTCGGCTTGTCAGTTAAACTTTGGGCTAGTCGGTTAGAATTCGGGCTTGTCAGTTAAACTTTGTGCTAGTCAGTTAGACTTTCAGCTTGTCGGTTAAATTTTGGGCTAGTCGGCTATACTTTCGACTAGTCGGTTAAACTTTGGGCTAGTCGGTTAGAATTTGGGCTAGTCGGTTAGAATTTGGGCTAGTCGGTTAGACTTTGGGCTTGTCCTGGTCAAAGCTGTCACTCTATGATTCTTTTCTGTGTATGTATCGACATACGATTATAACTGCTCCATTATTATTGAATTTATTAAACTAGTACTAGCGTTGTTATGGTGAGACATTTCTGATATGTAGGAACATGTCTTACACACTGGGACACCTCTTTTACGTTGGAACATCTCTTCACATTGAAACACATTTTTTACGTTGGAAAAAATTAGCTTCTATGTTTGGAGCATATCTTTACGAAGGAACATCTCTACATTTTGGGATAAATGTTTAAAATTGAAGAAAAAATCTCTTCAACCAAACGTTAAACAATCAAATGCTGAGGAAAAAAAATCGAAATACTCACAGTCGTTAAACCATGCGTGTTCTTCATCTTCAAACTTAACCCATCTGAATTCTTCCTCCAACCCCGACCCATTTAATTTTTTTTTTCTTAATGTCCAACTTTCACGCAAATCGTGGTGTCGCTATTTTCTTCATTTTACAACTCACACGTGGTGCCGCGCTGAATCGGGGGTGAGCCGTTTAGTTAGTACTAATGTACAGTATAAAGCAGGACATGTCTAATACATCTCATTACATTATCAATTAAAATATATATATCAAGGGAACGGGGCGACCTTTTAAAAGAAACAGCCTCTGAGGCAAGTAAAGATACTTTTAAAAAACAGCCACTGAGGCAAGTAAAGATACTTTTAAAAAAACAGCCTCTGAGGCAAGTAAAGATACTTTTAAAAAACAGCCTCTGAGGCAAGGAAAGATACTTTTAAAAAAGCAACAAGTTAATGGTACAACACATATAGATATTAGCCAGACATTAAAATGGTGGGATGAAGGAATTATAGAATCTATAAGGAGAATGTATCTGCCATGTGATAAAAGTGTTCAAACACAACTATAAAAAAAACTAAGCTTGTTACATGTCAATTCACAAACTCTAGAAATGTTCAAGTATCACAGTAAAAAAAACTGACAAATGACAACAAATATAGACATTGAAATCAATGAAATACTTATTGAATGTTTCAAATTAAACAAGAAACACTAAATGGTAATGATGAAAACATTCGATAAAACAACGTATTCTAGACTAGACAGTGGTCCCCCCCCCCCAACCCTGGGACAGGTAACGATCCCCGTGGATCAAACGGTACTTGTCCACCCAAGAAACATTACATTATTTCCCTTTTATTTACTGATGTGTATTTTTCTCGAGAGTGTGCGACCTTCCATGGAAGAGAGGTTAACAGTGAGCTGAGCGGCTGCGGGCATTGTAAATCAAAACAATCTCAAATAGAAATAATACACGCCCCCCCCCCCCCGATGAAATTATCAAAGTTGACCGATCCGCGGCGAGAAAACGGTTGGGGACCACTGTACTAAAACACACTCGCTTAATAGAGGGGGGCGGAGAGGGTAGCCCCCTCTCCCCCCTCACCCACCCCCGAGCGGCAACAATTTTACCACCCGTAAAAGGGAAAAAATCTGCAGTACTTTAGTACTTAGTTGGCAAGGTGTTGCGGCGACATTTTCAGAGAGACGGCCCCTGGAGCTACTGCCTAAGACCAGGGCCGAGCCGTGCTGTAACTAGAGCAGGCCGCCGCATCAGTGCCGTATATGGTGGGCGGCATCAGAAGCAAAGTCTTTTGTTGTTTTAAAAACATCAATTGGGAGGGGGGCGGCATTTCGAAGACGGGCAATAATACTGATAAAATATACCACACGGCCCCTAACTAAACACACTGACATACCTAACCAAAAAAAAAACATCCAGACACCCTTAAGTTCACCATCAACATCAAGCCCACCTAAAGTTCACCATCATCATCAGACACCCTTAAGTTCACCATCATCTTCCAGCCCACCTTAAGTTCACCATCATCATCCTGCCCACCTTAAGTTCACCATCATCATCCAGCCCACTTTAAGTTCACCATCATCATCCAGACACCCTTAAGTTCACCATCATCATCCAGCCCACCTTAAGTTCACCATCATCATCCAGCCCCCTTAAGTTCACCATCATCATCCAGCCCACCTTAAGTTCACCATCATCATCCAGCCCACTTTAAGTTCACCATCATCATCCAGACACCCTTAAGTTCACCATCATCATCCAGCCCACCTTAAGTTCACCATCATCATCCAGACACCCTTAAGTTCACCATCATCACCCAGCCCACCTTAAGTTTACCATCATCATCCAGCCCACCTTAAGTTCACCATCATCATCCAGCCCACTTTAAGTTCACCATCATCATCCAGACACCCTTAAGTTCACCATCATCATCCAGCCCACCTTAAGTTCACCATCATCATCCAGCCCACCTTAAGTTCACCATCATCATCCAGCCCACCTTAAGTTCACCATCATCATCCAGACACCCTTAAGTTCACCATCATCATCCAGCCCACCTTAAGTTCACCATCATCATCCAGCCCACCTTAAGTTCACCATCATCATCCAGCCCACCTTAAGTTCACCACCTGCAACACAAGTCAGGACATTGTGCTGATTTTACGACCTCAGTTTCCGGACGGGCCGATGTAATTAATTACTAACTATATATATATATATATATATATTGTCTGAAAACTGTCTTTTACTTTCTGGGTCGGGCTCCCAGGCCAGCCGTCGCCTGGTGCAGCCACCTGTGAGTCTGTTGAGAGACTCGGTCCCGACTCACGGGAAATATGAGTGAGTGAAACGTATCAAGTAAACCGTCTGATGGACACACAAAAAAAAAAACAAAGGGGGGTTTGTTGTCCACCTCCATAATGTGGCGCCATAGTATCACCAGACCGTTCATTACATCAAGTGGGAGCAGGTTGTATTCTCTGCATAGCCTCTGTTTAGATTTCGTTTGGAAGTTTTTAAGAGTATTCGTTTAATCTTTTATATGCGGGAGCAAAATAATTGTAAATTAGTTAAATACTAGCTGCACCCTGCAAAACCTTCGCATAGAGTTATTTTCCCTTAGGGTTTGATCGGTAGGCTAGGTTATTTTTGAATTCGAGCAGATCCGATTTTTTCATGATTGTATTTTAAACTGGAATACTGTTGTATTAATTCTTTACTTTAGATTTAACGCAGAACCCAAATCGCTATTATTTATATAGATGCTTTAAGAATGAAAAAAAGAAAATGTGACAGACATTGATTCAAGTTTTACGATAAATAATTTTAACCTAGTGACCATGAAAAGCACACTCAATCAGTGAATTGAGTGAAGTTTATTTAGCTTGTATATAATTGTATGATAGACATTTTTAACATATGAATAAATCTAGTCTTTCCAATCAAAATTAATTATGTGATGTTAGCTTTAAATGTAATGTACATTAATATGCCATGATCTCTAGGAACTGGCGAACCCGCGGTTGCTATGGAGGGAAGGAGGAATTGTTATCAATCTTGTGGGCGGGCGTGAGTGGGGAGGTGTGATGAAATGAGTGGAATCGATGAGACATTGTATAACAGTCAGATGGTAGCCTATCAATGAGATGTAGCATAACAGTCAGATGGTAGCCTATCAATGAGATGTAGCCTAACAGTCAGATGGTAGCCTAACAATGAGATGTAGCATAACAGTCAGATGTAGCCTTACAATAAGATTGTAGCCTAACAGTCAGATGGTAGCCTAACAATGAGATGGTAGCCCAACAGTCAGATGGTAGCCTAACAATGAGATGGTGAGATTGTCAGTTAATTACGTGAAAGAAGACAAACCGCGATGGTACTCTAAATACTTATGAAATCCTAATAAATTAGTGTTAGTTCAGTGGGATATTTTTCTTCTCATTTAAAATGTGTCCATCAAACACCACCACACACCGGTGTGTATGAATTCATCCAACTGCCGTCTGTTGATTCACTTCACTGCATAATGTTTCTTATCTCTACTTCACCAACACAAAGAATTCACATAATACAACCCAGAAGACATAAAACAAACTTTAACAGATACATAAAGAGAATACAGTTGGTTTTTTTCCCCCGAGTCAAAGCAAAAAGAAAGAGAGAGAGAGATAGAGAGAGAGAGAGAGAGAGAGAGAGAGAGAGAGAGAGAGAGAGAGAGAATAATACTACAACAAAAGTAGGTGGTAAAAAACAACATAAAACAAAAATTATTAACCAAAACATTTCTATACAATATAAAAACAGTGAACTATAGATGGAGACTGAGGGGGAAGGGGGGGGGGGTAACTTAGAAACTTACTAGGATAAACAGAGAGAAATGGCGAACAATGATAGAGCAATATCCTCTTCTAAATGTCCAGGTCATCTCAGCGAATTAGAGGTGGGAAGTGGGCGGAGAATGTCATGACATCCTCAACTTAACAACAAAAACTCAGAACCCAATATAACACACACACACACACACACAAAAACAGAATTTCCATTCACGCGAGACTTTAGAACATAAAACTTTCACCTTGGCCCATGATTAACTCCCACATTATGACATCGCGTTGAGATAATTACACCACGATGTCATTTCAAGTGTTCATCACATCGCTGCTACTCTCCAACTCAAATATTTCGTTTTCGTTTCATTCACCACCTCCCCCCCCCCCCGGACTTTTCTGGAAAAAAATTAAAGAACTGGAGGAAACATTCTCATATGATAAAGTCAAATGTTTGATTGTCCGTACACTTACATACTACATACACATGAACCATGAAGTAACTGGCGCGTGTATCCTGAACTGTTGGGGAAACTTGGAAACCACTTAGGGCTCCCTTCTATCGAATTTGCTGGAGAGGGTGGGGGAAAGGGCCTTACATTTCACAAAGTATCTGCCTAGGGAGCCCAAAAGCTCAAAAACACAATAGAGACTCGTGTAATTATGTAAAACGTGCATGCTTCACTGTGGTTATAGGGATGTCTTTCAAGTCTGACAATCTTTTTGCATGCATAAACAATTTTAGATTATCAGACGTTATATAAACAATTTCATTTACAATAGGCTCGTCAACAGATTAATCGTGTGTTATTGAATAGTTTAATTAACATTTTTTACTGTTTATTTCACAACACATATTTGCGTACATTTTCTCACAAATATTCCATTACAAAACAGCACCATCAAGGTGTACATATTGTTTAATATGAGAACAAAAGTAACAGAAGATTGTAGGCATTTGAAACAAAAGTAACAGAAGATTGTAGGCATTTGAAACAAAAGTAACAGAAGATTGTAGGCATTCGAAACAAAAGTAATAGAAGATTGGAGGCATTGGAAACAAAAGTAACAGAAGATTGTAGGCATTTGAAACAAAAGTAACAGAAGATTGTAGGCATTTGAAACAAAAGTAACAGAAGATTGTACGTATGGGAAACAAAAGTAACAGAAGATTGTAGGTATGGGAAACAAAAGTAACAGAAGATTGGAGGTTTGGGAAACAAAAGTAACAGAAGATTGGAGGTATGGGAAACAAAAGTAACAGAAGATTGTAGGTATGGGACACAAAAGTAACAGAAGATTGGAGGTATGGGAAACAAAAGTAACAGAAGATTGTAGGCATTTGAAACAAAAGTAACAGAAGATTGTAGGCATTTGAAACAAAAGTAACAGAAGATTGTAGGCATTCGAAACAAAAGTAACAGAAGATTGGAGGCATTGGAAACAAAAGTAACAGAAGATTGTAGGCATTTGAAACAAAAGTAACAGAAGATTGTAGGCATTTGAAACAAAAGTAACAGAAGATTGTAGGTATGGGAAACAAAAGTAACAGAAGATTGGAGGTATGGGAAACAAAAGTAACAGAAGATTGGAGGCATTGGAAACAAAAGAGACAGAAGATTGTAGGCATTTGAAACAAAAGTAACAGAAGATTGTAGGCATTTGAAACAAAAGTAACAGAAGATTGGAGGCATTTGAAACAAAAGTAACAGAAGATTGTAGGTATGGGAAACAAAAGTAACAGAAGATTGGAGGCATTTGAAACAAAAGTAACAGAAGATTGTAGGTATGGGAAACAAAAGTAACAGAAGATTGGAGGTATGGGAAACAAAAGTACCAGAAGATTGGAGGTATGGGAAACAAAAGTAACAGAAGATTGGAGGTATGGGAAACAAAAGTATCTCCTGTCAGTACTTTGATCGAATAGACTTCGTTTGTACTATCATCATATAATTATAATAATTAATGTTTTACTTATAGGCGGATGAATTATTCCCAAATAAACTTTTTTTTTACTTTTAACTTGGACTAGAGATTCTCTACGATCATGTAGCTCCACCCACGCACCGTGCTATTGTCTTGTAATAGAAACTGAGAAGATGAGGGATTGTTGTTTTCATGTACAAGTTGATGACAGGAAGTCATAAAGAAAAGCCTTAAGGGGTGCCGACATTTACTGCCACTTGATCCCCCCCCCAACGCCCTCCTCCCCCACCCCTCTGTGTGTTTGAATTCAAGATGCCTGACACTTTAGTCAATGCCTACGTGCCCTGGTGCACTAAACTGGCAGCAGCCACCAGGGGATGAACCAGTTTCTCTCTCTCTCTCTCTCTCTCTCTCTCTCTCTCTCTGTCTATGTCTCTCTCTCTCCCCCTCTCTCCCTCTCTCTCTCAGTGTTGACAGAACTCAACAGGTTTAAAGAGGCCATCCTCGAGTACCGCATAGACTACAACTGCCTGAAGATTATTGTCGATGGCGCCGTTAGGCCGACACGCCCCGACCCTGGGACTTGGTAATTGTTAACTTAAGTAGTACCTACGGTGTGAGAGCAGCAGTTACTAAAACACTGAGTTGAGCCATTCAGTGGTAGTAATGACAATTAGTGGTCGGATCTTTTAATAGACATTATAGGCTATTGTTAAAGTTTTTTTTTTTTACTAAAAACAGGTATGAATTGATTGAACAGGTATGGCTGCACAAGGATAGTTGTAATAAGATATAGAATGGGAAGAGATGTTGATATCTGAATATATATTTAGGCTTTGGATTGACAGACAGATAGACAGACATATGGACAGACAAGTTATGTAGATTTAGATAGACAAAAAACAAGCAGACGGATATATATATATATATATATATATATATATATATATATATATATATAAAGAGAGAGAGAGAAATGACAGACAGGTAGACAGAAAGACAGACTGACGGACGGACGGACGGAGAGACAGACAGACATATGGATAGATTAAGATAGATTTGATAGCTTTGATAGATTAGATAGATAGATTAGATAGCTTTAATAGATTAGAGATAGATTAGATAGCTTTGATAGATAGATAGATAGATAGATAGATAGATAGATAGATAGATAGATAGATAGATAGATAGATAGATAGATAGATAGATAGATAGATAGATAGATAGATAGATAGATAGATAGATAGATAGATAGATAGATAGATAGATAGATAGATAGATAGATAGATAGATAGATAGATAGATAGATAGATAGATAGATAGATAGATAGATAGATAGATAGATAGATAGATAGATAGATAGATAGATAGATAGATTCACCAAAGATCATCGATCGGAGAGCTATGTAAACACACACACCCCTCACCCCACACTTTTTTTTTATGCTGATCTTGACTCTATCACTTTATCCAATAAAGTGAAGGGAATTTTTTCTCTTACAAAGTTGTTCAGTTTATCAATATCTGTCAAGTCCTCTGAGCAGAGAGGTGATTTCACAAGATGTTGAAGTGAGTTAAAATTAAATTATTTAAAAAACATGACTGCTCAGCACTACAAGAAATAGGCCAATGAACAACTCCACTTTATGAGACATTTCTTTTTTATGATTCAATTGGCCTGACGAATAGATTGCTGGCTCTCATTAAGCCTGTGTTCTGCACACATGAATTAGCAATCGATAAATCACCATAGCTAACATACTTAACAAATCCGACCTATTATTACAAACGCAACATTTTACGTACAATCTGTATTTCTCCATACTAACAAATTCAGAAATTCCAACCCAATACAAACATAAGAATGTATAACAAACTATAAATCCTTATAAATTAGCATAGACATTCTGACGTAATACAAACCCTGTCATGTAAATAGGTGGATGAGAAAATCAAGACTGTTTGAAATATCTCTGCAGTAGCCCAGCAGCAGCGTTTTACGTAAAATATAAAAAGTAAAATATTCAACTGAAAACAGGTGTGAAATCAAATCACTGCAGGTGATTCAAAGAATAACCACTAAATAATTTTCTAAATAAAAAAAAGACTGATAACGACTCCATCCCCTTCATCCTCCCCCCCCCCCCCCCGGCCCAAAATTGATAACCAAGCCTTCCTCACTCCATAGCAGCCACGAGTTCGCCAGTTTCAAGAGATCATGGCATATTAATGAACTGCGTGGATAGCACAGTCTCCCAATGTTATAGATAGCCATTTAAAACTGGGTGGGCTTACTATAGCTCGAACTCTGACCTTCAGGTCGACAATCGTGGACTTTACCGTACGGCCATCCCTTGTTACAAACTTCACTGAAAAAAGTCGAAACTGATAAAAACACAATCAGACAGTGTTGAAGGTGGAACTAACCGCCACACAATCAGACAGTGTTGAAGGTTGAACTATTCACAACACAGACAGTGTTGAAGGTGGAACTAACCACAACACAATCAGAGAGTGTTGAAGGTGGAACTAACCGCCACACAATCAGACAGTGCTGAAGGTGGAACTAACCACAACACAATCAGAGAGTGTTGAAGGTGGAACTAACCGCCACACAATCAGACAGTGCTGAAGGTGGAACTAACCACAACACAATCAGACAGTGCTGAAGGTGGAACTAACCACAACACAATCAGACAGTGTTGAAGGTGGAACTAACCGCCACACAATCAGACAGTGTTGAAGGTGGAACTATTCACAACACAGACAGTGTTGAAGATGATCACAAACGTCACCATTATATAAAATGAAACCAATGACCTGTTCAACTCGAGCTTTTTTTTTATTTTGGTATAAATTATTCTATCGACCAATCATTGGTTAGAGACAAGATAAAAACAACCCGTGGTACAATGAAAGATGAAATATTGTGGTCAAACTAATCAATGGGGTGGAGGGGGGTGGAGAGAAGAAGCTGTTTCGGACCTCGTACCAACTGATCATGAGTCAGACGCCTAATCCACCAGGCCACAGGTCAATGTTGCCATTATTTGTGAATAAAACTAACTTCTATATAATTATAATACAATGGACTCTATAAGCTGCTAAGTATGCTATAAACTGCCGAGCGACTGGTGTGTGTGATAAGAGGGTCTCCTAGTAGGTGGAGATAGTCAGAGGTCCAATCATTAGATGACCATGGCTCTGATGAAAGAATTAAAGTTCATAGGTTTTTTGTTCTTAAATTTCACATTTGTCGTTCACTTGACTGAACTCTATCCTGCTTTTTTTAATGTATTTAAAAGGAATATTTTTTCCTCGTTAAAATCATTAAAAAAAATTTGACAACCTCTACATTTTTTTTTGTTTTACCAATTTCTGTTTCCGGATTGTTGCACGAATATAAATGTAATAAAAGTGTAAGGTAAACGACAATATGTGCTACAATAAGTTTGTCATGGCACAGTGTGGACGTTAAAACACTAGCAGACGTTACAGAATGTTGAGGGAATAAATTCAGTTTATTAAATTACTTCTGACATTCGATAAGAAATAAATATTAAAAATGAAGAAAAAAAAAAAAGCTATTAATTTTTTTTTTCCTTCCACTATCAACGTGCATTGGCAGTTCAAGGTCGGATCCACGACTAAGTTATCATTTCAAGGTCATGGGTTGGAATTTAGTTTAGAAAAAAAAAAACAACTAAAGTAAATAAAAATAGTGCAGAAATTATTTAAAAATAGAACTATTTATTTACAACAAGTTGGCTGGGTGCTGGTTGTCACGTCGCCCACAGTCTCCGACCCTGTATCTCCGACCCTGTGTTATCTTAACAGCATCACTTGGGCTACTCTCGCGAGATCTCTATGCCCAGCCCAACTTGTATTTTTTTTTTCTTTCCTTTAGTATTTAAAAACTAAAAAAAAAAAAAACCGCTTTTCACGGATACACAATACACAAAGCGCGCTATTAAAACCTCAAAATTTTAGGGGAGATTGGGGTGGGAAGGGGGTGACAACCCACCAGTGGTGGGGGCAGATATCACACAACTGTCGTAGAAATAGGACCTCAAACTACCACATTCACTTCTTCAAATAAATCACAGGAGGGGTGGGGGTGGGGGGGGGGAGAGACAATGAGCGGCTCACATCGGGGTGTAGGAGGATGACGTAAACATCAGATGAAATGGTTTATTGTGGTAGTTCGGCTCCAGGGGGGGGGGGGGTGAGGCGAGGAGGAAGGGTGGGGGGTGGAGAAGCAGACACAGAGTATGAACTGTTTTTTATTGTTGTGTGTGTGATATGAGGTGGAGATTCAGATACAGAACAGTCAATGGGGGAGCATTGTGACAGGGAGCTGTTCTGAAAGGGGGGGGGGGGTATGTGAGTCGTGCTGGGGGGGAGGGGGACGGTTGGGGTAATGAAGCATGCGGATCACGTGAGTGGATATTTTTACAAGTAACAAAGTGTACACTAAGAGTATGGGGAAATAACACGGACTGTGTATAGCGGCCAGAGAAATAAGTATTGTCAAATATATGTTGGCGTCTCATTATGATCCAAATAGCTAAGGATTTTACAGTCATTTCGTGACACTCAGCTTTGAAAGTCAAGATAATATGTCACAATCTTAAGTCACAATGTATTTAATATTAAAATGTTACAATGAGGTTAAACTTATTCAATAGCGATTTTTTTTTTGCCTAAATATTTAAGTTGTTACCACTTCATGATGATGGTTGACTCGGTGATGATTTGGTTGTAAGCCTTATCTGCAGGCTTGTCCACTGGACAGATTTTTCTGTCCCATCCTATCCCATCCCACGGTAATTTATGTCTGTCCCGTCCCAGGGGGTTTCCATGAAATCCCATGAAATCGTCAACGACACCAATCATCAACTACAACAATGGCTGACAGTCTGATGACTGGCGTAACGGTTGTGCCTCCGCTACACGCAAGCGACAAACAGATTATGCATAAATGCGTATTGCTTCAGCTACGCATGGCAAATGTATATGTAATCTCCGCCCATCTCTTAAAATCAGGCCGTACTATTGGTGTTAATAGCTTGCGCTCCATCTAGTTGTTTATACCACATCTTTGGGCGTGACGCACCAAAATGCAAACAAACCATCTTATATGATAAAAGGTCATGTGTATTTATTTATTTATTATCTGCTATCCGGTGTCCCACCACAAGATAAAGAACAGATTAAGCAACACATATTTAAATGAAAAAGAAGGATTAAAAGCTTTAAAAATTAACAAATTTGGGTTAGCTCAGGTGCACATCAAGTCGCTATGACGTGGCTACTATGTCCCCTCCCGTCCCATCCCATGGGACGCTTCCCATGGGGTTCCCGCGGGAATCCCATTCCCATGGACAAGCCTGCTGATCTGCATCATGTGGGTTACCGGTTCAGCAAGCCTAGTCAGCTACTTGCCTTCCGTGGTGCCTTCATAACAACTGCACACTAGGGTATTGGGTAAGAGGTTTTGAAGAAAATGACACTACATATACCATTTCGTTTGTGATAGATAGATTCATCTTTACATAGCAGTCACATGAGTAACTTTCAGTGAAAGCTAACTCGATTGTCAGTGAGGTTGAAAGAGAGAAAGGTTGATTCCGTGGTAGGGATGTTGTTCGATTTGATATCGTATTCGTTTATTTCACCAGCTGCACTCGGCGATATCACAAGATCCCCATTTGATATCGTATTCGTTTTTTTTTCACCAGCTGCACTCGGCGATATCTCACAATCTGTTGTTGTTTGGTTCACAATGGTATCTTACTGAAATTGATTTTCCTTATTTATTTATTTTTTGTATTTGAAAAAACAAAAGACGAAATGAACTCAAGTAACGCAAGACTTATGTGTAATAAGAACCTTACCCATCATGGGGACATTAAAAAAAAGAGAGTATCACAATACCAAAACATGTTTCATGTCTCCAAGTGAACATTTAAATAAAGATGAACTCTGTGATCTATGAATGGGCAAATTGCCGGGCTCAAGACGATGTTTCAATGAAGGAAATTGTTTCGTTGCGCCATCAGGAAACACATAGTCTCGTGAACATTAAACGCACACACACAACATTTGGGTTTCATTTTCTCATTCACAAAAACTCTCACAATCAAAAAGTTCAACACATAAAAAAAAACTCAACCTGATTTATAAAGTGGCTATCTGCATATCACGCGATGTGCATTCCACCCGGCTATGCCCACGCCACTCTTAGCGTGAGATTTGTCGTGTCCGTAGTAAAATAAATTGTATAACAGAAACGTTTCAACATTTATACTCCGTAGCAACATGTTGTGAAAGTACATTAACTTATGTACAGACACAAGAAGAACGTTGGCAATCGTTTATGTAATAAAATAGTATCTTGCTGAGAACACAAAGATTAAATCGTTAAAAAAAAAGAAAGAAAACACACACAAAATACCGAACTCCCTGATTTCACAAAGATACCTAACACTAAATTATTTTAAAATGAAGATGGTACAAAGCATCAACCCGCTAATATCGGCAGTTCTGTTTAACTAAACAAACTAAAACGTTTATTTTACATAAAAAAAAAGAACAACAACATATCTCCAGTGAAAGTTTCAATCATAGAATAAATGTTAATAACATTGAAATATTAAAAGTATCAGGATAAATTCATGTGTTATGAGGGAAATATATGTGTACAGGAGGATGCCAGACCAAAATATACAATCATCGTATGTACATCCAGTGTACAGGAGGATGTCAGACCAAAATATACAACATGTCATGTACATCCAATGTACAGGAGGATGTCAGACCAAAATATACAACATGTCATGTACATCCAGTGAACAGGAGGATGTCAAACCACAATATACAACATGTAATGTATATCCAGTGTACAACAGGATGTCAAACCAAAATATACAACATGTCATGTACATCCAGTGTACAGGAAGATGTCAAACCAAAATATACAACATGTCATGCACATCCAGTGTACAGGAGATGTCAGACCAAAATATACAGCATGTCATGCACATCCAGTGTACAGGAGGATGTCAGACCAAAATATACAACATGTCATGTACATCCAGTGTACAGGAGATGTCAGACCAAAATATCCCCGCAGTACAAAAGTATACGTTTTGTAACGACGAGGAAAAAACTCTCCACTTTCGACAATCACTTCCAGTAATTTCCCACCTCGGCTCCCACCAAGGACAGCCCCCCACCCCCACCCTAAATCATTAAACACTCACACTAAACACCTACCACAATTCAATGAGCCATTACTCACATATTTCCGAGTTGAGTGTCTCACATTCATACCTTCTTATCGATGGCACCTCCGCTCTTTATCTCCTTTCACCCTGTACAACCACCCACCCACCCCCGGGCAAACCCATTCACATTTCCCTCCCCCATGACCCTCCGTCGTGTCTGCACACCCCGACATCTCCCCCCCCCCACACACCCAATCATTCAACACCGTCTATCTGGGCCACTCACGCTCCCAACAATTGTCGCTCGGCTGAAATGTTCTATGTTTAGACTGGTGTCAGTAAACAAAAAAACCGCCGCTAGCCGAACTCTACCGACTTGAGTTGCGCAACGGATAACAGTTGTATGTAACTTTTATCAAACTATTAGAACAATAGTAAGTATTTAAGACGTTCGCGTATACCAGCTTACGATTATTCATCTAACATATTATTTGGTACTAGCTGTACCCTGCATAGAGTTATATCCCCCTTAGGCTTGATCAGTAAGCTAGGTTATTTTTGATTTCGGACAGATCCGACTTTTTCATGCTCTTTATTACTATTGTTTACGCCTGACGATTTTAAACTGGAATACTGTTGTATTAACTCTTTACTTTCGATTTAACGCAGAACCCACACCGCTATTATTTATATAGATTGTTAAAAAAATGTTTTACAACACGAGGGTTGACAGAAAGTTTTCGGTATTACACAGGGGTGTGGCTTTATTGGAGATGGTGGGGGCAAGAAAAGATGTTTATTAAGTTTCAGCTTATTCGGTTTCCCCATCATTTTAAACTCAAGAAGCAACTTTAAAATTCATTTCTATGACGCCGCTTTCTAAGGCTCATTGCGTATTTGCCCACCGTTACTGTTAAAAGGTTATGGTACTTAGAGGTGATGCAATTTGTTTAGTTTCATGCATGGGCCAAATATCGTCGACATGGAACTAAAATTGTCCCGAAACCTTTTTTTCAATCTGTAAAATGTCTGATTGTGTAATGTGTTACGACATTCTAAACAGTAACAAATTTCAAGATTTCAGGTATCGATGTTTAATCAACCTTTCCAAGTATTGGGATCGAGAACAGAGTTTTAGAATAAACATAAATAAACCAATCAAATGAATTGTGTGACATCCGTCCTCGGACTACCAGGTACAGTCATCTAGACCACAGCCATCTAGACCACAGTCATCTCGACCTGGCTTAGTTCATCGCAAAAGTAAAGCTGAAAAGTAGGACACAGTGGCTAAATCCAGAACTATAGACGGTGTGAGGAGGGTGACAGGTGGGGAGTGGTTACAGAAAGTCCAAGATAGTAGTTGACCCTGTGTAGACTCTATCTGCTGTGTAATATGCAGGGCCGTTCTTAAAGACAAACAAGGCGGCTGTCTAGGGCCTCAGCTGATAAAGGGCCCCCCTGAGTGTTTTTATTTTTCCAGATACAAAACAGGGCAGTTTAGTCAGGGGCCCCGAGCTAATAATTTAACAGATGGGAACGGAGAGTGGGGGCCCCGTTATCAAAATTTGAAAGGGGTGGCGGTTTTTATCTAAAACCCACAAACTATCTGTATCTCGGGCTTCTAGATTGTACCTTTACCAAATAACGTAAGATATGGAGATCTCTCTTCATGACAAATAACTCTGACTTTTCTATGACCATATGAAAACAATATGAAAACGGTAAGAAGGATAAATGATAGATTGTATAAATATGGTATCTTTTTTTTTAAATAAGCAGTTATCTTCTCACTCCCGGTGTTTACCGTGGACAAGCCAATGTTTCACACATATGCTGTATGGTCAAAGACATAACACGCAAGGGGGTGGAATGTGAGCGTGAGTCGGGGAAAAAAAATGACCCGTGATGATGATAATGATTAAAGTGTCAGTTATTTATAGCTCATGTGAGCAGGAAATAGATGGGTGGAGCAGGAGTCGATAGCCATATGTATATAGTTAGTCAGTCATGTGTCAGTGGTCAACATACATAGTTCTATGTTTACAGCAGTCTTGTGTCAGTGGTCAACATACATAGTTCTATGTTTACAGCAGTCTTGTGTCAGTGGTCAACATACATGTTCTATGTTTACAGCAGTCTTGTGTCAGTGGTCAACATAGATAGTTCTATGTGCACAACAGTCTTGTGTCAGAAAATCAACATACATAGTTCTATGTTTACAGCAGTCTTGTGTCAGTGGTCAACATACATAGTTCTATGTTTACAGCAGTCTTGTGTCAGTGGTCAACATACATGTTCTATGTTTACAGCAGTCTTGTGTCAGTGGTCAACATACATAGTTCTATGTGCACAACAGTCTTGTGTCAGAGAATCAACATACATAGTTCTATGTACACAGGAGTCTTGTGTCAGTGGTCAACGTACATAGTTCTATGTACACAGTAGCCTTGTGTCAGTGGTCAACATACATAGTTCTATGTATACAAAAGTCTTGTGTCAGTGGTCAACATACATAGTTCTATGTATACAACAGTCTTGTGTCAGTGGTCAACAAACATAGTTCTATGTATACAGCAGCCTTGTGTCAGTGGTCAACACCTACCAGCGTTTATACTGTCATCACTACGTTCATACTGTCATCACTACGTTCATACTGTCATCACTACGTTTATATTTAGTAAATAAGGCTCGCCTCACCCCTAGGGTGACCTACATGTTTACAGTGACGTAATTAGCGTTGGTGGCGCTCTGGGCAGATTCTGAAAATGTCGCTGGTTTTATGTGCCCAAAACGGAAAGAAAATGCCGCCCCTAGCTAACTGGCGACAGAGTAAATGCCATCCCTTTCAATACATTTACTGTGATAATCATCTGTAAACGTCCTGTTACTGTTACTAGGTCCTGTTACTGTTACTAGTCGATCCATTGTACGTATTTTGTACATGGAAATAGGTTATAGCAACGTTGTTATTTTTTTTAAAGTTGTGGGAAAATGTCCATTTGTGATATATGCAGTGGTAAAGGTTTGAATCATTCATACATTTTATAATCGAGTTTTCTCTATAATTGAGTAGGTGAATAAAATCAATGTGTACAATGATAATTTTGTATTCAGGTTATGTCCTCCTTTTAATTTAAAAAAGTAGGTCATCTAAAATTTAGCGCTCAGCGGATGATAATAAAAATAATAATGAATTTTATTGTTCCACTGATTCATAACTCTACTGACATAGAGACTTCATGGTCAGGCCTCGTCTACCTGCCCCAGGCCAGGACACCACGGATCATTATATCACAAAATGTCAAACATATGACCTCATTAGAGACAGACATATAGCACTATCTGAGACAACCAAAGATAAACAATACACACACCCACACACAGGGTACTGAGAACAATGAGGTGAATGGTCTATTATTAGCAAGCAAAACTGCTCTAATTTTGGTAAGCGAATGTTTTAATATTAACAAGGAACTGGTCTATTAATAGCACACGGCTATTCTAATATTAGCGAGCAATGGGGCAGACAGTATCGAAGAAAAGGTAAACTAAATATGAGTTTACTAAAATATTCACTGGGTCAGGTAAATTATTCTAAATACAGTAGTGATTCAGAATCGAAATTAAATCCGTTCCTACAAATGACAAAGCACGGTTAGTACATGTTAGATATATGACATTATACGTACTATATGTCAATTGGCGGAGACAGAGAAGATACTGACATTGAAATCTTTCACATCCTAGTTACAGTTTTACTGACTCGATTTGTTTCTGTATTTGACTTTAACTTTCTGTTAACACCCTTCTGACCTGTCACTACAGTATAGTTAACGGTGTTGTCTAAGACCTAAGTGGTCAATATTGGTGAGCACCTTCGAATCAGGTGGGAGCAGGCTAATACATGCGAAGCAACATGCTTTGTCTGAACTACTACAAATGTTTGTTTTTCACACTTATCTATCTATTTTTTTTTCATTGTGAATGTTGCTGATGCATAAGTGTTCAATATTATAATAATCGTGTAAGGGTGTATTATCTAAATAAAAGGGTATTCGTGATAATTATCTTTGTCTTTTCATGTATCGGGTATGTTTCAAACTGACAATTATTCATCTGTATCTATTCTGCCAGAAATAAGTGTGGAGAAATATTGGAGAGCTTCTTCTCTCGCAAGGAGTCAAGCCATGTCCATTTTGCCCTATTTGTAGGGTAAATATACATCACTGGCACTACTTTTCTATGGTGTCCTATTATAGTCAAACATCGGGCACTATTTTTTATCAGTAGGATAAATATACATTACTGGCACTACTTTTCTATGGTGTCCTATTATAGTGAAACATCGGGCACTATTTTTTATCAGTAGGATAAATATAAATCACGGGCACTACTTTCTATGGGTTAGCACAATATTTTATTTTTCCCGGTGGTGATTTGGGTTGACCACAATTTGTGTGGTATAACCTGATAGGGATTCACATCCCAGCGAGTCCATTCACCGACCACAGCCATTGCACACTCGACCATTGTGGAGAGAGAGGGAGAAATGGCATTACAAAATCCATCCCTCCATTTGTGGTGTTTAAAAGATCCAGAGATCAGGCCCATCTACAAAAATTTCGGGCCCTTGGGCAGGGATGTCACGGGCCCCCCGTGTTGATACTAATATTTTCAAAAGTTAATTGGCCAGCTCATTCCGGGCCCCTAAAACTCGCACTAAAACTCGCCGGGCCCCTGGGCATTTGCCCCGCCCCGTCTCGGTCGCACTGCCAGAGACACCGCCCATCCTGACATGTTACTTCATCTCATTCTTCAGCAGGTCCCCACTAGTTGTATTTGGTGTGTATTTTATCTTAGAACTGTCCTGTTTGCGTTGTTGATTTAAAAACATATTCAATGTTTTGTTTCTTTCACTTCTCTCAAATATATGTGAACTAAGTGTTTCTAGCACTCAATCATTGAATATTGATATCGGTTTACTGTCGTGTTGTGTTCTTCCATACTCAAAGAGTTTTTATTTTTTTTTGTTTACTTTGATATGAGGAGATAATGCAATTGTTTGGGGGCAGTATGCAAAAGTTATGGAAGATATCATGCGGTTACTTAGTGGCAATCTATACAAGTTATACAAGAGGTCAAGCGGATACTTGGAGACAGTATATCAAAGTTATAGAACAGGTATATCGGTTAATTGGAATCAGTGTACAAAAGTTATATGTCATTTATGTCATATAAAAAAATATACATATATTTTCACACTGTCGCGGGTCACAGAAACCTGTCTGTAGTATGTTATGCAGGAAGTAAGATAATTATCATCTTCAGAACAGACATACAGGTTGGCAGCTTGCTGGTTGAAGGAGTGGGGGGCGCCCAAAACAGATGAAGGTGAAAAGTTTAAGGAGAAGCTTAGAAAATACCAAAGATATAAATACTGTGTGTCTGATGGCATATTCTAAACTTGGACTTCTGGGGAAACGCCCAAAATATTGAAATGCTTACGGCAGCAATTTTTGTAAACAGGAAATTAAAAGAAGCCAGAATGGCATGCTGGGATGGGACATCACTGACAGTTAACATATCGTTAACATTTCAATGGATTGATGAATTGATGTCGGGCATATCTTTTATATTTATTAATAATGAATTGTCAAAAGGGACGTGTAATCATCCTGACACTATGTATTAACTTGTCAGTATAGCATTGACAAATATAAATAATTATGACTGGCGAAATGAAATATAAGACGTAAATAATAAATTAATAACAATACTTATCTGTCTTCTATATTACAGTCTTGTTCACATCAGGAAATAAATTTAAAAAAAAATGTTTAAATTTAGATTCATGGAACGCAATGAATCTATGCCTCGAGACATTGACTACATTAGTCAAGATAGTACTATATTTAGTAGATAGGGAAGGTTGTGCGGTCGCAGAGGACACAAAGGGGGCACGAAAATGGAACTTTTGGAAAAAGAAATCAGACTCTATATATTGTGATTTTTAAATTACATCTGTGATCTGCTATGGAATATTTCACACTTGCTGTTGCACAGTAAATAAATAATGTATGGTTTTGAAGAACGTATGTTAATCATATGATTCACGATTCAGTACCTCATTCCTTTGTGTTATTCAAATACGCATCAGTGAGTTATGTATCTGTAGGTGCGTGTGTATATGTGTGTGAGCCAGCGTGAATGTAAGACATGATAAGCACGGCCCCGAGGTGTAAGACAATGCAACTAAAATGTGTGAGTCCCCCGTGTACATTTGATCTCCGTATCGTCCCGTCCAGTCATCACTCATTTCCCTACCATCATTCACCGTGTTATCGGGAGCCCACAAGTTTTTGTAGAGAATCGAACATCTCCACCAGCATACCAGCAACTACCACCACCATCACGAAGGTCCGGGTGATAAAATCTTTCCCGTGGGTTTTTATACATCGCGTTAAGTACCGGAGACAGGAGATAACTCCAGGTACTAAATGAACGGATGGGGATGACTATACAGGAGAAGACGAAATTCTCAACATCTTCTGTAGGCATCTAGTTCTTTATTTATCTCTAATTCAGCTCTTGCTATTTGACGGTTTCTTTAGCCAGAATCCCCCCACCTCCTTGTTTCCCCCAAATTCTCTCTATTACAGAGAAAGACCGGTCACAGAGTGCGAAAGTGTGTTTTATAAAGATAAAATAAATACTATATTGATGTACCTAAAGTCGACATCAGAATCATTCACCACTCATCACATCAATTCATTTCAGACTACACAACAATGACGTGTGCCGGCTGGTTTGAAAAAAAAAACCAAAACAAACAAACAGAAGCAGAAATCAGGCTAGAAATCAAACCCTTGTAGCCCAAAACTGATACACTGGATTAAAACCAGGAAATCGAATGACAAGATTTCTTTCCAGCTACTATCAGTATCAGTCACCAGGCAGACAACTGGTGATATGTGACATCGTGTTGATAATCTGAGTCTACCTGTCTCAAGTTGGTTGGGACACTATGCACCTGTACACAGTGTAATACAGCCAGGTAACAATTGTTTACTGATAATGTTAACAAATTCAGGATACAATTTCTCACTGATGATGTTAACAAAGGCATGTTTGCACCGAAAATAAAATGTCTGACTTGCCACTAGCAAACAGCGTAGTGGAAACTAAGTAAAGATTAGTATACAATCAGTGTACATACCATATCAATTATCAATGGTTAGTACAAACTATGGTTTCTCTACCTGGGTCTCGGGCGAACTAAATACTTTCCGGGCTACTACTAAATTCAAAATTTAAATGACTATTGACAAAATGTCATTTCTTATTTCACAGTAGTAAAATGTCTTCCCCAAATAACGTCATCTTTAGCAGCAAGGACTTCTATTATTATTGTACTAGCTGTACCTGCAAAACCTTAGCATAGAGTTATGTCCCCTTAGTCTTGATCGGTAGGCTAGGTTATTTTTGGTTTCGGGCAGATCCGATTTTTTCATGTTTGTATTTTAAACTTGAATACTGTTGTATTAATTCTTTACTTTCGATTTAACTCAGAACTCCAAATCGGTATTATTTTATTAGATTATTTTAAGGTTACTCGAGATATTTTTAGGGTTATACTAGATTTTTCGGGGGATTATTCTAGATTTTTTAAAATCGATTTCAGAGTATACTTAAGGAAATTAAGTTGGAAGCCTGCAATCAGCATTGCACCCTCCCTACTCCTGCACCATTCATTGCACCCTCCCTATTCTTGCACCATTCATTGCACCCACCCTACTCCTGCACCATTCATTGCACCCTCCCTACTCATGCACCATTAATTGCACCCTCCCTACTCATGCACCATTCATTGCACCCTCCCTACTCCTGCACCATTCATTGCACCCTCCCTACTCATGCACCATTCATTGCACCCTCCCTACTCCTGCACCATTCATTGCACCCTCCCTACTCCTGCACCATTCATTGCACCCTCCCTACTCATGCACCATTCATTGCACCCTCCCTACTCCTGCACCATTCATTGCACCCTCCCTACTCATGCACCATTCATTGCACCCTCCCTACTCATGCACCATTCATTGCACTATGCACGTATTCTGCTAGACTGGATGTTTCTTTATGATTGTGAAAAAAACTGAGAACGAATATATTTTATATTATGTCTGCTAGCTGTTCACAGTTATTTTACATTAATTCATATAGACACTCCATTAGCCCGTTATAGGTCATGCACTTCTGTCAAATAAAAGGCTTTGATTTAGACATTTTTCAGTAGTTATAATTAACATCTAAGATCCGTCACCTTATAATTCACATTAGCTCCAGCAAAATAAAAAATAATACAATGCGACAATCTCATTTGTACATTGCAGAAGACATAAAAAGGAAGGTCTGGTTGATAAAATATAAAATGGTAAGTGATGATCTGCTGCTGTCATACTGCGCTGGACAAGGCTATGACAATGAGGCAAATATAGCTAGCCAGTACGAAGCTGTACACAAAAATATCAGCCGTAAATCATAGTACTATGAGCTGCATACACACTGAACTTAGTTTTATTATAAATGGTCATCCAGAGTAAGCAAAATGATGGAATGAAATCATGGCAAAAGCTACAGACAATGTTAAAGATAAATGTTTCGGACCTATTCTTAGAAAAGAGAGATGTGTGTGCGATGAAAGAATAGATCTAACACCCAAAATAAACCTGAGAATTGTATTTTAAAAAAAAAATCTTTAGTTGTTAAAATTTTTCCACCTTTCCGCATAGTCGGGTTGCTGGTTTTTTTTTTTTTTGGGAGGGGGCGCCACAATAGCTAGCTACGGTCCTGGCTGCATGAAATCGGTTTTGTTTGATCATTATACCCATGGAAGATCTTTTTCAGCATTTGAATAATCTTAACACTTATCTTCCAGGCATAATCCAAACTGTGCGTGACCAGAGGTGTATTGTCCAAGTGTTGACGGAAACTGTTTGAAAGTCACATTGACAGGAGCCCGTGACTGTGCCCGTGGTTGTGTCCTCCGCTGTGTATCAAATGGAATTTCTGTATTTCGGTAAATAATATACTAGAATAGGCTCATGCAGAAACTAATTGATTTGGTTGCATTCTGTTGGAGCGAAATTCAATATTCATATCTGATTGTCATGATTGTCGAATGATTGCTGGATTTGGTCGGGCAAAATTATTTCAAGAGCGGTCATAGCAAAATGCTCATTGACATCCGTTTACTAAATAGCTTTGATAAACCACACGCCACGCTGTGCCACACGGTCTATCTAAACCACAAGCCATGCTGTGCCACACTATCTACAAACACGTAGTCTCAGAAGACAAAGCTAAATAAACCCTCAATAATTTCTTAGTGCCTAAAAGTACTAGCTGACTGGTGTCTAATAACAGTACATGTACTGGTCTACAAGTGTACTAGCTGAGTGGTGTCTAATAACAGTACATGTACTGGTCTACAAGTGTACTAGCTGAGTGGTGTCTAATAACAGTACATGTACTGGTCTAAAAGTGTACTAGCTGAGTGGTGTCTAATAACAGTACATGTACTGGTCTACAAGTGTACTAGCTGACTGGTGTCTAATAACAGTACATATACTGGTCTAAAAGTGTACTAGCTGACTGGTGTCTAATAACAATACATGTACTGGTCTACAAGTGTACTAGCTGACTGGTGTCTAATAAAAGTGTACATATACTGGTCTAAAAGTGTACTAGCTGAGTGGTGTCTAATAAAAGTACATGTACTGGTCTACAAGTGTACTAGCTGAGTGGTGTCTAATAAAAGTGTACATACTGGTCTACTAGCTGAATGTTATCACATGACCAATAAGGTACGATATTGTTATACATGTATTTCATAAGTTTCATCAAATACCCACCTGCAAGCAATTTATTTACGAATGAATGTATTAGTTCTTGTGCTTATCTTGTCTGTCCTGGTCTGTCTGAGAGTGAATACCTACGCCCGCCTCCCCCCCCCCACGCCTTAACCCTTATCCCTCTAGCTTACCTACCGCACACCATGAGGGTGGAGGGGGTGGTGTAAGTAGATCTGAGGGGGGGGGGGCGGGCTGGACGTTGACATGTAGTTATATTTTTTATCACCCCCACCACACCACACCACCTTCATACAACGCACTGACTAAGTCAAAAGTGAACCCAACTAGCACTTTACGAAGGTCAGTAATAAATGGAGGAAGAAAAATATTCTAAGAAACAATGTGATCTGGAGTTCTAGACTATCGCTGAGTGAGAGGGCAGGGGGGGACTGGTGGTACAGTGACGAACTGTTTTTTTTTTAATGTACAACGTTGGGCGAAATGTTGCATCTCGAGTTGGCCGAGGGAGGAGAAAAACCAACTGGACGGATGGTGCCACTATCCACAACTTGATGACGTTGTGTGGGGGGGGGAGGAGGCTGAGGGTGGTGGTGAGGGTGGTGGTGAGGGTGGTGGTGAGGGTGGTGGTGAGGGGAGAGGAGGGAGTGACGCCCCATCATGTTACATGAACAATAAACTTCAGAGAGTGAGCCGATGGAGAGCACAGGGTCAAACAAAGTAGCTGCAGGCGCCAGTAACTTGATATGTCATTAGAAACAAATTGTACATTATCGCCCTGCCCATCTAGACACACACACACACACACAGACACTCACACACACAAAAGCACTTACATACACACAGACAGACACTCACACAGAACCTCTGCTTTCCAAATCCAACGAGTTTTATGGGTAAATAGAAGAAAGAAGCTGGGCGAATTATTTTTGTTAAAAGTAGGACACAAAGCTTGACATTTAGATGCCAAATAAAAACTGCATTTAAAAAAAAATGTCTGTGTATAGCGGTTACAGTTTTCGAAGAACCAATGCCTTTGTTCGGTGTCAGTTTATTCCAGGAAAGTGGAAACATTGTTAACAAAAACACGCAGGAAATCTTGTAAAAAAAATAAATAAAATACTTTCGAAGAAATAAATGTATAGCAGTGTTTCTCTAACATGCCACAAAGGAGGATGTAAGATTTGTATTGGAGGGTTCATTCTAAATTAAGCATGTTTATAGTTTAAAAAAAAAATTCAAGGTATTCTGCGATATTTCCTAAATATAAATAAAACTCGCATATAGATTCCAAACTCGTTTCTTCTGTATTTTCTAACAATAACCCACAAGCAGCAAGTGGAAAGGGGAAGATATTTTTAAAGTGGAAACCCGTTGGGAGGGGGGGGAGGGGAAATGGCACAAAATTTTTCAAGAAACACTATGCATGGGCACAAGTGTGTGTTGGCTTGTTGTGTGTGTTTTTCATTGTTGTTTTGTGTGTGTGTGTGAGTGTGTGCGAGCGCGTGAAAACCAGCACACCAATCAACATGCTCAATCATTCAATCATCCAATAAATGACCTCTAACCTTTGTTCTCTATTTATTAATCGTCAAAGCAAGACTCCCTCCCTTTCCCTTCCCTCCCACCTTGTCCATCCCCCCCCCTTCCCTCCAATTGTATCCCTCCATGTCCACCCCCCCCCTCCCATACACACAATGTTTCATTCTTCCTACGTCTCTCCAAAAGAACACTTCCAGCGATACTTATCAAGATACCAGCACTTGACGACCGCTGTATGGCCAAGACCTTCTACAGACAGGAAGTTTCACTTCCAAACTCACTTCCGGCTGATTAAAAAAGAATGTGAACGATATATACTCTCATGTTACCAAATATAACATACTTGACAATTTCAGTCACTTTGAATATACCATCAGATTACTTTTTTTTTCATGCACATTATACACACAATGTATATAAGTAAATCATACCATACATGTACCTGTTTCAAACCTCTATTGGCAGCCAACAGCCATAAAAGATAGTGTGCGTTTGGCTTTGGTATATTACTAAGAGCCCCAAAAGGACTGAAACACCCAAAATAGTTCACCATACCATGACGAGATTAAAATCAGGCGGAAAATATGTCTGGCCTATAAATGAGGTGAGAAGGTAATAAACATTCATTTCTGAGCAACAGTATAGGTCCGGGCAATTAACTACAGACTGCATTGACGATTATTGGGATATTACGTTGACTGGACTTTACAAGTTAAAAATAAGTGTTTGGTTTCCTTTTTTTTAAACAGTTCATAAAGGCTTATGAAGTCAGTTAATGTGTAGAATTAATAGGCATCGTCGGCATGGGCATATCTGGGGGTATTAGGTACGTCAGTACAACGCGCAGCCGCCTTTACGGCCCTTGCTAATGTCAGATACCCTTATTCAACTGGGGTGGACTTGGGAACAAAATTTTAAAAAACCCAGAGTTCTCACCGGATTGGGTTCAGGTGGGGCCCTGTGGGCAGGAAAATGTGGGCCCCGTAAAAAAAAAGTTTAAATACATATAAAAAAAAGTTGCACTATTTATTTTAATTAAACTGAACATGACAAATAGAACAAACAAAGTGGAAAGTGGGACTTTGTGGGGTCTCTCCGAAGTCGGGGCACTGGGCATGTGCTTGGTGCCACCACTTCCGCTTAAATCCGCCCCTGCCAGAATACAGAGAGCTGTGCAATGGAAATCGGACATTGATAGTTGCACGTTAAGGAATCGATATTTCACTTTTTTTAACCCGTCATCCGATATCATGTGAAATATAAATAGCAGACGACATTTTTCACATACAGGTTTATAATTAAACATTCTGCATTTTAAACGTTAATGAATGTATCAACATGATTGTAATGAACATATCAACAAGTGTGACATGTCAAAACAAGAAGAAAAGGTTATACATTGTTCTTCATGCCCCTGGGTGATATTTACTTTTTATTACATGAGACCAATCTCATGAGATCTGGTTTAAATGACTTCTACCAGGATTAAAGTTGTAGTAACTAGAAAATATTATTAAAAGGAAATCATATGTTTTTAATATATGGTATAACATAGTGTACAATATGGCATGGCGTAAGTGAACAATATGACACGACATAAGCGTAAATATGGCATGACATAAGTGTATAATATGGCATGGCGTAAGTGTACAATATGATACGACATAAGTGTACAATATGGCATGACATAAGTGTACAATATGGCATGTCATAAGTATACAATATGGCATGACATAAGTATGCAATATGGCATGACATAAGTGTACAATATGGCATGACATAAGTGTACAATATAGAATGACATAAGTGTACAATAAGGCATGACATAAGTGTACAATATTGCATGACATACGTGTACTATTTGACGTATCATAAGTGTACTTTATGAAATAACACAAGTGGCGTCGAATAACGCTAGTGGCTGACTTTTGAACCCCCCCCCCTTCCCTCCCTAGTAAGGTCACCAAACATTACTCTACGAGGAGAGCCCCAAAAACTGTCAGTGCCGTCACTGAGGCCATAAACTTATGTGTGTGTGTGGTTTTATTTGGTCAGGTGATGGTCAAGTGATGGTCAAGTGATGGTCAGGTGATGGTCAAGTGATGGTCAGGTGATGGTCAAGTGATGGTCAGGTGATGGTCAAGTGATGGTCAGGTGATGGTCAAGTGAAACCACAAAGCCAACTGTCAGATGCACCCCACCACCATCACCGCCACCCAACCCGTTTATCACTTGAACTAACTGACCGTGATTCCAAATGAAACAAACAGAAATGATTACAAGATTAACTTCCTACTGGATGCTGGGACCACAACAGGAGACTCCCATACACAAAGCAACTTGACTGTCATTTTTATTGGCCCCGAAGAGAGAAACCAGTTCCCGGACTATTAGACACGCTCCCTGATATCGCCCGGCGGCGCCACCGTGTGGCAGAGAGCTGGCAGATAATATGTACTGTTTGTGTGGTGTGTGTGCGTGTGTGAAATGTCAGGCTGCAGAGCTGAGTGCAACAAACTCAAGGAGCAGCTTAGCTGCCAATTCGGGTGGTCTGGAATAAATCCAGTGTATTAAGGCAGCTCCCCAGGCAACAATAAATGTGGCACTTAAGATATTGCATTAAACGCCTTCGTTTTAAAATTATTTTTATAGCAAAATTAAAATTTAAGTGTGTTGAATAAATTGTCCACGGCTGAAATGAAATCTAGTTGAACATGGTGCTATTTTAAAGAGGGAAAAAAAAAAAGAATTGTACTAAAGTTGTAGAAAGATAGTAAAAACGTTGAACTGTTTTATTTTCAGAAAGTATCACCTTTCTTCTTGGTAACAATAGTAATATTTTTGGCCATTATAGCATTAGTCAGGCTGGACAATGTCTCCTTGTCTTGTTGGTATATATGGTAGCTAGAAGCTAATTTCTTCTATTAACATATTAAGAGTCGCCTCAAGCTTTTGTGACGCCATGTATGGATTAAATTGTTTGGCGCCCTACTACAGATCTGAAAATTTGAACTTTATTTCGTCGGCAAACTGTACGGCTGCACAGCCAAAATTGCCATTACACGCGCCCCATATAAACCAGAGATAATTTCACAAAAAATAACATTATTTTTTTATCTATTACCTTTTTTTTCCCTCAACACTTCACAATTATTGTAATTTAGTTTACAACAAACATACAATATCATCTAAGCTAGTTGTGTAAAATGGTCATAGTCAACTGATATTATAAATGACTAGCCGTACCCTGCAAAACTTTTGCAAATAGTTATAACCCCTTAGGCTTGATCGGTAGGCTAGGTTATTTTTTGGTTTCGGGAAGATCCGATTTTTTAATGATTGTATTTTAAACTGAAATACTATTGTATTAATTCTTTACTTTTGATTTAACCCAGAGCCCAAATCGCTTTTATATATGTATATTATAGTTAAATTTTCATGCACGCCTTGCATGCTGTGAGTTACGGGTTCAACTCCCGGCGAATCTCAGTCACCTACACATATATCTCTCCCGTGGTGCCTTCACGGTGGGGATGAAAGAAGAGAACTGCTAAAACATTCCCATTGTTGCTTTACATGCAGTGCCTAACCTAAGGATTTAGGGACCCGGGGGGGGGGGCGCTTGTCCTATTTGGGGGACTTTCGAATTTGGACCCCCCTCCCCTCACCCTAGGTACGACTGTGTTTATAGGATCTAATAGATACCCTCCCCCTTCCTTTCAGAGACTTGTAAAACACTCATACATACGTGGACAACCACACACACAGGAAGGCAGAATGTCCAGGGAGGGGGGGGGGAGATGGGGGGGGGGTTGCATATTTAACAATCAAGAGCTTTGAAATGTACAACCACGGTGATCCAGCATAATGATTAAATGAAACACTTCACAAGCAAACCAACTCGGGGGGGGGGGGGGAGGGGAGGTAGGCATGTGACTCACAAAAAATAACACACCACAAAAGACATGAATCCGAGAATAATTATGTCCATATAATGAACTAAATAAACACCGAAACAGTAACTCTATCATCTAACAACACAATCTCTCTCTCTCTCTCTCTCTCTCTCTCTCTCTCTCTCTCTCTCTCCCTCTCTGTTGTTCAAAACAGGAAGTTACAAATCATACTTCAAAGTACAAACAATAAAGACTCTTTTCAAGAGAAAAAAAATATTCTCCAGGTAAACATGATGACCTTACTTGATACAACAATATACACTTGTGTATGATTCATGTGAAAAATGGATTCCAAAAATATTATTCTGTAAGTATAACGAAACGTTCCGAAACAATAGATAAATTGTGCCCAGGGTGAGCTTTCCCTTTTGAATATTTTTTTTTTTAATTTTATAATTGTGTCATACTTCCTTCTCTGTGCCAGATTTTCTGAACGAGACATTCTGTTTTCACTTATCGCAAAAACATATACTCAGAGGCGTCTGGCAGATAATATATATATATAGAGAGAGAGAGTGTGTGTTTGTGTGTGTGTGTGTGTGAGAGAGAGAGAGAGAGAGAGAGAGAGAGAGAGAAAGAGAGAGAGAGAGAGAGAGAGAGAGAAGACAAGGATCGCTCTTTATTGTATATAACATTTCCGTTTCCGCTGGACCCACGGGCACAACCACAGCCATCACTACAAGAGTACTGTAAGATAGTAAGTAAGGACGGGGGGGGGGGAGGGGAACCGAGGAGTGAGGTAAGGTGAAACCCCTGTGCATAAATCTCATTGACATGCCCTGCCCGGCAACCAGTTTTTGAGTGGGGACCCAATGAGATTCTTGCCCCGCCCACGAGTTTCTCCGTTCCTAACCATCTCGACTGGAGAGTGAGCAGCTACTTCACTTGTTCAACTCGAGACGTGCAAACCACCGCTCACCGGCACATTTAAATAAACGTATCACCACTGCATCGGACTTAGTGGGATTTAAAACAACAACAACAAATAAGACAATAAGACCACGCTGCACGTTTCTCTGTATCTTTCTTACACATGAGATCAGCATTCATCGACTGGTTTACTGTGTGTTACAAGTATTTAGCCAAGGTGATTCTTCGTTTCAATTTCAATGACGAGATACGACATTTAAATCACTGACCAAATCTCTTAAAAAAGCCAACACGATTTAAGTTAAATCCGTGTGCCTCCAAATCCAATTGTTTTTGATCTATGAAGCGATCCCATAATCCCGTGTAAAATTTCGTTTCATTTTCTGGAAAGTGAATTATTATTACAGTAACGTTTGACCGCAGTGGTGTGTAACGGGACGGGACATACCCCCACACACACACAAAAAAGTGTCTTTTGCGTCCATGGCGTTCAACTGGACGGTCTATTCCAACCTGTCTTACGCAAGCATGGCGTTTAACGGGTCGGACTATTCCACTGTGCCACCGGGCAACGGCTCAGCTCCGGACATCTTGAGAATGATGCCCCCTGACTACCTCCAGAGGATCAAGTTCACGTGCGAGCACGTCCTGATGCCCATCATCTGCTGCCTGGGGATATGCGGCAACGCCCTGAGCCTGTGTGTGCTGACCAGGAGGGAGATGGCCGCTGCCACCACCTGCTTCCTGACGGCTATGGCCGTGTCCGACCTACTCCTGCTGGTGCTGCAGTTGCCGGCCTTCTTTGGACTTAACGCTGATGTGGCCGCTAGATATTCCTACAAGCTGTTTATCAGATTCTACTCAGTTATCAGGTAAGTGGCTCAGCTGGTCGACATTTAATTGTTTAGGCTAGTGGTGAAAACGTATACAGAAACCTTTTTTAAAAATAAATAATTTTAGGTAAATTATACATCGGCGACCTTTGCGCAGGTGGGGGGGGGGGGGAGGCAAGTGTTTTAAGAGAAAATCGCCAGGTAGGTAAATTTGTCTGCGTTATTTTTGTATTGACGTAATTAAATTAATTATTAAAGACGGGGAAAAAAACCAGAAACCGCCCATCAGCCAAACTTCTACCCCCCCCCCCCAAAAAAAATTGAAGTCGTACCCGAAATGACGTCCCCTGAAAATATGTCATTTACAGTTTGTTTTGAATGAAGAACTACGGGACACATTGAAATCAGTTGACGGCGTTGAATCAGGTTCAGAAATACTCATTTAGATGTAGTAAATCTCTTTGCCTCACACAGCCACACTTTGTATAGTATAAACCTTACATCAGTGTTTCCCTAAGTGTGGTACACGAAGAGTTTGGCGGGGGTACACGCCGCACCAGGTTGAGAACATGGAGGGGCTAAAGGGAAAACAATGAAATGGGGAGAAACAAGTAAACATGTTTGTTGTTGTTGTTGTTGTTTTTTACTCAAGGTACACAGCATTACGAAACAAAATATTGGGGTACACGGATGTCTTAAAGTTTGGGAACCACTGCCTTACAAGACGTTGTATATTATATTGCACAGCTTTTAGCTTTTTCGATCGCTCATACTTACATACAATTAATTGTACATTTCACCATTTATACTAAAGTAAAACAGCCACCTGTTTAGGTTTAAACTAACTGCTGTATCGTTCACCTAAACTTCCATTCAATGCCTCTTACATTTTCTAACTATAAGATCCCTGGAAAAATTTACATGTTTGATTTATTTTTGTCATGATCATGTACTGTGGCAGGAACCACTGCTGTTTTATCAGTGGCTTTACTACTTGTGCACATTAACTGAGAATGCAACGCAACGATACATTCACATTCCTACTCCCGGTAGACACACAGGCGGATATATCTGTTGGATTCTAAGTAAGACAATCTGTGCCGATCTGGATTAAAAACAGGCGACCAATATCTGTATTTTTTCTACTTCCCGTCCACGGCGACACTGCGTGGATAAAGTCTTGTCCTGGGTGCAGTGTTGTCAGCATCCAAGTTGTGCAATGCAGACTGTCGGCCAGCTAAAGCATCTGACCAAGAAAATTAAATGGCGGGAAATCATGGAGGTGTAGTAGAATAGCCGTGTCCAGATGCTAATTTCATTACACATGTTGCGCCGCAGAGCGACAATAGGGTGTTGAGACTGTGAAAATATGGGTGCTGTGCAAGTTACCGGCTCAAATTCCAGAACATTCAGTGACTTATATGATTGGTAATTATCATCACTATAAAGATGGTGTACTTATGTCACTTTAAATTGTCTCAGCAGCGGAAAGGACAGTATTGGGCAGAATTTTTTTAATAGAGGGCCACAATGGGTTCTCAAATTATACATCCGGGCCGCATCTAGAGCAGCGATTCGACAGAAGGACCGGCCAGAGAGCAGAAGAGTGGAGTACTCAAATGAACTCATTTAAATTAAATGCCATGACCTAACTTTTAGTGAAAAAAAACTATTTAGCCCAGGAGCCGTAGTTAAATCCTAGTCTGTGTTTAAATCTCGATGCAGATTCAAGCAGTAACATATCGACCTGTAGGAGACCATACAGTGGCATTCGGGATTACTGTAATGTCTGAGACAGCCTGCACGGTACTAAAGGTCAAAGATCAACTAATGATTACTGTAATGTCTAATACATTCTGCACGGCACTAAAGGTCGAAAATCAACTAATAACTGTTTAGACAAATATATAATAATAAAGTGTAGAGTAGTTGCCATGCATCATTTGTAGACGTTAAACCAAGATATAGACCAAAGTTTGAAGAAATAAAATATCTCTTTAAAAAACCATCGACTTGAAATTAAATTATTTCTTTCGGCTTATCACCAACACGTGCGCCTGCTACCTGAAGTACTTGCCACTCACCCGTGCCTACAAATTTTTCCCGAATCATGTTTTCTTGTCTCGGTACTGTTAAGTCAATAACTGACATGAAAGGTTCATTTTCATCATTTTTCTCTAACCTTAAAGTCAACAGTGGAGCTACTCCAGTCATTCAAAGTCACTATAGTCTTACATTTTACTCACGGTGTGCCCGTGTATAATATTTCACGCCATAATCTTCAAGATGAAGAGATGAGTATCTATTGTATCTGATAGGTTAAAAGCCACGTATCTAGTACACCTGTTATTTCACTGGGCCGGGGAGGTTACTTAGGATGTAAAAAAAAACAACTATTTATTCTTTCCCTTATGTAAATTTTTCTACCAGTCTATCCAGAGCAGTAACTATCTAATGTGGCGCCCTGTGCAAGCTGCATTTTTTGTGCCCTCCTCCCAATCAGAAAAGTGCAAAAAAAGCCCCTTCCAAGTTCGACGCCCTGTGCGGTCGCACAATCGGCAGTGCCCTGTTACGCTTCTGAGTCATTCTATTAGTTCATAATACACATATCAACCCATTCATCTATCAGCCCATTCATTTTTAAACCCATTCACATATCCACCCATTTATCTATCCACCCATGCACCTATCTATCCACCCATTCACCTATCTACCCATTCATCTATCCGCCCATTCACCTATCTACCCATTCATCTATCCACCCATTCACCTATCTACCCATTCATCTATACACCCATTCACCTATCCACCCATTTATCTATCCACCCATTCATCTATCTACCCATTCACGTATCCACCCATTCACCTATCTACCCATTCATCTATCCGCCCATTCATCTATCTACCCATTCACATATCCACCCATTCATCTATCCACCCATTCACATATCCACCTATTCATCTATCCACCCATTCATCTATCTACCCATTCACGTATCCACCCATTCATCTATCCATCTCCTTATCTGTATGTTACTCATTTCCTCACATAACTATCAGATAACGGTCTAGTCTCGGACTGTACTTTCTAAACTCCACTCAGGGAAGTTTTGTTCTTAAGCCAGGGACTGACATCAGATAGCATTACAGACTCTGGCATCTCTAGAGAACAGTCAGTTGAAAATAAATTATTAAATGATTACAGGGTTGTTTTTTCCCCCATCATCGTGTTAGGTTTCCCGTAAGTGTAGGGAAACAACCAAGTAACTTGTTTTAAGCAGTCGACTAACCATTACGAAATGTTAGTGTTGAGGAGATTTAAAAAAAAAAACTTTTATTATAAGTATAAACAATAATAAGAAGAACTCTCTAAGACTAATCAAAAAACGTTTGACTGAAAATGTGGGTTCCAACGGGTTGAGATTTTACATTATTCTACTTATCTTTAAGACAAGCTAGTTTATAGACTTGAGGAATGGAACTTTTGGAAACAAACAATATTGTTTCGTTGTTCGACTGTTTATAAAGTCTAATGTAAAGAAAAAATCAATTAAGACAATCACTATAAGTTTGTATCAAGTAGATACTGAAAATCATCAATTATGCAAGTAACCTAGTTCGTATATATATATATATATATATATATATATATATATATATATATATATATATATATATATATACATGAGTGTGTACAGACAAACATGCCATCTGGCAGAAAAATAGGCACGCAGGCAGACGAACAGACAGACAGACATACGGATGGACAGACAGATAAAATGTAACTAATATATGTGGTCAATATTCACTGGTTTTGTTCTATCACAGGTACGTCATGAATAACGTCTTCATCACCTGTACCTGCTGGCTGACTGTGGCGGTCACCACCGAGAGGTTCATCTCCCTGCGCTTCATGTTCCACCCTCGCCTGGTCTGCACCATACAGAAGGCGCGCCTGGTCATCATCGCCATCTTCCTCCTCTCCTTCACCTTCCACTTCAGCAAGTTCTTCGAGTACGTCCCCAACCCCAACTTCAACTCCACCCGAAACCTGGAGCCCACCTACCTGGTCCACACGCCGTCCTACGACGCCTACATCCACATCGCCAACATCGCCCTGGCGGCCATCATCCCTGTCTTCCTGCTGGTGGTGGCCAACTCCTTCCTCATTTACTTCCTGGCCACGCACAGGCGCCGCATGCTGCGCCACAAGGCCACGGCCTCGTCCAACATGACCTCCCTCGACATGCTGCACGTCAGCGCCATAGTGGTGGCCACCGTCCTCGTCTTCATCATGTGCCACTCCGTCGGGGTGTTCCTGGCGCTCACCATCTCGTCCAAAGGCCGCAACTGGGTCTTCGAGAGGCCGGCGTACATAAGCCTCAACTACATCAACACGGTCCTGGTCATGGTCAACTCCAGCGTAAACTTCCTCCTGTACTGCGCCATCAGCCGCAAATTCCGCAAGACGCTGGTCAACATTTTCCAAAGACAGCTGGGCCGAAAGGAGTCCTGGACGACCGCGATGCCGCTCAGCGAGAACAGCACCGGCACGGCTGGGACTATCTTTCGGATCACCAACGGCAACGGGAAAGTGTACAGCTCCTCGTCTAAATCCGTGACCTCAAATGGGTCCACCCACAGCGGACTTAGTGGAACTAGGGCGGATGTCTGATGGGGCAAGGCAAAAAATAGCAAACCGAGGTCAATGCCACTCCAAAAATATACAATTTACCACGATTAAATTCATGGCCAGAAAATATGCAAAAATAAACTTCAAAGGGGAGATAAAAAGCGCCAATCTGCTATAAAAGATGAAAAGAAAAAATGGCCCAATAAAACTCAAGGATTTAAAAAAAAAAAAATGATACTTTACTTCACCGATTCAGCCAATTATTTGATTCAGCCAATTGTTCCGTTTCAAAAACTAACTGTATTATAATTATATCATTTCTCCAGTTTTTCTTTCTATATTATTTTTTTTTTTAATTTTCTTTTAAGTTTCTGTAGAAATATTTATATTGTTTAGTATTACATTCAAACCAGTATTAATCTATCCGATGTATTTTAATATCATATTTACATGTAAATGTGAATTCCATTGAGCACAAATTCATTTAAACAGAATAAACAGTGAGCAAGAAACAATAAATACATGTAAAAAGATATTTAGCCAACAAATGCTAACCCTGTATTTAAACTCCCTATGAGGTAAGCTGCCATTAATAAAGCCTGAATGCTATCAATGTGTGCACAGCCACACAAATACATAAAAATAAGGGGGCATAATTGGGTTCAGTAAAATAATTTGACAAGTTGGTTGGTATATGTGATTAGAAGGGTCCAAGATTACAGACCTGACATGAGTGCCGACTGGATGTCATGATTAAATATGTCATATAGGCAGATGGAGCAATCAATATATCTACATTCATAAAAATAATAACATTTGTTTGTACAAGTTATATGAAAGAAAATTACAAAAAAATGCCGATGTCTCATAACTGAGTTTTTTTAATGTCATTTTAGCCAGTTTCTTTGTTTAATAGTTTGATGGTATCATATTTATGTAATCTACTGACAGATGTCAGAATACACAAATGTCAGGTGCCACAAATATTTTATATGTACTGAAACTGCCCCCCCCCCACTGGCTGTGATTCTATGTATGATATAGTCTGAAGTACTTGTATTTTATTAATGTAACAGCACCTATGTTATCTAAAGAAAAGCTCTAGTGGCCTGCACTAAGTACAAAATGTTGTGTGCACAAATATACCTTTTTCACACGTCTTTCTTTCACTACAGAGTCATTAGATTTTAGAAAGTAGACGTTTACTTTTTATTTCTATATAGCGTATGCCATGGTATATATTTAAGCCTTACTCTGCTGGTTACAGAGAATAGTTTATAACAGATCCAAAACAAACTGTATGTACAGGTAAGATGAGTAAACAAGGTAGTGCAGTGGTTTAGTATACAGTGTACATGGAAGGTATAGCTGTTTATGAATGTTATCTTCATGTTTAAACATTTTGTTTATGTGAAATTTTTTTTTTTTAAATTATGTAAATATTTAACACTTCAAATAAATCACAGCAAATTTTTTTTTCTTCTTTTTTTTTTTCCACTGTTTTCCATATCACATTAAAGAAAGTTATGCCAAAACTGAACAAAAAAAAAAACATAGCATGTTTGCAAATTTGGCCTTACAATATTTATAGCACATCTTGACTGAAAAAGATAAAAGGATTTTAAACAAATAACTACAGCTGTGTTATAATCTGATCAGTTTTAGAGTTGATTATGCCATTAAATATGTTATCCAAAACATTGATTACTAACACACCTCTCAATATATTTATCCAAATGACATAATGCCCAACGTACAGAATAACAATGAACGATCAAAGCTAGAACCAACATGGTCAACTGAAATTAAAAAAATAGAAAAACACACAATCACCAACCTGCAACGTAACTGATGCGGCCTTTGATGACCTGAGTTCAGCTCGTGTTTTATCCAGTTCATTTCGAAGCTGATCAACAGCAGACTTTAAACTTTCAAGCTGACCTGAAGCTGAGCCAAGACCTTCTTCACTGTCCTTGACAAGTTTCTCAAGTCTGCTCACCTGAAAATTAAATTGGAAATTTTGATTTATTGCACTTACTTGATAAAAAAAAAAATCAAGATGAAAAGTAACATAGAAAACGTTGTAACCATTTGTCAGAAATATTTCATTTATTTAATACCACATATTAATAAACAATGTTTAGAAAACATTTTTAAAAAATAATAATAATGAATATGCATTGAAACTTTAAATGACAAAAAATGTTATTTCTTTTGAAAAAAAAAAATTTACATATGATACTTATGACATTCACTATTGACATAATAAAAAAATAACGATCACCGACATTGTTTTTACCATGGGGTAACATTCAATATGCATATCAATTATTTAATGTAAGTTCCAGTACTATTACTTTGATAAACTTTTTAGTAGTAACAAACTTATACAAGATGCACTGACATATTCAGCAATTTTTTTTTTTAGCCCACTGACTTAGCAAAGTAAAGAGCTCCCTTGCAATACAATGATAAATTAATCCAAACCTGTTTCTACCTACAACTATATATTTCAAACAGAAAAGAAAACATGTCATTGAGTAGATGGGAGATAACTTGTCTAGATAAACAGGGAGAAAATATCCAAGCACTGGGCATCAAAAAAATTACTTCATGAAAACAGAATTCAGAATGTATTTATTTAACATACATTTTTTTTTAAGTTATAAGCTCAAATAATTTTCTCTAATCTGTACAATTTCGCCCATGTTTTTTTTTCATATTTTAAAATATGTCATAATGCTCACCTCCTGTTTAGCTGCATTCAACTTTGAAATTAAGTCTGCTTTTAAACTTTCAAGCTCTTTTTGAAGATTTTCTTTATCCGATTGAACTTGTTTTATTTCTGTTTGATGCTGCTCTTTAAGTTGCTGTAAAACGAAAATAAAATATAAAAACTATTCTTAAAACATTCCAAATATATACAGTAAAATATTTATTATATACAATATATGACAACAACTATATTCTAAAAAAAACATATTCTTAATTATTCTAAATATATACAATAAAATATTTATTATATCAATATATGACAACAACTATAATCTTAAAAAAATATATTCTTAAATTATATTCAAAAGTCTAGTATAATTTAAAGTATGATGTTTACTATATACAACAATATAAAATGACAACAACATCTGCAAAATATATTTTATGTAACAAGTGAAAAGATAAAAAAAAATTCATTGCTCTTTGCAAAAATAAAATAAGGATGGCTGGCATAAGATATAGGAGAGTTGCAATCTGGTTTTCATACAACTTAAAGAGTCGCACTTTGGTAAATTTATCAAAATTTAGAAAAATAATTAGTAATGTAAGTGAAAAACCTAACTCTTTGGGAGCCGCATAAAACTCAACTCTAAGAGCCACATTTGGCCATCAACTGAATCAGTAGGCTCTAGATTGCTATACAAGAGCAAACCCTGGAGAACCAAAATTATAGACTCACTTTTTGCAAGCCCATACCATAATAAATGCCATTTTTATTCCAAAAAGATTATTTTATAAAAAAGTTTATTATTTTATTCGGCCAGATAATCCAGACTGCAGATAGTTATGAGCAAGTTTCTGGATTCTACTTTATTTAAATAACACTGATGAGAAAATGATCTACAAAACTTTAATTTTACACAAAAAGAGACAGGTATTTAAAAATCATCTACTTACTGGAAATTATAATGCATCAAAGTCGTTTTGAAAAGATTATACTCACATTTTTTATTTTTGTCATTTCTTCAGATGAGGTTTTCTGACACTGTTCCAGCATGTTGTTGTGCTTCTGTATCATACCATCTGTCTTTTCAGTAAATTCTTTTGACAACTTTTTCTCTTGTTTCACAAGCTCATCTTTCAGAGACTGAATCTGTTTATCTGACCATTGTTTTAGGGTTTCCTTTTCCACTGTCATATCCTCTAAAGCCTTAAAGAGATGTGGCGAAAATGTTTTAAACTAAATCCATCGAACCAAAAAAAATATTTATTTCAAGCTTAGTTGTTCTCCCAATTTACAACTTTCCCAATTTACAACTTTGAAAATTACATGAAAATTTCCCTATTTACAACTTGAAAATTTCATGGAAATATCCCAATTTACAACTTTGAAAATTACATGAAAATTTCCCATTGTACAACTTTGAACATTTCATGAAACTCATGTCTAAAAAATGGGTGGGAGCCGTATATCATCAAAGGCCTGTAAAGTGAGAACAACAACCTGAGATCATATAGAATGAGAGAGAATTGTAAATATGAACGTCATTTGTGGAGAGTGCCATCTTACTCGTAAGAACCATTAATAAGGAAACAATAGCAATTAGTAGCTTTAAAAATCTGGGTCCAAGCCCTACGCTAAGAATATAAACTGACCTGGCGAAGGTTCTTTAATTGACTATTTTGTTCCAGAGAAAGGGACTGTGCGTGGGACTGCAGGGATGATCTTTCAGCATCAAGTCTTGTGATTCGTTCCTTCAATGTTGCCAGTTCATTTTGTAAAGAAGCAATGATACTTTCCTTTTGAATATTGTAAGCCTCAAGTTCACCTAAAATTGCTGTATAAAAAAATACAGTGAAAACAAAAACTTATTTTAAATTCTGTATGTAAATATGAGTAATGATGGGCGACAGACTTGCAACCTGGCAATGAACCTTATCACAAGTCAGTGTCTAATGACACAACAAGACTCGGGTCTGTTCTTTATGGAAATAAAAATAACCGCCTGTGGCCCATAGCGCCAAAGGGACCCCACCTGACAGTTTAAATTTGTATTAAACCTCGAGCTAAGTAGGCAGGGACATGTACTTTAGACTAGGGCTCAAAAAATCTCTGCGAATTTCTGCTGTCTGGGTCCACAATGACCTAAGAACGGCTCTGCTGGAATGGTGCTGCTGTAAAATTTACTATTATGACAGGGCATTTTGACAAGCAAGGGGAAACAACCGATTTATTTAAGACAAGCATTTAGACCAGGGGTTCGCATGTCCCGTCTTTTGCTTTTCCCGGGGTAAATGTTATTCTAATTCCGGGATAAACTAAATTATTTTAGAATGTTTAAATTGAAATAACAAAAAAATAGTAGGAATAGTTTGATTGCAGTTGTACTGCTTTAGTACTACTTGTATTAAAGTACAGTTGTATGTACATAGTTATCTTGCTACGTACATGACACATGACAACAAGCAAGTTATATCCATACCCTTATCGAGCACTGAGAACAACGGACAGCAGATCCTTCCGTAACCACAGACAAAAAAATGACAGCGGACATGATACACCAGCCCACTCCCTTCACCAACCAAAAGTGCCCCAGACTACTGGACTCATTGTTTTCTATTTTTGTTTTCAGCACACTAATTTAAAATAGTCAGTAGGTTTCATGAACAAATGTGTCCGATTTATAAGGCAAAAGTACACATAAATACATCTAAATGAATACATCTAAATGAATATTTTTTCGTCTAAAGCCCGTCTGTCTGCTTTAGACCGAAAGTAAGAATTAAGAATCAAGAATACTGTTTAAATTATTTATATCTTCTTGCATTCGTATCGATTCAATATCTTAAATAAAAATCAACCTTTTAAAATAGTTTCTGTGGTTTTAAATATGAGAAGTAAAAAAAGTAATAATAAAATAGTATCATTCAGATTATTGTCTTTTTTTAAATAACATATAGTTGTAAGACACTGAGATCTAACTCAATGTATTGAGCTCAGAGTTGTAAGATCGACAAACGACAATGATTTTAAAAATCGAAAATCCGACGACGATATAAATAGCCGCGTTCATTGTCACAGATTCTGTAAATAAAATTATGTTTAAAAGTCGTTTAGTAAAAAGAAATTATGCAAAATGTACGTTATATAAATAAAGTTATCATATTATTTGCTTTTTTAAACTAAATACTGCTTTAATGTGATATTAAATTACAAATTAAGACTAAGGTACACTTAGAGCAAGGGTAGGCAACCTTTTGATATGGAAGAGCCAAAAGTTATAATTTACAATTTTCTCAGTTTTTAAAGCGCCACTAAAACTGTCGTTTCAATATTATGGTATTTGATTAGGTATATAAAATAATATCATTTTTATTATTTGCGCATGGAACTGGAAGGCCGCAATTTGACATCGAAAGAGTCGCAACTTGACATCGAAAGGGCCGCATGCGGCTTGCGGGCCACGGGTTGCCGACCCCTGACTTAGACCAGTGTTTCCCAAACTTTCGACATCTGTGTACCCCCCTTTTTTTTTCTTGAAATTCAGACCCCCCCCCCCTTTCTCTTCATCCGTGCATGTTTACCAAATGTTCTCAGCCCGGCGCAGCGCGTACCCCCCACCCCCCTTTCCCAGCCAAACTCTTCTCGTACCCAGTGGGGTACGCGTATCTCACTGTGGGAAACACTGACTTAGACTGATGGTAAGTTTAAAAATAATCCGGAGATGACGGACGGGTGGATGCATGGATGGACGGATGGATAGATAGATAAAATTCATTTCTATGTTTTTTTTTTAAAAAAAAGAAAAAAAAACAGTTATAATTTTCTCAATTACATTCAAAATATAAAATAATTAGACTCATAGAATTACACTGACCTTTTTTTATGATTAAAAAAAAAAGGTTTTGCATGTCAGATCAAGTTCCAATTAATTATTAATCAGCCACCTGGGCTGATAGATATTTTAGCAAAGGATCCCCCAAAATACTTAAGAACGACTATGCGGGTAGTAATGGCATTCTAATTGTCATCCATCACGCACCTGTGGCAGGGACATGGCGATCATTTGATATTACAAGTGGATGCCTGATAGGAGAGTTGTTGGACTTTAAGCAACTGTGCTTGGCAGTGTCACTATCTACACTTGTGAAATGTCCCGTGGATCAAAGTCGTCAAGTCGCGTTGGAACATAAAGGTAGATGACTTTAAGTACGTGCATGTTTCATTGCAGTTTTTATTTAACATTTTTTAATTTAAGTACCATAACAGATGCGAGGGGGGGGGGAGCTCGGTAAGAAACATTTCGGTTGCACCCAGAGGATGCGATGTGTTGCACCCAGGAGATGTGATGTGTTGCACCCAGGAGATGCGAAATGTTGCACCCAGAGGATGCGATGTTTTGCACCCAGAGGATGCGATGTGTTGCACCCAGAGGATGCGATATCTTGCACCCAGAGGATGCGATGTGTTGCACCCAGGAGATGCGAAATGTTGCACACAGAGGATGCGATGTGTTGTACCCAGAGGATGCGATGTGTTGCATCCAGAGGATGCGATGTGTTGCACCCAGGAGATGCGAAATGTTGCACCCAGAGCATGCGATGTGTTGCACCCAGAGGATGTGATGTGTTGCACCCAAAGGATATGATGTGTTGCACCCAGAGGTTGCGATGTGTTGCACCAAGGTGATGCGATGTGTTGCACCCAGGAGATGCGAAATGTTGCACCCAGGAGATGCGATGTGTTGTACCCAGGAGATGCGAAATGTTGCACCCAGAGGATGCGATGTGTTGCACCCAGAGGATGCGATGTGTTGCACCCAGAGGATGCGATGTGTTGCACCCAGAGGATGCGATGTGTTGCACCCAGGTGATGTGATGTGTTGCACCCAGGAGATGCGAAATGTTGCACCCAGAGGATGCGATGTGTTGCACCCAGAGGATGCGATGTGTTGCACCCAGAGGATGTGATATCTTGCACCCAGAGGTTGCAATGTGTTGCACCCACAGGATGTGATGTGTTGCACCCGTGCGATGTGTTGCACCCAGAGGATGCGATGTGTTGCACCCAGAGGATGCGATGTGTTGCACCCAGAGAATGCGATGTGTTGCACCCAGGTGATGCGATGTGTTGCAATGAATACCGTCTATGTTTGTTTTGTCCTCTGGGGTCATCAATTTATTATTTCTGTTGCATTTGATTTTTATTATTCGGAAATTTTTGTGCCGCTTACATCAATATCGAAAACCCATCACTTAGATGTTAAATACATGCAGAAATAAAACATTCCATTACTATAGCAAGATAAAAAAGGCACTATAACTCTTGATCTATGGCACATATATACGGGGCCGACCGCTGTAATTATATGCACTATATCGGCCGCAGTGCAACCAGTATATATCGACCTCCCAACCCCTCCCTTCTACAGGACTTTTTTTTTCTTTGAATAAAAATTATGTCTTCTCAGGTAAGATTTTGCCTCCCCTAACAGGATACATCTGAAATACTTTCCTTCTCAAGTCCATCTGTCTGCTGTAAATCGAAAGCACTGAACTATATATTTTTCTATATTGAAGTGATGGAATATTCTCCGACAGTAAAAAAAAAAAAGCCGCGTTCATAGTAAGAAATTTCGTTAATATAATAAAATTATAGAAAAAGATTCAGAAATCCAGGCAGTGGTACATGAGGATGTGGTCATCCAGGAAGTGGTACTTAAGGATGTGGTCATCCAAGAAGTGGCGCACGAGAAGGAACCAATCCAAGAAGAGCCACACAGTGAGTTTAGCCCCTGTGATAATGATAATTTTATTGACTATCCTAACCACTTAACAGATTTCTACCCACCAGAAAATGAACGATAGGGAATACGGTTTGGCCAGTCTTGGCCAGCGAAGTATGGCTTGCGGAGATAACAATCAGAGAGAGTACAACCAGGGGCGCCGAGAGCCAACACGGGCCCCAGGGCAGGACATCATTGCGGGCCCCTTAATAAACAATGAATCGTGAAAAAATTGACATGGTCGGGGCGGCCGGGCCCCCTTATAGATGCGGCCCCCCTGGCAATGACCCCGCCTGCCCCCCACTCGACGTGCCTGAGTACAACAAACAGAACGGCATGAACCACCACATGTTTGAGAGCCCCTAATTTGATGGTGGCCAAATAAAACGATTACAGCTGCATTTTGTTCTTAAATGAGTTTTGACATGCTACAAGATCCTCCGAAATGAGTCTGTGTTTTTTTTTCTATCATTTAATAACTTTTGTTGATATGTGAAAATATCTATTACATGAATGTGACATGAATGATCCCCCCCCCCCCCCATGTTTAGAACAAAACTTGAAAAAAAGACAAAAATCATTTGGCAAAGGAAACGTGACAAATGTCCCGGATCTCTATACACCGATATAAAGAAAGGGAAAATCAAAGTTAAAAGCAAGGTGACCAAAAATGAAGAAAAAAAGGAATTACATTCATTGCGAATAGGTTTAACAACAGCATGGGCCTAACACCACTCTTAATATTAAAAGATTGTTAATTCATAAGATTGCACAATTAGTGTGGAGTGAAACTTCAAGTGATGTTAGGGATATACAAAATATAATGCTACTCAAAGCTCAACCAATATTTATTTATGACTTTTTTTCTCTTGGTTTAACAAGTGATAATAGAGAAAGACAAATTATAATTTTCGACTATCTCATTAAGTATCAAAAGAAATAGAAATCTCCATTGAATCTGTCATTGAGAGTTTACTTCAGGCTTTGGCCAGTTTTCCCAGCTAGTTTGCAAATTGCCCGTCCAGAGATTATCTTACGATGTGAAGAATAGACCTAATATCATTGAGAAAAAGGTTATAGAATAAAGCGACCATTGATGTATAACAGGAAGCCGGATTCATACTTTTTGATGTATAGGTTCTTTAATATTCATTTACAAGTAAATGTCCATAATAATTACCAACAATTTGTATTGATTAAATGCCAACTGACTCTGTTATTACAAAAAAAATATGTAAATCTGATATTTTAAGTGTAAGAACTAGTATTAATGTTTTCAAACCATTTATAATTTTCCAAATATATTATGTAATGCAGTTTTAATAATGAAATACTTCACAATTATCTAATTATGATCTGGTTACTGATTTAAACTGCACGAAACAAATAACAAAGGAATAAAATGTATGCAAAATTATTTTTGTAAATGATGGTAAATTAGTCATGCACTTAATAAGTTTATTCACTATGAATTTACTTCAACGTTTTTTCTTCTAATCATAAGAATAAAAAAAGTTATTATTGCATTTCATAACTTTTATTTTTCAAAGAGGGACAATAAAGTACAGATTTTTTAGAAAGTGTAGCATTTTTTCTTGAGTATCAAACAAAGTATTTTGCTGAGTATCAAATAATCGAATGAAGGAATGATTGATGAGTGCAAAAAGTATGACTATATACAGACTATTGACCTAACAATCAACCGCTGAATTACTTAATGGACAACTGAGGGATAAAATTTAGGTACTGGACATATTGACTAGTTACGAGGAATAGCTGATGTATTTTGGACTGTAGTATGAAGACAAAAACTTACCATAGTGCACAGTGCTGACTTCGTAGAGGACCATTAGTTTCATAAGATGTACTTAAGTAGTTTTAATATTCAGCATAGAGAGACCAAGTAACTAGTATTGTTCCATCAAATTGTTGAATAAATTTGAAGTTGTTATTTCATCCCAGTAAGAGGTTGCGTTGACTTAACATTTATTGAAATCCCTAATACTTGACATAAAGCACTTAATAACTTAAAAAAGCGCATAAATCATACAATTAATTTTAAAATAAAAATTCAAAACTTACTAGACTTTTGCAAAAGTTCATCTGCAAGATTGGAACAATGCTGTTTTGAACCTGCCAATTCAGTTTGAACATTTTGTAAGGAAGATGCTTGCTGTACTAAATCCTTTTTCAGGACTTCTACCTGTGTAGAAAAAAGAGTGGATACAATCAATTCAGCATTTTATTTAAAATAATTTTTTTTAAATGTGATATCTGTACCTAGATCTGTTCTTACATTCCTCTGGTTATAAGGCAAAGGAGTATTCAGAGGCTATTGACAAAAATACTACCAAGGCAGCTTCTTGCAATTTTTGGGCCAATAATAATATTCGACATGTGGCTTCTATGACCCGCCAACTATAGAGTCATTTTAAGGTTATGAGTCTTTGAAAGTCCTCAGATTTATTTTCCTTGAGAATGACTTTTAGAAATGTTAACTTTCCCATAACATTTTCTTAAAAAGAAATTTTAATTAAGTAGAAAGATGGATCAAAAAATTTTACATTACAGCAGAGAAAACTTTCCTGTTTAATTTAAGTACAGCAAAATAAAATTTCAGACATTCATTCAGGAGGCCGCCTTTTCAGTGGACACCCTAGGCAGCTTATAAATTGGAACAACTCTCTTAGTACTATTACATTATATTATATTTGTTTTTAACTGTATCAACTGTTTCTGCTTTTTTTACATTTATTTTTTTTAATGAGAGATGATTATTTTAATGTTTTTATTCATTTGAGCTGTTTTGAACAGCAGCACCTCTTTATTTGTGGGATGGACAGTGGTGTATTCGGAGGGGAATGCGTTCCCTTACCTTTTTTTTTCAGAACCGGAATGCGTTCCAGAACTTTTTCATGTCCCAACAACTCCCACTTTTTTTTGCTCCCACTATGCCTTCCCTAACTTCTTATTTTACCAATACATCACTGGGGACGGATGGCCAAGTGGTGTAGATACTTGAATGTCGACCTGAGAATCCTGGGTTCGATCCACTGTGAGAACCTTGAAATTTTTCCAGGTGTTATTTGGGTACCTGACTGATGGGAAGTAAAGGCGGCTGGGCTTTGTGCTAACCACACAATATGCCGAGGTTAACGAAACAGATGAGTTCTACACTTCATCTGCCCCATGGCCCGTGAGGGCTAAGGGAACTTTTTTACCTCTTTATTTGCTTAAAGTATAATTAAATTTGTACCTTATAATTTGTTCGTTTAACTAATTTTCCAAATATTAATTTCATAAACTTGAAGTTTAATTTATTATTGCAATGAAATAATTAGTACATTATTTAGAAGTATGTTTGTGACAAAGATTTGTAACAGCCATTATTAATCTTTTCATATGTTTTGATAAAAAACTTTTTTTTCACATTGAAACATACTTGTGTGAGTGCACATAACTGATTTTTGTTTACTATGTAAGGACTAATGAAGTAATTATTCCAAACATAAAGGCTTTATAGAAAAAATATTAAAAAATGAATTTTAAAAATTTAATTAATGAAATAGCTTTGAAATGAAAGACTTTTAAATATAAATTTCTATTATATACTAGATTTCTATAAAATGCAAAGTTATTACTTTAAATAAGACTGAGGTCCAGCCCCGTAGCCAAGGGGGGGCACTGGGGCGCCGTGCCCCCCCCCCCCCCGCTAGGTGTGGAGTGCCCCCCCCCCCGCTTAAAAAGAAGAAAAAGAGGAAAAAATAAAGAAAAAGTAACTAAAATGAGAAAGTACCCCCTTGCTGGGTATTGGTGCCCCCCTGCATACTTTGACCTGGCTACGGGCCTGCTGAGGCCCAGTTAAACTACTAGCCTAGATTATGTAATTTTTTCCCAACAATTAATTTTCAGCTAATAAAAGATGCCATTATTAATAACAGACTGTCTAAAAACATGTTGTAAAATAACACAATTTAATAAGTGAAATACTGATTTTATAAAAAAAAATGGAAACAACTATTCATAAACCTTGTGTGTTCAATATTAAAATTATGAGATAATCAACACATTAAACAAATTAAATTATTATACCTAAAAACTTATCTTGTCTGTACAGAGTATAGGACACAACCCCCAAATTAAAAAAAAAAAGTATTTAAAATAATTATATATATTACTGAAGCATTTTTATTGCTTATTTATATTTGGTCAGTCTTGACCTTGAATGAGGTAAACTGTATGTCAATAAGGGAGAGTGATGTCTATCAATGAAGGGCAGCCATAGGCAAACTATGACTCAGGGGTTGAATCCAGCCTGCTTCACCCCAATCTTTTTAGTGTGAAGCACAGCACTAGTTATAATATTTGTAATAAATTTTTATTAGTTTATGTCAACACTCCATCCATCTGCTCTTGGTCCAGCCCGCAGGTTATATTTACAAACCCCGTTAGGCCACAACTGATGTAGGGGATATTTTAACAGGAGTTTTTGTCTGTTGTTTGTATTACCTTTCGTAATACAATGCTTGCTAAGTTGCCTAATAAAGTTTTGGTCAATCTTGACCATGGACTAGGTGAGACGTCCATGAGAAGTCTTTAAGGAAATATCTAAAGCAATATATGATGTAAAGCAAATAAAGGATTGACTTTTGACCATTGTGGCAAAATAAAAAGCTTCATTTCATTTGGGGTTCTTTGTAAAAAAAAAAAATTCCCCCAAATATTTTTATTACATCTAAGTTAAATGTTAATTTCAAATTTGAATTGTGGGTTTTGTCCGCTGGAGTTTTAGTCCAAACACCATACAATAAAGGAACCTAAAGAGTCTTTAATCAGAACTGAGCAGAAATTTAAACAGAAAATTTAAAGTTGACACTAATAAATTCTGCAAGTACCTTACCTACATTACAACAGAGATTTGAAGGAAAGGAAAGTAGTCAAAATATAATGTGCTAACATTTTACAGGAGAAACTAAAAAGTTTGTTGTTGTTTTTTTTAATTGAGCAAAGTAAAGATAAAAGGTATATTGTATTTAAGTTAATAAACATATCGATTTTTACCTGTTTAGAAAGCTCACTTGATGATGTATTCTTGCAAGCTAATTCGGCTTGAAGTGTCTCCACTTGTTGGTTGGAAGCTTGCAAGTTATCTTCAGTTTCTGCAACTTGTCTGACAAGTCTGTCTACTTGTTTTCGGAGCTCTTTCTCATTATAACTAAAATCTGACTTTAATCGGTCGATTTCTTTTTTTAAATGTTCTAATTCATTAGTGTGTCCTACGGATAGACCATTCCTTATTGCCTCTAACTCTTTCTCATAAAAAGCTTGAGCTTTTTCCAGTTTGCTCACATAATCTTCTTCTAAAGAAATCTTTTCATTTTTTAGTGCTTCCACCTGTGATTGTAAATTTTCTATTTGATTTTTAAATTTCTCCTCTATTTTAGCACACTGATTTAACCATGTGTCATCTTGATTTCTTTGAAAATTTCTTATATCCTCAAGTTCTTTTTGATGTTTGCTGTTTAATTCTGCTAATGCAACAGCATGCTCAGCTGTTATTCGATCTTTCCAAGAAGAAAACATTTGCAAATGCTCTTCAAAATCTTTTTTTGCAAGAAGAACCTCATGTGACATATCAAATAACCTATTAGCATAAGTTTCTCTTTCTTTGTCTTGAAGCTCATGCACATTAGCTTTGAATGATGAGAACTTTTCTTCCATGGATGCTTGATTTCGCCTATACTCTTCTATCTTAGCTTGCAAAGCCTCAATAGTTTCTTTGTGGCTGACTTCTTCATCAAGCCGACATTTATAAACAAGCAGCTTTTTCTGTGCATCTGATAACATTTTCTGAATTTCTTCTTCATGTTGATCTTTCAGTGTCTGCAACGCTAGTTCATGTTCATCGTTTTTTGTATTTAGAGCATATATGACCTATAAAAGAAAATTATATTTTTCATTAGCATTGTAAAAAAAAATGAATAAGTAATGAAAAGTAAAAAACAGCACATAAGTTCATATATTCTGCACAATTCAGGAAGATTATGTTTTTTTAGGGAAAAACATGGCCGTCAAGAGAAAATTTGATTCACATTCCAAAATGGACTGTGGTCTATGTTTGAAAATCTACACCAAAGTTATAATTGTTTATTTCCAAGGCCTGAGTGTTGCCGGTCATAGTCATATTTATAGAAAATGCTGTATAATGGTAATGTGTTTATTGAATATAAATAGCATAATTTTTCATAATAAAATGACTACAAGTTTAAATATATATAACTGTCATTTATATTTAAATCAGATATGTTAGTCTAATAATTTATACAAATATATAAATCTCTGTTTGTTTGTTTATTTCCACAAATATTTTATTACATTCATACCAGGGATGATCGAGGTATGAGTGTTGCCGGTCATAGTCATATTTACAGAAAATGCTATATAATGGTACTGTGTTTAATGAATATTGTTAGCATAATTTTTCATAATTAAATGACTACCAGTTTAAATATATATAACTGTCATTTATAGTTAAATCACAGTAATGAAAAGAAAATGGTTAATTAGTAGGTGATTGTGGCCAAGCCCCACAGGCTCAGTTGGCTGTGAGATGGAGAACAGTTTTTGAAAAACAAATTAAATGAGTGTTCAATAAAATTATTTAAATAGAAGATTATCAAATGTGATACCTTTGTTAACTGTGCAATTTTTTTAGACATTTTTAAGTGCATATCTTGAGAAACCTCAAATTCTTTTTGAGATGTTTGAGGTAAACTACCAAGTTTACCACCTTGATATATATTGAAAGACATTTTTGTTCCAGACGCCATATTACTTTTGAAATTTATGAAACATAAGTCTTTTACTTTTTAAAAAAGATACTGCACATTAAGCTGCATGTTTTTAACAAAGTTCGTGTAATAAACAATTAAACATGAACACTAGTCCCTAGACTAGTTAATAAAAGATGACATCCTAAAAGTAATTATAATGGGCTCAGGACGTTTTATTTATGACTGTTTCTTTTTTTTTCTAAACATAATAATGAATTTTGAATATGCTACATATGTTTCCACGCATTTAAATTTCCTCAAATGTTATTCAATGTCAAGAAAATGAGCCACACAAAAAAAAAATACTAATAATACTGTTGTCAATGTAATCTTTCGTTGATGTATTCCTACGCTCTTCCGGTCTAACGTAGTAACAAACAAATGGCTTTAAAACTAAATTTCGATTACAAATAATTATTTTAATAAGCTGTTAATATGTCTATTAATTTAAATTTAGAGTCCTCCGCGTGATAAGAATACAATAATACACATTTCTTACTTTTAAAGACCGAGTAACTAAATTGCTGTTGTCTACTAATTATTGGGGTCAAAATAGATATAACAGTTACAGTAGATTTCAGACTTAAGAAGCAAAAAATCTGGGATTGTAAATATCTGCGAGAAGCGGTAATTTAAAAAGAAAACTTAAGAAATTATAGTCTGTATACTTTTTTTTATTTTTATACTTTTATTTTTGAGTTAGATTGTAATCTATGAACAGCCCTAGCAAGATATATCAAAATATTTTGATTAAATCTCACTAAAATTGTACCTCTTGTTCATATGGATCACTGCGAGCACTGTTTTATCAGTAGTCATGTTTCCAAATAAAACGATTTAAATAAATCAAGAACAACTTGGAATATGCAAGGCCAGATTTACACTTGTTTAGGCCCTAAGCTATTCTAGGAATGGGGCCCTTTACAAGTCCAGATATGAAATGTCATTGCGAAATATTTAGGTATATATGACAATCACTCACTTGGACAATAATTTTGGGCCCCCCCCCCCAGAAAGTTGGGGCCTTAAGTTATAGCTTGTGTAGATGCTAAGTAAATCCGGCACTGTGAATAATAAAAATTTTTGAAAAAAAAAAAGCATCGGTATCCAATTTTGCATTGTTACCATAAGTCTAGCAAATAGGAGGACAAACTTTTAGAACTGCCTGTCTTAATGGGTTTCTACATTTGACAGAAACAAAAGGAAGTTTATGAAATAATATATACTTAAAATGTGCTAACTTTATGTGAAAGAGCGCGGGTCTGGTCGTTATCAGTTATCTGGTCGCCAGTGGTCGCTGCAAATTGCCCGTACCTGACCTGGCGCATTAATTTGTTGTTGATGTTTTTTTAAAGGCTATCATTTCCAAACATTTGGATGTCCTAAAATCATTTAGCCATTAGCTGTTCGCACACTGCAAGAATCTGTGTAATACTTTTTTTTTAACGACACTAAATTTTTTTTAACAATTCAGTAACTTAGATATTGAAGTTGTCTACATTTCCCTTTAAATTTCCATGAATAAAAGTTAGCCTACAAAAAACCGCACCGTCAGTGGTTTGTTTGACCTAAGAGATGAACCTGTCTAACCAATCTAACACTAACCGCTGAGTCAAGTTAACACATTAACTACAAATAATGTAGATGTAAGTTGTTATTTTTTATTTCTGCATATTATGATGCGTCTTACAAAACACAAACATACATATAGTATATATATATATATATATATATATATATATATATATATATATATATATATATATATATATATATATGTATGTATGTGTCTTTTCTCTCTTGTCACACACACTTGTTACACAGAATTACGAAATAACACACGGATGAAGAATAATTCTAAGGTCCTTTAATAAACACTAGACGTACGTAGGCTACATAGTTCTAAACAACCATAGTCCCTACAGTCTAAACAACGACAGTCACCTATATTGTAACTTTCACATCCTCACCATACGAGGGATCTACACTGGTTACTGAATGTCCTTACATATCTAGTTTTATCAGTCCAGCAGCTACAAGTCCATATAGTCAACCTGTCCCCCATACTAACTGTAACTGACCACTCCTACAACTGTGCAGCTATGCGTGCAAGACAATTGCATACACCGATGCCCGCACAAACACACAGTCTCTCTTATGACAATATATATATATATACATATATATATATATATATATATACAGTGGCGTACCTAGGGGGCGGTGGGTGCGGTCCGCACCGGGCGGCACTTTTTATTACTTTTTAGGGGGGGGGCGGCAAAAATGTATAGATTAAATTAAAATACCTAAATGAGAGGGCGGCAAAATCGTCTTCAGCCCTGGGTGGCCGATACCCACGCTACGCCGCTATATATATATATATATATATATATATATATATATATATATATATATATATATATATATATATATATATAATCTATTACTCTTTCAATTTGAAAATTATGTAAAGTTTTTTTTTTCTAGACAAAACTTTAAGCAATTCCTCTTTTGAAACATTTTTATTAATTTTCACCTAGCTGCAAACTATCTGCAAGAAAGATCCGGAAAAATCGTTATCATTTAATTTCGGCAGTTCGCAAATGTCATGTCCTCACTGCATGATAAAAAAAGGAGATATTGCATTGTGTTGTATTTATGATAGACCAAACCTCGACCCCAATTGCTGTCGTGTATTGAGGTCTGCAGTTATACCACATGTTATTGAATCGGAAATATATTTTAAATATATGTCCGGCTGAGGATTGAGGCGACAATATTTACATTCGTTCGAGGGCTCTTTATTTGTACTGAGACATGAAAATGCAAGTGTATACTACAAGGGATAAAAGCAAACAAATAATATCACGTCTTGCATAACACAATATCTGTGCATAATGTTCATTTGGTTAGATGTTTAGAAACTTGCGCAGAGAAGGGCTTATACCTGTGAAGGGGAAAATAAAAACATTGTCACTGGAGTTTGTATGTTGGATTTTAGAAAAAAAAATATTATTATTTATTTGTATAGAAATGGGACACTTGGTCAAGAATGTTTACATTTACGTTTAAGTAAATTTTTGTATTAGTAAAAAAATTTTTTATGACTCAACATAGAATAGTGATGGAACCGTTGCTAACTGGCGAAGGCGGAGATACCAAACCACAGAAAGACGGAACCCTTTCTGAAACATGTAAGCAGCCTGAATCTATCGCTTTACAGACATCTAATGGGGGTATGTGTAATGACATTACAACTGTTGAAATAGCCTGCACCGACAGAAGACAGGAATTAATTTACAAGATCACAGACACACCTCCATTGTTTTTCCTGATTCTGTTTGCCATTCAGGTAAGCGACCATGTCGGTAGAGAACCACGTGGTTGACCTAGAAACTTCGGTAAAGATTCTTGTGACATAGAGGTCTGAAAACTGTATGTCCAATATACCAGGGGCAGGGCTGTTTTAAGGTCATCGTAGGCCCTGGGCACTTTCAAAGTCGTAGGCCCTAGGCACTTTCAAAGTCGTAGGCCCTAGGCACTTTCAAAGTCGTAGGCCCTAGGCACTTTCAAAGTCGTAGGCCCTAGGCACTTTCAAAGTCGTAGGCACTCCCCGATTTAATTTTTTATATTTTTCAAGAATAAAAGCCGGCACTTATTTGCCAGTCTGGCTTTCGTAGGCCCTTGAAAAGTCAGTAGGGCCTAGGCACAGTGCCTACTGTGCCTATATGATAAAGCGGCCCTGACCGGGGGCCAGAGACGGCCCTACGAATTGTGGGGCCCAATTTAGCGGATACTTGCGAGGCACCTATTCTATTTTTTTTTTACAATCATAACTATGACTATTGATGCTAAATGTAAATTGCGGGCACAATTTGAAGCAATTGGTCTAAGTCCGGCCCTGCCAGGGGGCAGACACGAATAAGGTGTTACACCTGGGTTTCTCATATAGTTAAAGACAATACTTCATAGAAACGCGCTAAAGTCAATTCGTGAAAATTTCAAAGAACAAAAGAAAAAAAAATGTTTTGAAAAAAATTGGATCCTGAGGTCCCGCACTGAAGTCATCGAAGATCCACATAAAAATTTAAAGAGTCCACACCTGAATTATATGTTTGTAATTATTAGGCAGCCCTTGAAATAACGCTCCTGGCTACACGCATATTGCACATATTTGTTTTTTTTTTTTTTGTTTATACATTTGCTATATAAAGGGTTTTACACATCAAAAACTGCACCGGAGCCCAGAATTTCTTTCACCAGTCATGTGAATTACTAATGACTAATTGATGCCGTTGACAGGCTAATTACATTTTAAGACTCCACACTGCCGTCTCACTCATTTATTCTGGCTTACATCTACATATTATCTTTTTTTTCTTGTTGTTGTTGTGTTTTATTTTGTATCTTTATTGTACAATTGTGAAGAGTGTTAAACATAACATATAGATATATAGGTTAAACATTTACAACAATAGTTGGTCAACCAGTGCTCGATTTAAGAAAAAAAAAACTGTGCCGGGGGATGAAGAAAAAATGTGCAGAGCCGGTGATAAATGTCTATGGTTTCATCCCCAGCTATGGTATATTAGATAAAGCAGAGCCGGGGATAAATGTCTATGGTTTCATCCCCGGCTGGGGTATATTAGATAAAGCAGAGCCGGGAATAAATGTCTATGGTTTCATCCCCGGCGGGGATATATTAGCTAAAGAAGAGCCGGGGATGACAGTTCTCAGTGTCGGGGATATCCCCGGCGGTAAATCGAGCCCTGGGTCTAACTATAATCAATGTGATATTTTTTTCACAGCAATGTCTCCTGAGCATAGTGAATCCGCTGAGTAAAGCCATCATTGTGTCCGAGGTAGTTTGTGCCACTAAAGATGATTCAATCAAAGCTCAGTTACTTAGCGCTACTCTCCTCATGACAGGTGTGGCCACGTTCCTCATGACAACTGTGGGTGTAAGGTAACAATTGGTCATTGTCCACTATGTCGAACGGCCACGGTCCAGTATGGGTTACTGCTCTCTCTCTCTCTCTCTCTCTCTCTCTCTCTCTCTCTCTCTCTCTCTCTCTCTCTCTCTCTCTCTCTCTCTCTCTCTCTCTCTCTCTCTCCTATCTGTCAATATCTCTCTCTTTCTATCTTTTCCTCTCTCTCTCTCTCTCTTTCTATCTTTTCATCCCTCTCTCTCTCTCTTTCTCTCTCTCTCTCTCTCTCTTTCTATCTCTCTCTTTATAACTATCTCCTTCTTTCTTTCTAACTCCCCCACCCTTGACAACAACAACCATCTTTAGCTACATTGGGGATCGTGTGTAACATGTTGTTTTTTTCAGGCTAGCTGCGAGATCATGCCTTTCTATCTCTCTATCAGTCACTTATCGGTCACTATAGGTCCACCTTTCTAGCTGTATGTAGACGGTGCTAGTAGTGCACAAGGGTGTGAGTATTCAACGGCGAGCGCTCCAACCGCGTTACAGAGTCCTGATTTGTGAGTGACCCCGCAAAGTCCTGTTGTATAACTTTATTGATATCTCTCGTTCGTTTTTGGAGAACATATATTCCACTGCGCCTTGGGCCCCTTCAAGTGATTCTCTTTCATTGGTGGCCCCGTTAAGTGATTCTGCTTCATTGTTGGCCTCGTTTTGTGATTCTCTTTGACATTATCTAAATACCCCATCACACCATTACTGATTAGTGATTACAAACATAAATATACAGTTGCGTTCAATGACAGTTGTAAACTTTGATTTTAATAATATTTTTTTTTATTTGTTTAAACTAAAGAACAACCAAAAGCCCATAATTTGTTAATTGTTAAATATCGAAAGAAATTTTATAAAAAAAAAATGACAGAATAAAACCCATCCTTATAGATATGTTGATTTGCAGACTCCCGATATTTCAAGGCCCAGCCTCGAGCTACATGGTTCCATTAATTAGTATGATGTCATTGGAAGAATGGAAATGTCCAGAGGCATTTGAAGGTAATGCAAGATATGTAGATTTAGGTCTCCTGTACGCGGTTGGCCACTCTTGTTCTTTCAAAAAAAAAAAATTGATTGTAAATCACTTTTTTTTTCGTGGAACAGTTGAAGTGGTTCCTTCATTCAATCTTTTGATTTTCACGGGCTTAGACTCGTTGATATTTTTTTTTTTTGCTTCCATTGCCATTGCAGTGCCAGAAATGCTATAGATCAGTGGTCCCCAACCGCTGAGCCGCGGACCGGTACAATTGTCGTTGACTAAACGCTACTGGGTCACACAGTGAACATTACATCACTTCCTGTTTTTCTACTGTGGTGTATTTCTCTCGGGATTGTGATAATTTCAAAGGACGCTAGGTCACCCCCGCCTTCAGCTGCCCACGTTGAAATTATTAAACGTTGACCGGCCCGTGGCGAGAAAAAGGTTGGGGACCCCCCCCCCCTGCTATAGACAATAGAGTAAGTTAACCTTGGTTCTATTTAGATGAGGTTGAGACCCCGATAGCGTGGTCACTGGTTTTATTTTCTGTCGTGCTTCCACTTAAGTTGAAAAGTGACGGAACGGAAGTAAAATGTTTTATGTGAAACTGTCACATCTGTGGTAAATGTATCAATAGAGACAGGACCAGATTTAGACCGTTTAGAGAAATTGCTTCCAGTCGGGACCCACGCCAATGGGAGCCCCCGCGCTTGGTAGTAATTTTAAGCTCTGCTTGACACAGTTGCAAAAACACATTTTCACAGAGAATTAGTATAATAATGATTTTGATATTGAGAATTATTCCTTCATGCAGTATTATGATCAAAAACTGAATTGAACTTACGGAAATCGTCTTTATTTTGGCGCTGTTTTAAGAAAACACAAAGATGAACTGCACGGCACCTTTTGTATGGTATGGACTACTGTCAAAATATGTAGTTGTAATAAATTACTGGTCAATATTTACAATGCAGCGCATAAAAAGTTTAACAAAGAAAAATGTTTATAAAGAAAATCAATGGCGAACTTTGTGCGATATTTTTCTTACATAACTGTAACAAAATTAAAAGCGTGTTTTAAAGGCAAAGTAGAAGGGAAATAACTGTATTTGTACTAACGACACCCAACTTTTTTTTTCTAATCACACGATTCCTGGGGCAAGCTGATGTGAAATAATTTTAATGAAACACAGCCCCGTGAAAATTCTACAGGCATTCTAAAGCAGGGGCCAGGCAATAGCGGGGGGGGGGGGCAGGTAATACATTTTACTAAGTAGAACAAATAAGCAGGGGGGCCAGACGAAACACCCGGCCCCCTGGCCCCCCGCACGCTACGGGCCTGGTGAAACATATATATAAACATGGACAGACTTATGTCAGTTAGGGCCGCGGGCGCAACAGATTAAATCATAAAACTCGACACCTTCTTAAATCCGCCTCTGTATGTTTGTATGTGTATATAATAACTATATATATATATATATATATATATATATATATATATATATACATATATATACATGCATACATACATACATACAATTACTACATTATGACAATAAAAATATATGACTAACGTTTATCTTATGTTATAACCTAAATGTTACATATAATGTTATCATGTCTGAAAACAAAATAATTTGTTTCAAACAGTTCTCCTAAATTCTGATTTATTTATTAATTTATTTTTAATCCATTTTTTTTCTGTTTTAGTTGGTTTAAATATTTTTGTTTGTTATTAGAAAATGTTACAAGAAAACACGTGTTTAATCTATTAAATTGAATACAGAGTTATTATACGCGCATTTTTAAATATTCTCTCGTCTGTCTGGTAGTGTTGTTTTAGTCCCAGGTTCTATTTTAGTTTCAGTTTTTATTTCGTTTTTTCTGCAATAATTTTAGTTTTAGTCTAGTTTTAGTTTTAGGCCCAATTTTAGTTTTCGTTTTAGTTTTCGTCGACTAAAACACCAGAGTTTTAGTTTTCGTCTTATTCATTTTAGTTTCACTTTTAGTTTTAGTCTTGTAAACACCAATTACAAATAACATCATTGTTCATGACCAATTGTTGAAACAGATTGAAGCATAATAATAGTAGTCACAGAGATGACAGCTCAGTGTACTGAAACTGAGTCATTTCACTTCATTGTCACATTATAAGTCACACTATCACATTGTGTTATGTGCCAATACCATGACTAAATTTTTGACTATGTTGTAGACTAGCAGACTTGCAGTGCATGTACAAAAAACAACTAAAAACGTAATAACAATAAGAAACCGAAAACGTAAGTCAAAATTAAAACAAACGTGTTTATTCTAAGACCTAGAACTCTGAAATAACTAAACTAAGTAACAACAGTTTACTTGAAGAGTGAAGTAATTCTATTATTTTGATGACTTATATTCAGGGTTGTTAGTATCGAAGTATCGGTATCGGCCAATACAGTATCGGCGATACTTTTTTTTATTATTGGTTGCTGTATTGCCGATCCTTTTTGTATCAAGTATTGATTTGTGTATCGCCGATACAATTTAAACAAAAAAATTTCGATACTCTATACCGATACTTTACTAGTGCCACTATTTGCAAAAAAACAATAGCGATTTTAATACATTGTCATCTACATAAATTCAATCCCTACTAGCAGCCATCAACTCTACCAATATTAACGACAGCCACCTCCCCCATCAATACACCACGGTCGGCGAGTTGAAGGAAAAATTTAGCTCTAATCTTCTTTTGAAGACTCTTTGCGCGCCGAGGTCTATAAATGTTATTCTTAGATTCTTTCATTCATTTACTTTCTTTCTGTCAACTATTTGTTCAATGTTGTAATGAACGACAGAAAAGAAAACTTAATTTTTTTATCCATCTGTCAGTTATACACACACACAACACACCTACACACACACACACACATATATATATATATATATATATATATATATATATATATATTTATATATATATATTTATATATATATATATAAATGTATATACTGTAAGTGTTTATAGGTTATATAGTGATAAATTATATACCTTACTGTATTCTTGTGTGTATGTTTGTTAATTGAGTTGTTAATTCATTTGTGCTTATTTATATTTATAAATTGTTTTTATTTATTAATTCATTTTTTTAGTATTTACTACATTTCATTAAAAATAATTAATTGAATGGTATTAAATTCTAAAACTGTATGTTTTAATTAAAATTGAAAACTTTGTAATAAAACAATATCATATAATTAACACATATTATATCATTAAATAATATGCCGAGTTCAACAAACAGTACAATTTGGGTGGTTAAAAACAATTAATTGAATAGAAATACATGAACATCAACAAATTAAAAAAAAAATACAGTGGATTCCGCTTTATTGGGACACCGCTTATGTGGGACATATCTCAAAGAAACCAAACCAAGAAGCCAATAGTAAATTTGTATGTTTAACTGGGACAGCCGCTTAATTGGGACAAAAAGCCTCGGTCCCGATGTGTCCCAATTAAGCAGAATCGACTGTATCTTGTAAAACGACACTCTTTGATCTAACCGCATGGCAATTTCAAACTTTCAAAGCAAAATTTATATCGTCGGCTGTCATATTTCTTTTTTTTTTTTATCTTTTGTTGTTCTTTCTTTCATGTGTCAACATTATACCGGAAAAGACGATAAATGGGGATTTTAGTTTTTATTTCGTTGGGGAGTTTTAGTTTCAGTTTTTATTCAGTCTTTTGTCTACGAGATTTAGTTTTCGTCTAGTTTTAGTCTTGCTGATAATTTTAGTTTTAGTTTTAGTTATCGTTGACGAAAAGTCAACATTTTCGTTAACGAAGGTTTTAGTTTTAGTTTTCGTCGACGAAAACAACACTACTATCTGGTATATTTACATCATACAATACCATTAAAAAATGTTGATGACATAAATACTTGGGTGCAAGTTTGTTGGTTACAGGGAGGGCGCAGAGGTGAGGAGAAGGGGAGGGATTGACTATGCCGAAATATTTTCGATCGGACCCCCGCTCATCCTAAGGCCTGCCGGGAAATAAGAATCTTTCTTCCTTACATGGACATCACAGGTTTGATTCGTAATAAATATAAAATGGGAGCAGGGTGGGTAGGGTATACAGGCACCATCTGACAGAGGGGAAGAATGAAGGGCTATTTCTCAGAGACTTTTCCTTTTTGTGTGTCATCATCAGTGTGGGATGACTCACTGAACCAGACGACATGGAAGGCTACTGTAGGGAATGAAACTGTTTTGATGAAGGACGTAATACTTGATAAAATACTTAAGGTAAGTTCATTACCTTTTTTTACCTCAACCCCCTTCCCCAACCCCTGATAGTCTTTCCAGTTTGTTTGTTTTTCTGTGGTAACATTGTCTCTAACTTTTGAAAAAGCAGCCCCATCAAAAGTAGATAGCTATTATGACGCCATGTGCAAGATAAATTTCTTTTTAAGCCCTTCTCCTGATTTGAAAAGTACAAAAAAAAAATGAACACCAATATTTGTACGCCCCGCTCTAGTTCAGCGTCCTGTGTGGCCCCACAACCCACATCACCCTTCTTACGTTATTAGTGTCAGCCCCACAACCCACATCACCCTTCTTACGTTATTAGAGTCAGCCCCACAACCCACATCGCCCTTCTTACGTTATTAGTGTCAGCCCCACAACCCACATTACCCTTCTTACGTTATTAGTGTCAGCCCCACAACCCACATCACCCTTCTTACGTTATTAGTGTCAGCCCCACAACCCACATCACCCTTCTTACGTTATTAGTGTCAGCCCCACAACCCCCATCACCCTTCTTACGTTACTAGTGTCAGCTCACAACCCACATCACCCTTCTTACATTATTAGTGTCAGCCCCACAACCCACATTACCCTTCTTACGTTATTAGTGTCAGCCCCACAACCCACATCACCTTTCTTACGTTGCTAGTGTCAGCCCCACAACCCACATCACCCTTCTTACGTTGCTAGTGTCAGCCCCACAACCCACATCACCCTTCTTACGTTATTAGTGTCAGCCCCACAACCCACATTATTCTTTCTACGTTACTAGTGTCAGCCCCACAACCCACATCACCCTTCTTACGTTACTAGTGTCAGCCCCACAACCCACATCACCCTTCTTACGTTATTAGTGTCAGCCCCACAACCCACATTATTCTTTCTACGTTATTAGTGTCAGCCCCACAACCCACGTTATTCTTTCTACGTTATTAGTGTCAGCCCCACAACCCACATTATTCTTTCTACGTTATTAGTGTCAGCCCCACAACCCACATTACCCTTCTTAAGTTACTAGTGTCAGTCCCACAACCCACATTATTCTTTCTACGTTGCTAGTGTCAGCCCCACAACCCACATCACCCTTCTTACGTTACGAGTATCAGCCCCATAACCCACATTATTCTTTCTACGTTACTAGTGTCAGCCCCACAACCCACATCACCCTTCTAACGTTATTAGTGTCAGCCCCACAACCCACATCACCCTTCTAACGTTATTAGTGTCAGCCCCACAACCCACATCACCCTTCTTACGTTATTAGTGTCAGCCCCACAACCCACAATACCCTTCTTACGTTATTAGTGTCAGCTCCACAACCGACATCACCCTTCTTACGTTATTAGTGTCAGCCCCACAACCCACATCACCCTTCTTACGTTATAAGTTTCAGCCCCACAACCGACATCACCCTTCTTACGTTATTAGAGTCAGCCCCACAACCCACATTACCCTTCTTACGTTATTAGTGTCAGCCCCACAACCCACATTACCCTTCTTACGTTATTAGTGTCAGCCCCACAACCCACATTATTCTTTCTACGTTATTAGTGTCAGCCCCACAACCCACATCACCCTTCTTACGTTATTAGTGTCAGCCCCACAACCCACATTACCCTTCTTAAGTTACTAGTGTCAGTCCCACAACCCACATTATTCTTTCTACGTTGCTAGTGTCAGCCCCACAACCCACATTACCCTTCTTACGTTATTAGTGTCAGCCCCACAACCCACATCACCCTTCTTACGTTATTAGTGTCAGCCCCACAACCCACATCACCCTTCTTACGTTATAAGTGTCAGCCCCACAACCCACATCACCCTTCTTACGTTATTAGTGTCAGCCCCACAACCCACATTATTCTTTCTACGTTACTAGTGTCAGCCCCACAACCCACATCACCCTTCTTACGTTACTACTGTCAGCCCCACAACCCACATTATTCTTTCTACGTTACTAGTGTCAGCCCCACAACCCACATCACCCTTCTTACGTTACTAGTGTCAGCCCCACAACCCACATTATTCTTTCTACGTTACTAGTGTCAGCCCCACAACCCACATCACCCTTCTTACGTTACTAGTGTCATCCCCACAACCCACATCACCCTGCTTACGTTATTAGTGTCAGCCCCACAACCCACATTATTCTTTCTACGTTACTAGTGTCAGCCCCACAACCCACATCACCCTTCTTACGTTACTAGTGTCAGCCCCACAACCCACATTATTCTTTCTACGCTACTAGTGTCAGCCCCACAACCCACATCACCCTTCTTACGTTATTAGTGTCAGCCCCACAACCCACATCACCTTTCTTACGTTACTAGTGTCAGCCCCACAACCCACATCACCCTTCTAAAGTTATTAGTGTCAGCCCCACAACCCACATCACCCTTCTTACGTTATTAGTGTCAGCCCCACAACCCACATCACCCTTCTTACGTTACTAGTGTCAGCCCCACAACCCACATCACCCTTCTTACGTTATTAGTGTAAGCCCCACAACCCAAATCACCCTTTTTACGTTATTAGTGTCAGCCCCACAACCCACATCACCCTTCTTACGTTATTAGTGTCAGCCCCACAACCCACATCACCCATCTTACGTTACTAGTGTCAGCCCCTCAACCCACATCACCATTCTTACGTTATTAGTGTCAGCCCCACAACCCACATCACCCTTCTTACGTTATTAGTGTCAGCCCCACAACCCACATCACCCTTCTTACGTTATTAGTGTCAGCCCCACAACCCACATCACCCTTCTTACGTTATTAGAGTCAGCCCCACAACCCACATTACCCTTCTTACGTTATTAGTGTCAGCCCCACAACCCACATTACCCTTCTTACGTTATTAGTGTCAGCCCCACAACCCACATTATTCTTTCTACGTTATTAGTGTCAGCCCCACAACCCACATCACCCTTCTTACGTTATTAGTGTCAGCCCCACAACCCACATCACCCTTCTTAAGTTACTAGTGTCAGTCCCACAACCCACATTATTCTTTCTACGTTGCTAGTGTCAGCCCCACAACCCACATTACCCTTCTTACGTTATTAGTGTCAGCCCCACAACCCACATCACCCTTCTTACGTTATTAGTGTCAGCCCCACAACCCACATCACCCTTCTTACGTTATAAGTGTCAGCCCCACAACCCACATCACCCTTCTCACGTTACTACTGTCAGCCCCACAACCCACATTATTCTTTCTACGTTACTAGTGTCAGCCCCACAACCCACATCACCCTTCTTACGTTACTAGTGTCAGCCCCACAACCCACATTATTCTTTCTACGTTACTAGTGTCAGCCCCACAACCCACATTACCCTTCTTACGTTATTAGTGTCAGCCCCACAACCCACATCACCCTTCTTACGTTATTAGTGTCAGCCCCACAACCCACATCACCCTTCTTACGTTACTAGTGTCAGCCCCACAACCCACATCACCCTTCTTACGTTACTAGTGTCAGCCCCACAACCCACATTATTCTTTCTACGTTACTAGTGTCAGCCCCACAACCCACATCACCCTTCTTACGTTACTAGTGTCAGCCCCACAACCCACATTATTCTTTCTACGTTACTAGTGTCAGCCCCAACCCCACACTTTTCCCCTCGGGATATCGAAATCATAATGAGCCAACAGATTAAATAATGTTTTCTTCAATCACTGACAGTTGATCGTTTGTTTACTTCTAATGGTCTGATAAAAAACATTAATTTTTATTTTTTTCATTCATATATTGTTAGAACTTACCAGTGGCCGTGGCGATTTTAGGGTTGATCACTTATTTAATCATCGAACTAGTCTAAAGAAAAAAAAATGAATAGTCTGACTTAAAGCACTCAGTGCATAAATATATATCTAGAAATATGAAGCATTTGGGCGTGGTCCAGTCAAACAGCACCTTATTTTGTCGTGGCTACAAGAACATTTTATCGTCCCCGATGGCCCCTCGAAGGCAAAGGGGAGTTGAATTACTTTATTTTACTAACCAAAAGTGTGGGTTAGAACAGTCTGGATTAAAACGCTTCATATAATCTTTGAAGATGTGTAGTCTTGATAATGTACATCATGATGGTCTGAACTTAATTCGCCCCTCGGCCTTGCTGCTGTCTGCAGTACATGTACTGTTATTTACAACATATTATTAAACTACTGCTAATTTATCCTTTTTTTAATGACTGTAACTTTAACAAAAAAAAAAACAGAAATATATGCTTTTAGTTGGAAACGTTTTTCATTTTGGCAGTCTGGTCGATGTGTCAATCGGTAACCAGAAGATTCGGGGTTCGACTCTATGGTGAAGTATAGAGTGTCGTGTGAATTTTCACTTGTTATTCGCTTCATATTTTGAAAGCGACAAATGATCAATCTAAAATAAATCACTATGTGGTATATCATTTATACAGCTTTCTGGCAGTTTGATGGTAGCAGGAAGTCTACATTTTTTAATTGGCATTACTGGATTTGTTGGAGTTATCATTAGGTAAATCTCGATTGAATAAGTTTTACTTTTTTTTTTCACTTTAGTATCAGTTAAATTTTAGCTTACAAATTGTATTAGTTATTTTAAAACCTTAGAAAACTTTTACATCCGGGCTAAGCAGCCCCGTAGCGTGAAATTTCTACAGCAGGGGCCAGGCATTCTACAGCAAGGGCCAGGGATTCTACAGCAGGGGCCAGGCAATAGCGGGGGGGGGGGCAGGTAATACATTTTGCCAAGTAGAGCAAATATGCAGAGGGGGGCCAGACAAAACGCAGAGGGGGCCCGGCCCCCTGCCCCCCCCCCGCACGCTACGGGCCTGGGGCTAAGCTTAATCCAACTCACTTTCTTGGAATTAATTTCATTAATGGATTCAGCCCCGTAGCGTGAAATATATACAGCAGAGACCAGGCATTCTACATCAGGGGCCATGCAATAGCAGGGGGGCCAGGTCATACATTTTACTAAGTAGAGCAAATGAGCAGTGGGGGCCAGACAAAACGCATGGGGGGCCCCGCACGCTACGGGCCTGAATGGAGTCCTAGCGGCCTAACCGATGGTTACTATATAGGCTTAATTATTGTTGTTTGTTGTTTCCATGAATAGCCGCGTTGTTCGGAAACAGTACATTAACGGTAGTACCACAGAACACGAGAACTAAAAAAACAAGCAATTTAAGCCTGTTCCATACTGGACACAGGACGTGTTAGCGCATTTTCGTGTATGTATCAGTACGTATGCTATATTTCAGTAAATATTTGTCAATTTTGGAAATGTTTATAAATTCAATTGTGTAATGCATATATCTGAAAAAAGATATTAAAAAGACGTTTCTTTATATTTGAAAAAAAAATTATTTTCTCTTAATCTAACTACAAGTGGTTTGTGGTCACTGAAATAGGACTCATAATTGAAACATTCTAAATTGTAGTTATTTAATCGTCCGAAAACTCCGTCAATTGTTGTTTGATAAATTGTTGTTGCCAATCTTGGTGAAAGTAGTTGAATGTTGAAGTTTGTTTCGAAGAAGTTTTCAATTTCTGCCCCGGGCTCTTTGAAATCTTGATTGAAGTCCCAACAAATGATGACTTTTGGTTGATTGAGCTGTGCTGCAAAGTTGTCATTGATTATGGGTTTTATAAAAAGTAAGGGAAGTAATCATGTTGAATAACTGTTACAAAAATAAATAATGATTTCGCCCCTTTGTTTAGCTTATAATCTATATATAATATATAAGCCCCTTAGGAGCCCTGAAGCCCGGCCCTGAGAAGTCCTATCGCAAAATGAACTTTTGATGTACACGTGGCAGGCCAAGACCTACAAAATGATATATACATCATGGGTCTAGGACTTATGGTTGCTGAGATATAGGACGCTCTTTTATTAATATAGCTTATATAGTAAAAAAAACGGTACTTTATAAGCCCCCTTTTACGGCCCTCAGAGGTCAGATCGCGAAATGGAGAAAAGTCAATTTTTGGCAGGCCAAGACCTAAAAAATGATATATACATCATGGGTCTAGGACATATGGTTGTTGAAATCTAGGGTGATGACGGACAGACAGACAGACAAAACGGGGACAATAGAGCATTTTTTCTAAAAAGTTTGCAATGTACTTTTTTTTTAAATAGGTCTATTTATGTTTAGTATGAATGAACTTCTTCAAACTACTGTTATTTATAGGTATGTAGGTCCAGTCACTGTGGTGCCAACTGTCATACTTGTTGGACTAGAAATTAAAACCATCGCCGTGAAGTTTTCAGAGACCAATTGGACAGTGGCAGTAATGTACGTACGTGTGTCTACTTAGATTTTTGTTTTCTCAAAAAAATCACTGACGTGTGGATTTTAAATAATATAGTGTATTTATTTGAAATAATATAGTGTATTGATCTGAAAAATTATAGTGTATTGATTTGAAATAATATAGTGTATTTATTTGAAATAATATAGTGTATTGATCTGAAAAATTATAGTGTATTGATTAAACATAATATAGTTTCGGTTTGCGGACGATTTCTTAAAAAAATAAATGACAAACTCCTATCTTTGATCTAATTTACATCATCTTTAAACTAAATCCGGAAATATCTAGATATGTACATAAATAAATTGAGACAGACACAGGCAAGTGTAATTGACAATGCTTTCAAAGTGTATGTGTGTCTACATTTTGGGTGAATGGATATCACATTAATTTCATATGTTAATAAACAATAATTTATTTGATTTTTTTTGGACATAACATGTGTTTCGTTTGATTAAATATTACATTTATTTCATCCTTATTTATCTCATCAAATGTATTTACTGATTCCAATCTATCTCCTCAAATGTATGTCCTGATTCCAATCTATCTCCTCAAATGTATATACTGATTCCAATCTATCTCCTCAAATATGTGTCCTTATTCCAATCTATCTCATCAAATGTATATACTGATTCCAATCTATCTCATCAAATGTATGTACTGATTCCAATATATCTCATCAAATGTATGTACTGATTCCCATGTATCTCATCAAATGTATGTACTGATTCCCATGTATCTCATCAAATGTATGTACTGATTCCCATGTATCTCATCAAATGTATGTACTGATTCCCATGTATCTCATCAAATGTATGTACTGATTCCCATGTATCTCATCCAATGTATGTACTGATTCCCATGTATCTCATCCAATGTATGTACTGATTCCCACGTATCTCATCAAATGTATGTACTGATTCCCCTGTATCTCATCCAATGTATGTGTAGAACGGCTGGCAGTGCTCTGCTATTCTCACTGTTTCTGGCCAACTTGAAGACCCCCATACCAATGTGGACCCGGAAGAAAGGCTGTCACATATTCTGGTACCCCCTGCACCAAGTTTTCTCTGTAAGTTCTTGGAAGTCTAATGATACTGGCCATAGTTAATTAAAAAGGGTGTCTCACACAATGGAGGTATCCCAAAGACCTGCAGCTAGTCAATGCTGGGATTTTTTACCTTATATTACTTTCCAGGCAAAGCCATTCTTATGCATAGGAAAACTAGGTGATCTTCGTTGGCTAACGGGGCCCTTTATTTAAAAAAAGTAAAGTTCCCTTAAGCCCTAAAGTGTTCATTGGGGCAGACGAGGTGTTGAATTAATCTGTTACAGTATAACGGGACTGAGAGTTAGCACAATGCCCACTCGCCTTTACTCCCCCCCCCCCCAACTTAAAGTGAGGTACCCATTTAAAGCTGTTTGGTCTTAGGGACTTTCACCAGGACCTTAAAAAATCACAAGGTTCTCACTGATATTCGAACCCGGGATCCCCCGGTCGACAGTCGAGCGCTATACACAGCACGACACCAATCTTACCAAATCCGGACTTAACATTACAGTTTAATGCGTGTGGGGCACATGGACCTTGTTGAAGTGTATCAATCGTCAAAACATCAAATGACCCTATCACAAGGGTCTCTCTTGGGTGCATGGCCCTAGTCGACACCCATATTGGCCACTATAGATATCCCCCTCCACTTCCCCCCCCACCCACCAGATGAAGTTGACGTTCACTTCCTTAGCTTTGAAAGGATTGCTGGTGGGGGGGGGGGGGGGTTTACATTTTTTTTCTACCGATTTCGCTGTGAAAAAAGAAGCTATTGTAGACGTTTGAAGTGCCAGAAAATAGCTTTTAAGAGGTATTTGATTGATTTTTATGTATAAACCAATGTCGGTTTGAACAGCAGAATTTATTAAAATAAATGGGTAACAATATATATATATATATATATATATGTATATATATATATATCTGTAACGACAGATTCTACTCAGTATATTACTTGGTTGGCTTGTCAGCGCCATAATGACAGAGTTCGGAGCTTTATCAGACGATCCGAAGAGCACAGATTACCTGGCAAGAACTGATGCACGAGCGCATGTCATTGAAGAAATTGATTGGTTTATTTTCCCTTATCCAGGTAATTATTCGCTGATTTTTTATGAATGGTTCTTATTTTCTTTTTGATTTTTAATTAAAATGTGCTGACATGTTTGCACGAAGGCGGCCTAGGTATTGTGGTTGAATGATACGGGGAGTTGTGAGTTAGCGACTAATACGGGAGGGGGGGGGGGTTGGATAAGATATATTTTATAACAAAGAGCTCCTTTCGCGGGGACTCCTTTAGGCAAGATGCAAGCAGCGGTCGCTAATGATATGGTGCTTTCATGGCCATCAGCTATAGTGAGTCCCATTAGATGTTTATAGGATCTAAAGGATTGTCTTCTCAACCAACAGGGACGTCACACACTGATATGTACTACATAATCTACCATATGTACTGTTTCCTTTCGATCATTTTAATCTGCAATATTAAGAAAGGTATAACTTTCTTTGATGTTTCTTTGGGCTTCTTTTTCTCCCCTACCATTTTGTATTGGGGAGGGGGGGAGGCTGTGAGTGATGTGGTCTGGGGGCACGGTTTGTTTTTGTGTGATGTCACGGGATGGTGATTTTGTCTTGTTAGCTATTTTCTGGTGATATGGGGAAAAAAAAGGGTGGGGGGTGGAAGGCAGCTTTGATGTGCTCTGTCTTTTGAATTATGTGTAGCCACAATTCTCAGGTCACGTTTCTTGACATTTTGATATTTTTCACTGAAATTTGTATAAGACCAAAGCAACACTGGTTTGTGTGCAGGTTAGTCCTCCTTTCCGTAAAGGAAACAGGTAAACTTTACACAAGTGGTATTATAGGCTTCTCGATGTGTCGTACTATTGTCCTTATGTAACAAAGTAAACAAAGTTGACACTGAACTGTACGTGCAGATGCCGCGTGTTGCATTGTGTCTCACTGGGCCAGAATCCTAGCCACAGTCCCAAACCTTCAGTTGAAAGGATAAACATTTTTTTTTTCCTATTTGCATTTGAAAAAAAAAAAAGAAAACTTACAATTTCTTACACAAAAATCTAACATCTTGTTTATGGCTCTTCTTTTATCAGCTCAATCCGTTTGAAACTTATCTCAGAACCTACAACTAGAATCGTTCGTTGTTTGCTGGCCACCAGCCAGAAAATTTTAAGGGAGAGGGGTTAGGGAAAAGTACTCATCGGGACCCTGAAGTTATCATATTTAGTAAAATTTTTGACAGGAAAGGAGCTCTTATGCAAGTCGGGGTCCTAACCACGACTCCAGCCTGCACAAACAACTCCCAAATACTGTACCGTAATAAACATGTTTACCTGTATTTGTTAACAATTATTAAACTTTTTTTTTACAAAATAGCCTACATCAAAGTAGTTGTAAATATAAAATGTTCATTGATTTCATGATTTCAAGCTTACGCAAAAAAAAAATGTTTTTTCGTATTAAATTTTGTTTAAAAAAATGTACACCCCATGTGTTACAGGCATGTTCGGCATGGTGTCGTTCAGTGTGGGTGGTTTTATCAGCTTTTTCATCGCTACGATCTTGTCTGTGTTGGACTCCATCGGAGACTACAACGCATGCGCCAGGACTGCCCGTGTGGCGCCTCCGCCGCCCTTTGCATTTAACAGGGGCATTGCTGTAGAGGGGCTCATCAGTTTCGTAGGCGGAACACTTGGCTGCTGTCACGCTACTTCGTCTTATGGAGGCAACATTGGCGCCATGGGAATCACAAGAGTAATGACAACTCACGAATGAATATACCTTTGTGCAGTGCTTTTTTTTTTGTAAAAAAAAAATAGGTGCCGGTACTCAGTGATGGATTGCCTAACTTTTAACTACCAGTTCGCAGTTTATATTTTAATTCTTATTGCACGCAATTTTAAAATAATTCAATTTTAACAAATTAATAATATGATAAGTTAATAATAAATGTTAAAATACATGAAAAGTAATACTTTTTCTCCACATTGAAAAGGTACCGGTACGCGGGCGTCTACGTGGGAGGGGAGGGGGGGGGGGGGCCCCCCCCCCGTTGGAAGGGGAGGGCCCCCCCCCCCCTTTTAAAGGAGGAAAAAGAGGAAAAAATAAGAAAAAGTAACTAAAAAAAGCACTGCCTTTGTGTATGACAGACCTTGCTATGAGTTAATAATTAGGTTCTGTGCCCTAAAAAAAAACAGCCGGGGCAATGCGGGGGGGGGGGGATGCGCAAGTAAACACTTGTTCGGGGCCCAAAGCCTTTCGAAATAAATAATTTTATTTATTTTGCAACCAGATGGGGGAAGTGAGGCCAGGGAGGACAGTTTTGAAATATATTATCAGAGGCACCAGTTACGATAACATGCATGCTACTCAGGCAACTGTCATGACACTAACGTATATACTCGTAGTTTTAATTTATCAGGTTAATGCGTTTAATAATTGGCACCTCAGTCGTTATATGCTTTATTGAGGGGCAACACAAAAATATATGCCATACGTCCCCACTTGATTCAAATAAGTGAATAAAAATACAATTATTTTATCCTCTTATTGATGTATACGATATCATATTCTCATAATAAGATGTCACTAGGAATTTACTAAGTGTGCCTAATGTAAAGTGATAGGAACATTTCCTAAGTGGTCCTAACACCAACAATGATAACCATAGAACGGCTGTGGTGCCATGACAACTGAGTCTTCGGGCTATAAATATTGATGTCTCACTGTTCTCTCTCTGAACCAAAGGTGGCCAGTCGCAGTGTGTTTCAAGTGGCTGGAATCATTTATATATTATTTGCTATCTTCGGAAAATTTGGTGCTATATTTGTGACTATACCTTACTCAGTTCTTGGCGGATGTAATGTAATAATAATGGGGATTTTCATCGGAGTTATTCTTTCTTACTTGCAGGTACTGATTACTTCACATTAAGAATGGTATGACTTTTTAAGCTGAGTAAAAAAATAAATGAGAATTAAACTAAGTGAGAAACGGTGAATTTCGTCAAACGGTTTCGTTTCTATTAGTAATATCCCTATTATGTAAACAAGACAGATCGATAAATGATGTATTATGTTTCAACAGACAGTAGACCTAAATTCTACAAGAAATCTGGCAATAATGGGAATATCTCTTTTACTAGGAGTCATGATGCCTTTGTGGGTATCAAAGAATCCTAATGCTTTCAATACAGGTTAGTGGAGTTAGAACACATTACTTGACTAAAATGATTATTAACATTAAAAATTACTGGCATCAGTAACAGGGGTTCATCATCAGGGCAAATAATCTTTCATTTTTAAGGTCTGAAATTAGGAGATATTTCTATAGTGTAATATCTAAATTTAAAAAAAGGCCATTGGAAATAACAGAGTTAATGCAGTACATTAAAATTCTTCAACTTTTATTATAAAGGTGATGCTACTTTGGATTCTTCTTTAAAAATGATGTTGACTAATCCTTCGTTTGTTGGTGGTGTATTTGCTTTCCTAATGGACAATGCAGCCCCAGGTATAGTCATCATAAAAGTAATTTAACTAAACCTGTACACTGTGTACACTCAGTACAATGATAAACTATAGCTTACACCAAGTTACAGTACTGTATGATGATTCTTTTATGTGGATAACAGGAACTCTAAAAGAAAGAGGTTTGCTTCAGCTACTTAAAACAGTTGATGAAAACCACATTCATGGAAATGACTATGAAGATCTTGAACTGTACAGACTTCCATTTGTGCCGGACTCTTTGTGTAAATCACGTGTAGCCAAATATATCCCAATTGTTCATTATTCAGGCAAATAAGCCTAGTATTGATTTTTTTTTTTTCTAAAGAAAAAAATGTTTGTTCATTATAACGAGCTGAATAAAAATTCTTTTACAATTCATTTTGTTTTATAACAATTAGCCTCTCACTTTTATTTTGGCAAGGCATGGTTATAACATATTTTACCATGTGTAAAAAATTTTATTGCCACAAGTGGTTTAAGACTGCTGTGGATGACCAATCCATAAGTCTGTATGTTGATACCTTTTCCTAGGAAATAAGTACTTTATGAAAGTTATAAACAATTTATCAAGTCAAAACCAAGGCATTACCAGTTGGCAAATGTCATTCTTTAGTTACCATACTGTACATTTACTAAAACCAAAGAAATAAATTATAAATTGCACCAGGTAGTAAGAATATCTCATACTTTTTTTAAATTTCCTGTACAGATAGTGAATGACAAGTCTTATTCAATAAGACTAGTTATAAATACCAAATTCATCCCAATCTGTAATTTTCTTTTCTATATAAATGTCTATTTATGTGGTTGTCAACAGAGTCTGAACCATACATGAATACCACAGATTTCTATAATAGATTGCACTGTCGCTTATGATGGTTGGCTGAGAAAGTAACTTCACAATATTGTGTTAAATAAAAGTCTTAGTAGGTGGAAGATGTCACATCACCCTAACAACCACCTTGAGAGTTAAGCTCTAGAAATGAAATTAGCAAGTAGAACTATCATTGCTGAGTAATTCACAATATTTGATACCTATGATTTTAAAACTAAACTGAAATTGCCCAACCCGAATCTATGGAAATTTTGTGCGAGATTTACTTTGCTAGGTGAAAATTCATAATAGGTAGTGTTTTTACTATGTACATCTTACTGGCCCCTCCCCTATATGAAAGTCAGTATACCTCCACTTTACCCGTTTAAATTTGATCACTCAAATTTGAATAATAAATTGAGAATCTTAATAGAATGACAAATTAATTCTTTAATATTTAGAAGTATGTATATGTCTTGTCATGATGTACTTTTGCAACAACTGCAATTTAAATTGGGAACATATAAACCAATTTCCAACAGTAAATCTGTAGAGTAATTAAAAAAAAAAAAACCCATACATAACAGCCCAATATCACTAAATTGAATGAAATATGTATGAGGACAAAATATATTTAAAAAAAAACAGGTATGAATAGTGTCTTTTTGGTTGCTCACTAAATAATTTTCAAGTGTGATAATTTGATGAATACTTGATATGTAGGCCAATGGAAGAAAAACAAAACACATTAAAAGCAATTTACATTTTAATTTCAAACAATGAAAAACTGCCTCTTAAGTCCTAAGACCAGCAGGTGGAGCTCTTCCAACAAATGCAGGTGTTGGCTGTGTCACTTGAAGGTGGGGCAGATTGGCAAAATCCTAATAAAAATAATGAAATACAGACTAGAATAATGAGCTCTGATTAACATTTACAAATTGAAACTAGTTTCAACAACTATATTATTATTAAAAAAAAATCTCAACTAAAATTTGAGCATAATTCTAAAAAGTGAAGAAAAAAACTGCTTGCAATAAAAAAATTGTTAAACTGAACTATACCACTCACCAGAGATTTCAACATCTCTTTAGTATCAGGATCTATCTCAATGATATCTAGTTCAAGAGCAGAAACCTGAGAAAAAAAAAGTTGCTTACATGAATGAGCACATAAACTAATAAATTTAAAATTGGAGGCTGACTTTGCTGACTAAACAAGCTTTTGACTACATAGAAAAAAGTTAGAACCCAAAATAATGCAAATTTAACCCCCACACACTTTTGAAAAATGGAATAAATGCATTAGGAAAATTGTAAGTTAAAATGAAACACAGATGTCAATAAATGTTTTTTTAAATTATATTGCACAAAGCAATTAAACTATCCAATATCTGTACCAATAAAAGCTAAACAAGGAATATAAAATTACTGTACCAAACATATCACAACAATCAACAGTTATATTTGGTTCCGGGAGATAAATTTTTAATAATAATAAATTTTCAAAATGGACGATATTAAATACAGAACATAAATGTCAAGTGGCAACCTGTAATTAGGAGAGAAAATCCATATAAAAAAATGGCATGTACAGAATGTTAAATTACTATCTACACCAGGAATTTAAAAATGCCAAAAATAAAGCAAGTTTAAAATATTTGTTGTGCCAGAACTGATAATTATATTAATAGTAGTAATATTATATATATTTACATCATAATTATTAGGGGAGATGGAAGATTTTCAGTGTGCCAAATTTTGAATGTATGCATAGTGCATGCAATCCCTGATCTATACTCTACAGAGATAACCGTTTGAAAAGTCACAACATGCCATACCTACAGGTAGACAATTGCAGTTATAGAACACACCAATTTTTAGTTGTTTTGCTACCTAGTGTTTTTAGAGTATAATCTATAACCCAAGATGGCTAAGAGCCTAAGAGATCACTAGTGAAGATATGTTTATGATAGAATTAGAACCTATTTTTTCTCAATTTAACAAACTTGATGACACTTAATCAGGACTGTTACTGGTTTTGAAGACAACTAAAATGCATGTTTTAGTCAAAGATGATGTTAATAATGACACAGTAAAAATGTTTTTATGGGCTAATAGGATAGCAATGTATTTAAATATGTCTTTTACAATGAACGTTATCCATTTAACTCTTAAAGACAGCTGACTTACTATGTTTTTGTGAATTCATATAAAAAGTGTACTAAAAAATACAAAGATTAAGCCTTTGTTTGAGAATGACAACTGCATTGTGGGGACATGGTTAAGTGAACGGGCATAACCAAACGTAAACAACTAAGTGCCTGCAAATACATTATTATTCAAACATTATAACAAACTTTCTACAATAAGGACACCAGCAAAAATAAATAAGTTAAACAAACCTCAGGAACATAATTATCACGTCTTTCACGTTCTTCCTCTTGAAGCTTGATAGAGATATTTCGCACTGGTCCCTTTTGGATCCTTTTCATTAAATGTGTAACAAATCTAAGGGATAATGCAAACAAACAATTAGACAATAAAACTTTCCAAACTGAAAGCCAAACTGAAAGCAAAAAAAAAAAAAGAAAACTGATGACAAAAAGTAAAAAAGTGATATACCTTTAACTATAATATATCAGTTTGCACAACATACTTGAGATATTCATATACTAATAATTTGTAAAAGATTCGATTCAACATTGTGGCTGAACAATCTAAATCAGGTGGTTCATGTCAGCCGTGGAAAAAAATCAAATAATAGATACAGTAAACCTAAAGACAATATCTGTGGGATGGATGGCCGAGTGGTGTAGATACTAGACTGTCAACCTGAGAGTCCTGGGTTCGATCCTCTGTGAGAACCATGAGAATTTTTCCAGGTGAAAATTGGTGCAAAGTTGTCCCACAAGTCCACCCAGCTTTAAATGGGTACCTGACTTAAGTTGGGGAAGTAAAGGCGGCTGGGCGTTGTGCTAACCACACAATCCCTTCATATGCCGAGGTTATAGAAACAGTTGAATTCTACATGCTTAAGATATTAATGTGAATCAAATGAAAATGACTGAAAAACTAGTCTGAAATGGCACACAACAAACATGAAAACATAAGATAATAAAACTTGCATCGAAATAAAACAAATTTACACATTTGCAAAATTTGTGAAGTGTCACTTACCCAGCTATCTTATTCCTCAACTTTTTGCTAGGAATAATGGCTATCTCTTCACAAACACGTTTGTTTGTATGAAAATCAGCAGTAAGACGAGTGTAATATTTTTCAATAATTACACGAGCAGCCTTTTTCACTGTCTTAGTTCTCACACGAGCCTTACAAAGAAGAGAAATGAAAGCGTCGATAAACAATAACAGTAAAGCAGTTTACTGAAAAGGATCTACGATTAAATAAAGCTTTATACAGTTAGTACTATATACCATTTAATTAAAATTGGAGAAAGATAGAATAAACAAATGAATAATGTCTAAAGATTGATAGATTGGGATCATTCATTTGTTTTGCAATAATAAACACCTACCATTTTAAGGTCGGGAACGGAAAAGGAAGTACAGAATTAAATAATGAATTTTAGAAAAAATGTCAAAACATTAACTTTCTTATTCAGATTGAGAACAAACTTTTAATTAGGAAACAAATAAAAATCTTCAAAATAACTAAATAAAAACAATTACATATTTAAAAAAAATAATTTTAATTAGATTATTAATTTAATATTTTATAATTTATGAAATAGATATTGGATTGTAATATAATTAAACGATGTAATATTTTAAATACATATAATTTAATTAATTCAGTCCTTTATCTTTCCTATCAAAAGCGATAAATGAAATATCTAAATATTAATAAAATACTACTAAATTCATTCTACAAAAGTAGATTTTAATATTAATATCTTGAGCAATCGGTTATGTTTTATTAGTAATATAACACTTTAAAAAATATTTGGCTTAAGAAAAACAATAAAATGATTTTATTTATTTACTATTTTAAACAGGTTAGGGGCCGTCCATAAAGTACGTCACGCTCCAAGGGGGGGGAGGGGGTATAAGAAAGTGTGACAGTTTGTGACAGGGGGAGGGGTGGGTCAGGCCAAGTGTGACGTCAAATTTTAAATATATTTTTAATT
>JAGDYQ010000092.1:4077949-4088304 GCA_021962125.1 Bulinus truncatus
CACACACAAACACACACACACACACACACACACAAGCGTAAACACATAATCGTTCGGCTCACTGCACTTGTCGACCCCACCCCTCTCCTGACCTTCCCATTCCAGCCTGTATTTGTGTCGCTGTTTGAAAGTGTGCTTTGATCTAGTGTTATATATATATTTAATACGAGTATCTGTGTTTGTGTATCTTTTTTGAAAGTGTGCTTTGATGTAGTTTGTGGAAATACAGTGTATTATTGCGTCTTGAAGTATGTCCGAAATGTGTTTATATCACCTGTGTCGGTGTATTCCACTGCGTGTCTCTGTCCTGGTGTGTCAGTGTGACACACTGTGTGCACTAAGAGTGTTTGAAAGTAAGTGTGTGTACACATCGGTGTGTCAGTTTTGCACATTTATTGAATGTACAACCGTGAATCTATGTGTGTGTGTGCTACTATACCGTTCGGCGCACATCGATGTGTCAGTGTATTCCGTCGGTGTGTTTATTAATTAAGTGTGTCGGTGTGCACACTTCAGCGCACCGTTACCACTCCCAATGTGGGGTGTGTGTGTGTGATATTTCACGTGTGTCCACACCAATGTGTCAAATAAAGTGTGTACAACTGGGTCCACATCAATGTGTCCAGAATGCATAGCCCAGCGCATACCACCGGTGCTAACTTACACTCCGCTACTGTATTGATTCACTGCCTCACTAACAGTAGTGGTACTACTGTGATAGTCGGAGGGGGGTGGGGGGGGTGAGAAACAATTAATAACGACCACGGAAGGCTAGACGAGAAACTCGGAGCTAATGATCTTTCATATAAAAAAAAAATGGAAATTCCCTCGGCACACAGCACATTTTTGTTTTTTACGACTGGTAAGAACCTGAAGGAAGACCTTGTTTCTTGACTACCCTAACCGGCCCTTTTATAGCAGGTGAAAGTCTTGAGTGAGCACCGGTGTGGGTAATATATAGTAGTATTCCGGTGAAAAGGAGAACATATGTTTTTGGATGACTAATAGAATAAACACAGGTATCAATGATGCGTCTGTCAGTCGAAATACAGTAAAACCCCTCATAGTCACGTGTCGTGAGTTCATGCCTCACTCATTTGCAGTTTTTATGTCTTCTTATGTAATTAATTAATATCTACCATTTGATTTCCGGGCGTGGCTAACCCGATGATTGCGTAATACATTCGGGTACGCGCAGTTAAGTTATCATTGTTAATGAACGTCCATTTATTGGCGAGTACTCGTACTGTACTTTAGCTCGCCTGTCGCGCACCATACATTTCCAAAAGCGCGCAAATATGTTTCCTCTTGTCGGCCAATATGTTAAAGTTGTTGTTGTGCAAGCGTTTTAAGTTTTTTTCCAAACTTGCAGAACAAATGGTCAATATCTCACGCTACGGACCAGCCATTATCTAATGCTGTGAACAGCCAATATCTAATGCTGCGAACAGCCAACATCTAATGCTGCGAACAGGCCAATGTCTAACGCTGCGAACAGCCAATATCTAACGCTGCGAACGCTTAATATCTAACGCTGCGAACAGCCAATATCTAATGCTGCGAACGGCCAATATCTAATGCTGCACACACAGCCGTCTGAAAATTAGAGAAGGAACTTTGATCACGTGTAAGTCTAAATCCATAACTTTAGGAATGTAGAAGTGAAAACTGGACCTCAGATGAAAATCTTTGTATAAATCTAGGTCGAATGTAAGAGTTTAGAGCTATTGTTAAATATAGGTTTAGTACAGAGAGATGGTTTAAATATATCAATGAATAATTCTCATTTATATTGGAAGTCATTTCAATTTCATTATTTTATTTGTGTCGATATTTTGTTCATTCATTCTTCTTTTCCCCTCGCTTATTCTATAATAATTAGGCCATATAAAATCAAACTAGACTGTGTAACATATCAATAAACATGCAACATTTTTATCCTATACACAAAGAACACGCAATAATAACAATTCAGTCTGCATAATTGATATTAATGTATGACGTTATACGGACAACACCGCCTGCAGATATATTTGACTTTGTACCAGGGGTCGACAACTTTCCATGACAATTAGAAGCACGTGGTAGTAACTCTTGCTCAGACTGTAAATATCGCGCGAATAGAGAGGGACAGAGTATAATTATAAATGATTGGTAACAAGCGATGAGTATCACAGATAGTGGTAATCAAATAATAGCAAGGGTGGTACTCGACTACTCGAGTTTTTTTTTATCATTTCATAAATTTTGTTGTTATTGTTTTCTTGTTTATAACCAGAAAGTGCCGTATGTCAAAAAAATAAATCTACATCGCATTAATTGATAACACTTGACATTGATAGAAAAATCGTGTTACGAGAGTTGATTTGAATACAAGCTGATTAGTAGATGCGTGATTTATCATTGCTGACTGGTTTTGCTGTTATGATTAACCGAAACTGTCACAATAGATTATTAGCTAATCTTTCTAGTGAACAGATTTTCTTTGAATATTAATTCGCCTCACTCATATAAGTCGTCAATTTAGTAGGTTCTCTGCATTTAATAGGTCAAAAAGCAGGCTATTACTAATGATAATTCTGTTAAAATGTTTTTTGGCTGTAAAGGGTAAGTTTTTCAAAAAGTAAGTTGTTCGCAAATGTAAGCTGTCATCGAATGTAAGTTTTCACTAGGAATACTGGGTCACTTTCAAGCAATAGTTTTCTTACTCAAATGTCAAATGTAAGAAGCATTTTTTTGTATCATTGTAATCTCAGTTTCTCGGTAGTAACCTTCACCTTCACAAATTCTTAAACAGACAGTCCATCTCTACAACTTTGGTTTTTGTATTCAATGTTTTTTTCCAATAATTCACCAAAATGACGTCATTCTTACATCAAAAATTCGAGTCCAGCATCCACAAACAGTCCAACTAGTTTTAATCATCTTTTGAAACATCTAACTCAAACACAACGATAAATCAGCACCGACTATTAAAATATTCATGATAGTTTTCCTTTTTCAAATAAATTATAACCTCGAACACAAAAAAAAAAAATTGTGTAATATATTTTTGTGCAATATTGGGCATTGCTTCAAAAAACCTTGTCCATTCAAATATTTAAAAAAAAAAAAAACGAGCGCATACAAAAAAGAAATGTGGTTGTACAAAGGCGTGACGTCAGTGACTCTTACGGCTATGCCATTTAACTCGAGGAAATAATTCGAATTCTGCGCGGACCAGGCGTCTACTGCATCAATGACACCGTTTCAAAGTTCTTGGTTTTTCAAGAAATGACAGGCAAATCTTCGGGGAGTGGACAGCCAAGAGTCGCTCCAGCCAATCAGCATTGAGAGATATTTGTGTCACCAACAGCTTTGATAAGGGTCACCGCACATCACGTTCAATTAACCCCCCCCCCCCAGAGGGTGAGTGCCTTCCCCCCAAAGAAGAAGGGGTCACTAATGTGGGATGATGGGTCCCCAATGAAAGGGGTCAGTAATACAGAATGATGTTTACTTTTTATTTGTTTAGTGTGTGTGTGAGTGTGTGTTTGTGTGTGTGTGTGTGTGTGTGTGTGTGTGTGTGTGTGTCTGCTCCCTGCCCGATTCCGGAGTCCATAATGGGACGCTATCCGGAGACTTGGAGAAACCAAGTTATGCAACAAAGAGTTGAGGGACCTTTAGTTAACCAACAGAGTTAAGGGACCTTTAGTTAACAAAGATATATAGTGATCGCTTTCAGTGGAGAACATAGAAAGACGTTTTTTTTTTATTTAAACACAAGCGTACAAGACTGTCGGTAATGGGGCTACAAGAAGGATGTGGGTGGAGTGGCAGTGGGGGGGGGGGAGAGTTTAAAATGAAATATGACTGCATCGCTCCTGTAATTTGATTTTCTGTGCATAATTCACCTGTGAATGTGACAATAAATGCTGACCGGTGTTTTAAATTAATTGTGTGTGAGCGCACTCCGATGGTTTTAGCGCATTTTTTATTTGCTCTCTCTCTCTCTCTCCCTCTCTCTCTCTCTCTCTCTCTCTCTCTCTCTCTCTCTCCAGCCCAAGAGATTAGTTTGTTTGTGTCAATTACTGAGATGTGACACACGAGTAAACAGCTAATAATAAATGACACGACGACACATTAAGTAGCTGGTTAACAACATTCAAACTCGTTTCATGAAATATTCAACAGAATTTATCTTCCCTACGACATGTTTGTCAATAAACTCCTCAGGAGTAGTTTTTTTTTAACTGGTGTAACCTCTACACACACACACACATACACACACACACACACCTTATAGGATTGTGTCAATTCCCATCTTAATATAATGGAATCGATCCAGAGACCCCTGTTTGTAAAGCCAGCGACCTAACCACGAAAATTACCATAAGACGTTATTTGCAAATTAAAATAAAGTTATAAAGAAAATGTAACAAGATATTTTTTTTTAAATACATGTCGTTTAGCTTATGTAAGCTATGTAATGGATCCATGTACATATATATGTGTGTATTTATAGTTGTGTTTAGCTTATGTTAGCTATGTATGCCTCTATGTGCATACATATGTGTGTATTTATAGTTGTGTTTAGCTTATGTTAGCTATGTATGCCTCTATGTGTGTATTTATAGTTGTGTTTAGCTTATGTTAGCTATGTATGCCTCTATGTACATACATATGTGTGTATTTATAGTTGTAGAAATGCCCTTGCCCAGTTTATGCATATTGATGTGCTATTTGTTTTATTTATTTTTTTACGCTGGAGATGATGTGGACATCACCGCGATGTTTTCACTTCCTTATCGTCCAGAGGCCGAACGGACACTCGCACACACACACACACACACACACACACACACACACACACCCTTACAGACCCAATGTTTATCCGCGAACAAAGGGCAGGGAAATAAACAACAGTGTCCTGATGACACCCGCTGGACGGCGGTCAGGTCAGGCGGGAAATTAGTGAATGGTACTTGAACTTTGGGGGCAGCGGCACTAAACCAACTGGTCATTAGTCCCCGGGTTGAAATGAAACAGTTTTTTGTTTGTTTGTTTGTTGGTTGGTTGGTTGGTTGGTTTGTTCTGTAAGCAGCGCGTGAGACTGTGGCTGTGCCTTGATGCACTATATATATATATATATATATATAATATAATAATAGCGATTTGGGCGCTGCGTTAAATCGAAAGTAAAGAATTACTACAACAGTATTCCAGTTTAAAATACAATCATGAAAAAAAAATCGGATCTGCCCGAAACCAAAAATAACCTCGCCTGCCGATCAAGCATAAGGGGATATAACTCTATGCAAATGTTTAGCAGGGTACAGCTAGTGATATATATATATATATATATATATATATATATATATATATATATATATATATATATATATATATATATATATATACTATGTGTGATGATATATAGTGTATGTATGGGATTATTGTCTGTGGTTGCATAAATAGATTACAAACCTAAATGCCGTATTTGAAATAATATATTGTTTAATTTGATTAATAAATTATGGGTCTGTAACGGGATGGGGGGGGGGAGGGGTCAATGTTCCCTTCAAGGTGTGGTATGGATTAATCCAAAAATTTTGTCTCCGAGCGACATTTTGTTTGAGGCCAAAAAATTTGTGAGCGACGCCACGCCCTCGGCAGATGGAACATTGTCATGGGGTGGATGTGAGAAAAACATGGCGCAGGGTCGTGGTGATGGCTTGGAAGATGGTTTTAGAGGAAAGGGGTCGCGGTTAACGTTTTACAATAAACATAGGGCCGGCACCAGGCCCATTGCCTCTACAGTTGGGGCCCCCCGCACCTAAAAGGGGGGCACCGCATAATCCATGGTAATTATCAGGCTGTTGTAGCACACGTACATACACACATACATACGTACAAAGAGCAACAACGTGTCAATATTATTATTTTTGTAACAAAACGTATCGTCTTTTGAAACAGTCAATGCAAGAAGGCAGGAGATCCGAGGTTTGATGGGGGGGGGGGGAAGGGGTGCTGCCTTGAAATGTTCCCCGAATCCAGCCCCGCACTTCTGCATGCCGGCTATGGGTGCACAAATACAGAAAGAAAAAAAAATAACAGTATGCAGACAATTTTGAGGAGGACAACCCAACTCCCCTCCCCCATCTTTCCCCCCACCCCTGGCACAGACATTTGATGTGAAACAATACGTTGGTGTGTCTCCATGTCTTCGTGTCTGTGCTGGGGACGACATTTAATGTTTTTTTTTGACAATTATTACGTCATGATGCTAAGTTTACCCTCCTCTCGCCCTCCCGACTCCCGTCATAGTGAGATCATCACCATCATCCTCCACTCTCTACCCTCCTTTACACCCCCCCCACCCCTTTAGTCGTCTCGTTGGCGGTTATCACGGTGACGTCATTTTGCGCACTCACCTATGTCAACAACTGTACACTCCCCCTCCCTCCCTTTTCACCCGCCCGCTCCCCCTGAAGCTTCCAGTCGATAAAGCTGTTGTTTGGGGTGTGTAGATGCTGTTAGTGTCTGTCAACATTCAGTGTCGGAACTAATGGTTCTGTGCACCATCTCAGGTGCCTGACAAACATACAGTGGGGGGAGGGGTAAAAATAAAAAAAAAATCTATTATACCGCTGACCAATCCCTCTCACCCCCCCCCACCTTATCATTGAGATCAATCGGGATTCGAATCTCGGCAATCTCTCAAAATAGGAATGCATGTACTCAGGGGGGCGTATCTAGGGGGCGTACCCAGTAGCGTAACGATGGGAAAGGCCGTCCACCTACAGATGCCCTCTCTGATTTTTTACGATATTCTGTACTGTTATAGTCTTTGGGAATGTGTGCTAGTCAGTCTAAAGTGTCTAGGCAAGTGGTGTTCAGGACTAGGCTGTCAGGCTAGGGTGTCTAGGCAAAAGGGTGGGGTGGTCAGACTAGGGTGGCTAGGCAAGGGGGTCCAGGCTAGGTGTGTCTAGGGGCAAGGGTGTCCAGGTTAGGGTGTCGAGGCAAGGGTGTCCATTTAGGGTGGCTCTAGGCAAGGGGTGTTCAGACTAGGGTGCTCCAGGCAAGTGGGGTCCAGGCTAGGGTGTCAGGGGCAAGGGTGTCCAGGTTAGGGTGTTTGAGGCAGAGTGTCCAGGGCATAGGGTGTCCAGGCTAGGGTGCTCAGGCAAGGGTGTCCAGACTATGTGTGTCCAGGCTAGGGTGTCCAGGCAAGGGTGTCCAGACTAGGGTGCCTGTGGGCAAGGGTGTGTAGGTTAGGGTGTTCTGGGCAAGTGTGTTCAGGCTAGGGTGTCTAGGAAAGGGGGTGTCTAGGCTTGGGTATCCACGTCAGTAGTGTCATCAGGGAGACTGTGTCTTGATCTCTGCTGAAATGAAGCCTCCACTATGTTGGAAATGTATCAACATTAAAGACCCCTCAAAGAAAATCCATATCGTGAATAATGAATAGCTGTGGTCTAAAACATAGGTGTAAATAATTTACTTCTCAAGTCTGGTTTAGATCGAAAGTAAGAATAGTGTTTCCTGTTAAAAATATTAATGGTTTCCTGCCTGCGTCTCGATTTGATAAATGTTTTGTTGTTTTTAAATCGACAGTTTGAAATAGTTTCTGCAGTTTTTAAATTTGAGACGTAAAATTATGAAATAATTCCGTTCAAATGTTTGTTGTTTCCTGTATTAGTTTTACAACATATTGCAGATTTAGGTGCGACCGGTCGGCCATTTTCGTCAACATGGGGGGGGGGGATGTTTCAGAGGTTTTATTTCCTGCTCTAGTTTCTGTGTCTATTGTATATACTATGTGTCTGTGTCAAGGTGACTCCGTCATTACCAGACAAATATAACAGAGATGACATTTAATGTATGTGTGTGTGTGTGTGGGGGGGGTGTACCTTTATTACAGGCCTCAATATACCCGCACAATAGTACGTCAGGCAATAATAAATTAATACACACACACACACACACACATATATAGAAACCAGCGTGCCCACTCATTCAGTCAATCGCACACACATGTGCCCTCACACGATCACTGACACAAACACACACACACACACACACGCACGCACACGCACACATACACACACCCACACACACACACAAACATAGGCTGCTCCGTCAGAACTAACGGGGACTTCTTATTGTTAGAAGTTTTATAGACAACCTGTCGAATGACGTGACGTGGAGTATGTCAGTTTTTATCTGTCTGGAAAACATAAACATTCAGACAGTGGACCCAGACCCATAAATAAAAACCCAACTATCAGAAACCAGTCGCTGGCTACGGCCGTTCGATTGGTTTGACTGCAGACTAGTGTTCCTAACATGACTGTTTTTAAATAATGTACCGGTGATCAATGTTACACTGTTTCAACTGTAGAACTCAAGTTTATAAATTTTTTAAATCCATAGATTAAATAAATAATAAATGTGTTACCAATCTATCTATCTATTTATATATGTCTACATATCTGTCTATTTCACTGTCTACATTATTTATCTGTCTATTTAACTGTTTATCTATCTATCTATCTATCTATCTGTCTGTCTATTTAACTGTTTATCTATCTATCTATCTATGCATCATTCTATTCCAGAGTCGTTGTGACAGATTAACTTTTTCTCCGAGTCGGGACAGGGGGGCGGGCCGGAAGGCCGTACCTCGATTATCGATTATTATTCATTCGAGTGCATGCTAAATGAAAATATATAGGTATTCATTCTTTTAAAACGGTTGTGTTGAGGCCACAACACACTGGATTGGTAGAATTGAAACATTTAGTCAGGGTAATTAACCAGGCCACTCGCAGTTTCCCCAACAAAGACGAAATAACAACAATTAATCGAACTATTTCTTTTACGTTGTCATCACATTTCAACAGGCCGAACTATTTACGATCTAGTTATGTGGGAAGGGTAGAGATGTGGAGCGAAGGGAGGGGGGGCTAGCTTTCAGTAACTTGGTGTACCCTCCCCCACACACACCACCACCGCCACCATCACTATGCCAAAAAAAAATTTCAGCAGCATGTTGCGATAATCCACACTGTAGTAAAAGAACAGTGTTGACACTTCCCTCACCTCCCCCTTCTCACCTACATATCTTGACACCAGTTGATACCTTCTGTGTGCGAGATGTTAGGTTTTGTCCATACGATATATCATTGAATGTTGTATAGGTACTGTTGGTTAATTTTATACTATATATAAATCATTGACTGATTTAAAAGTACTGTTAGTTGTTCCCTAATATATATCATTGACTGTTGTATAGGTACTGTTGCTTTTCACTATGTAGTTACAGTAATTCATCCCACTACTTCGTGTGTAGTGTCTGTCTTAAGTACCCACACAAGATATGTTAGATAAAAATCATGTTCTCTTATTGTATGTAACTCGATAATATGAATATTTTAAAAAAAATTTAAAACGAATTGTTTTAAGACACTTAAACATGGTTGTCTGAAGTGTCATATGTATGTCATTTGTATGTAATGTATCTGAAGTTGTAATGCCCCATGGTTCCATTCAAATGTCAGCTGCATGTCATGCTTGAGTTATGTCGTTGTGTCACATTGTACTATAGCTTAGGATTCATTTGAGGCAGATAAAATGTGCATATAGACAGTTTGTACACAGAAATTGTGTGGATAGACAGTGGGGACACACAAAATGTGTAGATAGACAATATGGACACACAAAATGTGTAGATAGACAATATGGACACACAAAATATGTCACTAAGGAAATGGTATTCGTTTCACCCATTGAGTATATGTAGACTATAATAAATAACAATAAGTATTATTCAGTTTGTGTGATCGTGGAGACTACTTAGTTGTAGCTTATTTGTTGACGTGACATCGTATCAACGAACATTGTGTATAGTGTGATATCAGAATAGTGCTGATATCAGAATAATGTTATATCAGAATAGTGTGATATCAGAATAATGTTATATCAGAATAGTGTGATATCAGAATAATGTTATATCAGAATAGTGTGATATCAGAATAGTGAAATATCAGAATAATAGTATATCAGAACAGTGTGATATCAGAATAGTGTGATAGGGGAATAGTGTGTGATATCAGAATAGTGTTATATCAGAATAGTGTGTGATATCAGAATAGTGTGATATCAGAATAGTGTGATATCAGAATAGTATGATATCAAGAATAGTGTGATATCAGAATAGTGTTATATCAGAATAGTGCGATAACAGAATAGTGTGATATGTGTTCGTTAGATATTTGTAACGTTACATACAGAAAAGTCGGGACCGTGAATTGTGTAGAAAGTACTGGACACGGTCTGGCGTCATTAATTGTCACGGGACTAATCCAAGTCTTATTTTT